>JAANYP010008164.1:0-173000 GCA_020465985.1 Centrapalus pauciflorus
TTGTAGGATTCCAGTTCTCCAAGCTGCTGAAGGCTTCAGCTTCAGCCATGTCCTGTGTGAAACTGCTTGTTGATGGGACATCAGAGTTGGCCATCAGACACTGATTATCTTCTTCATCAGATGATGAATCAGATTCCTCCCAGTCACATGTCTCTGCCATGAGTCCCTTTTGGCGATTGGAAGACAGAGAGTTTTCCAATTTCCTCAGCTTAGCCATGGCCATAAGGTACTTAACCCTATAGCCATCATCCTTGTTAGTCTTGTTAGGTTTGGATGACTGACCAACAGCTTTTGACACACAGTCAGCAGCTATATGGCCAGTTTTGCCACACTTGAAGCACTCAGCTTTGGATTTGTCAAATGCCTTCTTTTTGCCAGCACTTGAACCTCCTTGCAGCATGTTTCTTCCAAACCTTTTCTTGTTGAACCTTTTGACAAGCATGGCTATCATTTGCTCATCATCTTGTTCAGCAAGATCTGCAACATCTTCTTCGTCTGACACTTCCTCCTTTTCATCATCCTGTTGATCAGGTTGAATGAACACATCACTCACCTGATTAACAGACTGTCTCACATTAGCCACAAAGGCTGTACCTTTTCTGGACATTTCCAAGGCATTCCTCTTTTGTTGCCTTGATTGTTCATCATTCAGTAAGGATCCATACAGATTGACCAGATCCATACTTCTGATAGTACCTGAGTTCCTTAGGATGGTTGAGAAATAGTTCCACTCTTCAGGTAAAATGTCCAGAAACTTGTTCACCAAAGTAAGACTGTCCTTGGTGATCCCAACAGCTTTGAGATCATTCACCAGAGCAGTGAACCTGGTGTAGGTTTCAGTGAGAGACTCCTTTGGTTTGGCAAAGAAAAGTTCATACTGTCTAACAAGATTGTTAATCCGGTTGTCCAGTGTGATTGTGGGTCCATCATAGACGGTACACAGAGTATCCCACATCTCCTTTGCAGTCTTCATTTTCTCAACCTGCTTGAACACATCATCAGGGAGAGAAATGACCAGGTTGTTTCTGGCCTTTGCATCCAGAGCCACCAGTCTCTTGTCTTCATCAGACCATTGAGCTTTGGCTTTCTCAAAGGTCCTGATTTCAGGAGCAGCTCCTTCAACCGCTGGAGTTATAGTGGTGACAGAGGTTGGCACATAGGGACCCTCTATCACTATCTCTAGCAGTTGTACATCCAGATTCTCTAAGTAGAGCATCATTCTGCACTTCCAACCAGAGAAGTTTTGATGATTAAATTTGGGAGGTTTGCCCATAGAGCCATTGTCATAGTAAGAAGAATTTGCAGCACTGTTGTCCATGGAAACTTGGGATTATGAGAGATCTAGAATGACACACACTCTAAACTGCTCTGATACCAGTTGTAGGTCCCGAAAGGTTCCCAAAGTATATAGTTATAAGCTGTAGAGGGGGGGTGAATACAACACTTTAAAAACTACACTCTCTTTTTCTCAATGTTTGTATGTATTATCAACAATTGTTAATTACAAACAAGCTTGAATGCGGAATAGTTCAAGCTGAGATGACAGAATACAACAGTATGCTTACTAGTCTAAGACAGACTCAAACTAGATTACAATGAACACACTCACTAAGATGCACTCACTGTGTTTTACAAGACTCAAGGAACAGCTTAGGTAAATCAGCTTAGACACACAGATGCTGGTTTACAGAAGACTTGCATGCATGAAAATCACACTTGCACGTTCACTCTTGGTTTAAGCACTTAGCTATCTTCACCCTTCTTTCTGACCTTGGAAGCTTCCTTTTATACTCACTTAGAGGATCTAAGAGAAACATCTTCATTGGACGGAATGAAAAAGGAGAAGTCTTGTTTGAAAAGACAATATAACTTTTCTGCACTTTTCTGAAAAGCAGACGTGCAGAACTTTTGTCTTTTTACTTTGTCTACTGTTGCATTGCCTTTAACTAATTTAGGAATGTCAACTTTGCGTCTTTCTTCCTTGTAAAGGCCTATTTTGATATAAGAAAAAGGTCTGTCACCCTTTTTCAAATAACCTTTTGTCTTCATGTGACAGAACAGCTTGGGCAGGCTGAGCGGTTCTGCTTTCCACTTTGTCTTCGACTTGTAAACTGATCTTGTAGTCAAAAACAATACATGATGACTTGGAAACAAATTCCATAAAGTGTTTAGCCTGTTCACTAAGAACAGGTTCTGTTCACAAAGAACAGAACACTTAAAAATGCCCAAGCTGCTCAACAGTGTAGAGCAGCGTAGACAGTTTATGTCCAGTCTGATCAGCAGATTGAGCAGCTTGGACAAACTGTCTTGGTTGCAACACATGCAACATATAGAACAGCTTTAGACTGATATTGCAAATCATTTTCAGGTTTCAATAAGGCATATAACAGGCCTTAAATTCAACCTTCAAATGTATCAACAGGTTTGATTATAAAATCTCCCCCTCAGATATAGAACAGGTTTGACTGAGGCCTTTTTGTGCCTAACAATTATATTATATATATATATATATATATATTAAAAATATCCGCGTAATACGCGGGTAATAAACTAGTTTGTATTTTATAATTGGTAATTGCTAAAAAAATATCAACAATTTTTTGGTTTTTTAGCATTTATAGAAATATTATTATTTTTATCATTAGTGGCAATAATTTTTTTATTTTTCATAATTAATAGTATCAATTTTATATTTTGTATCATTAATAACATTACCTTTTATATTTTTTATCATTTATAGCAACAACTTTTTTTAACTTTCTAATATAAATGATAGAATATAAAAGTTGATATTAATGATAATAAAATTTTATAATGTTGCTATAAATGCTTAAAAAAATATTGCTATTTTTAGCAATTGTTTTTCTATAGTTTCAATACATGTTTTTAAAATTCTCACTTTGAAAAATAAAAATTGTATTCGAAAACTAAAACTCAAATTCATAAACATGCACGAATAAAAAACCTCAAAACTTTAACAAGCAAAGTAGATTGATTGTAGGTCGACAAACACCCGATATGAAAACTCAATGCAAAACAAGAAAAATAAATGGATAAACACGATTCACACACAAAAAAATTAAAAATTATAATCTGTCAACACGAACACAACTTGAATCCAACCTAATTATTGGTCGTTTTACCCTTGTTACAAATTTGGTTTATCAGTTATCATACATTCTTCTCTCTTAAATCTTAATGTAAGACGAAGATTAAGTTTATGTATTGGGTCTTACGTTATTAACAGAAAACTAATTTGAAGTGTATGTGTAACAATGTCTATTTAAAATGGGGAAAATTTGCCTTTCATGACAAGTAAGAGGGTCAAAATCAAAATATTGTTTGTTGGGTTGTTAGTGATGACATAGGACTGGAGTGTGAAGAAGAGTATCCAGAAATACCATTTGCTCAAATTCTTTTCCCAATAATTCCTCTTCTCTTCTATCTTCAAAACCTCCATTTCTTTCGTCAAATCTCCATTGATCCCTACACAAAAATGGTTGGAAACTCCATATCAAACATTCCAATTTGTCCTACAATGCTATCTGCTCAATGGGTTTCCCCCAAATCTCGATTTCTTGCCCTAAATACAACATTCCCATCAATTCCCCCAAAACGAACCCAACTTTCTATAAAAGCTTCTTCGAATCAAGAAACAGATAACACCCAACAACAACAACCCTCATCATCATCATCATCTTTAGAAACTCAAACGAAGAACCCAATTTCAGTAGCTTTGGATATTCCTCGAAACATCTGGAAACAAACTTTGCGTCCTTTGAGTGATTTCGGGTTCGGTAGACGGAGTATTTGGGAAGGTGGGGTGGGTTTGTTTATGGTTTCTGGTACGGTTTTACTTGCACTTAGTTTAATTTGGTTAAGAGCTTTTCAATTGAAATCTAGGTTTAGAAAGTATCTTGCTGTTTTTGAATTCTCACAAGCTTGTGGGATATCAACTGGGACTCAAGTGAGGATCAGGGGTGTAACCGTTGGGAATGTTATTCGTGTTAATCCTTCTTTGAAAAGCATCGAAGCCGTTGTCGAGGTTAGTTTTCGAAGTTTTGCTGATCTGATCGTTGAAAAATGAGAAAATGACTCGTAATAGCTATGTACTTTTAGGTTTGTAATTACATGTACTTTGAAAACTTTCAAAAGTGTTTTAATTAGATAGTCGAAACACAAAATTAGTAGATATTAGGTGTCATTTTACAGGAAGTTTACCTGCCTAATTGAAATACTTTTGAAAGTTTGAGTGTCAGATGTTCACAAGTACATTGCATAAATATGTATAAACTTAAAAATACATTGCTACTAGACTTCATTTTAATACCTAGGTGGCATTCGGCTTGCGGAATGGAATTCGAATGAATTGAAATTGAAATTTTAGTTATTAGTCTGCATTTTGGCGAGGGTAAAAGACAATTTTTAGTATTGAAAGTAAGGTATGAGATGGAATCTAATTCATGTATGATAATGTCAAATCCCTATGAACAAAGAATTTGATGGTAAATAGATAAAATTTAACTCTTTGTCTTTGTTATTAAAAGTTCCAAACAAGGTAAATTCAAATTTTAATATTTTCGAATTTCATTCCGCGAACCAAATTCCTTAGAAAGGTTGAGTGTTAAATGTTTACAGGATAAGTACATTGCATAAATGTATACACACTCAAAAGTATATGACTATTAGACGGCAGAGGTTTTTGGTTCTTGATTATGTAATTATTAGGTGTGATTGTATTGTAGGTTGAGGATGATAAAACAATCATACCTAGAAATTCATTGATTGAGGTTAATCAATCTGGGCTACTCATGGAAACTATGATTGATATTACGCCTCGAGATCCGATTCCTACGCCTTCGTTTGGGCCATTGGATCCGGAATGTGTTAAAGAAGGTGTGATCTTGTGTGATAGACAAAAGTTGAGAGGATATCAAGGTGTGAGCTTGGATGCATTAGTTGGGATTTTTACTCGAATTGGACGAGAAGTAGAACAAATCGGTGTTGCTAACACGTATGCGTTGGCCGAACGAGCTTCGGCTGTCATCGAAGAAGCAAGACCGTTACTTTTGAAGGTACAATGATGTGCCCAATTTACCTTCATTAGGTATTGAATTTAGTATGTTTTTGGTTGTTATTAGGATGATGAATTATTGAACATGCATCTTGTTAATTAAGTTTAGGTCTAACTACATAAAATAACAACATACTTAAGTACTTTATTGATGATAACAACTTACTTTAATTTCTAGTAGGCTATCATAGTATGAAGATCATGAATTTGAGTCCACTTTAGTGTTTGCACTTTCATGTGACGAACTTATGACATAAGGAGAAGTTAAGACTTTAGGATGTGTTTAGCACGCGAGAATTTTTATTTTGGAGTTTTTAATAAAACTGAAAACATGATGGTTTTTATGAAATCATAGTTTAGAGATGAGAATGTGTTTGAATGTGTTATAATATTTTTGGCCTTTTTCATTTTCATTCCGTTTTATAACATAGATTAGGGTGATTAGATTGAAAACAAAAGGTTAAAACATCAAAAATGTGTTTCAAGTTTACTTGTAATTTTGAAAGCTAAAAACTGAAAATTAAAAATTGAAAACATCAAAAAACAATGGATATAAACGCATTTTCTAGAAACCATTGTTTTCGGCGAAAACATGTCAACTAAACGGGCCTTAAGCTGTCACTTTTTTTATGAGTTTTGCAAAAGAAACATAGTGCTTGGCATTATGTTTTTAGAACATGATTATGTACCTTTTTTTTGGCATCAAAAGCCCATATTAGAGAGCATTGTTTACAGATCTTTTATTCTATTAAAAAACATGGTTTCCTAAGCCGGCTTTTTCGAGCTAGGAGTTTGAAAAGTCGGAACAACAGTATGAAACCGGACCATACAGAAAGCACACAAAATGCCAAGCTGTCCTGTTTTCGGTTCAGCTTTTTATCAATTTTCAATTGAGTACGGTTTGCATCTTTTTCATTGTAAAAGTTAGGAAAAACTAGGTTGGTACTGAAAGTAAGACCAGATGGTCTCGGTAACAAATCGGTTTACACCAAACCAAATCAAACCGATCTGTTACCAATGCCATCTGGTCTGGCTCTAAGTTCCTATATTTCTCAAATGTCATTTTAATCACCTTTTTGAAAAATGCATAATCCATTTACAAACGCCATCCCAAACACGCGCTAAGCATTAGCTCACATAACCGTCTGGCTTCGACTTAGGGTTTTTGAGTAATCGTGTCGATTGGTTTGAACTTTGAAGTTCTTACATGACTCCTTGTATGCTGATCTAGGCTAAATTTATGCATCAAATTGACTTACCAGGACACAAAAGTAAGCGAGAATTTTCGGTTTAAGTTCTTAATAAAACTGAAAACGTGATTGTTTTTAAGAAAACACATTTTAAAAATAAAAATGTGTCTAAATGCATCATAAATATTTTGTCTTTTCATTTTTACACTCTCCTATATCACATTTTAGAGATGAGACTGAGATGACTAGATTGAAAACAAAGGCGAAAACCTCAAAAGGGTGTTTTCAAGTTTGTTGGTAATCTTGAAAACCGACAACTTATAAAAAACAATGTATTTGAACGTGTTTTTCCAAAAACCCTTGTTTTCGACAAAATTTTTTGCCGAGAACAGGTCAACTAAACAGCCCATTAGTGTTTGTGCTTTTTACATAAGCCTTTGACAAACGAATTCTCGCGTGTTCTCATGCACAGACGTTCTCTCTTTTACATTTCTCAGATCCAAGCCATGGCTGAAGACGTTCAACCGTTGCTGGCAGAGGTTCGTGATAGTGGTTTGCTGCAGGAAGTCGAAAATCTAACCAAAAGTCTAACTCAAGCAACGGATGATTTAAGGTAATACAAACGCATTATGCGCATTTAAATCAGAATCATGAATCAAATTTAAACGTTGCGTTTTTAACTTCGCAGAAAGGTACATTCGTCTATTATGACACCGGAAAACACCGAGTTGATTCAGAAGTCGATATATACACTCGTATTTACTTTAAAGAACATCGAGGTAACCACATTTTTTGTTTGAAACTCTGTTTGTTCAATATCGACTTCGGTTTTCCTGATTACTTTTGCGGGTTTCAGAGTATAAGCTCTGATATTTTGGGATTTACGGGCGACGAAGCGACAAGGAAAAACTTGAAGTTGGTCATCAAGTCACTCAGCAGGTTATTGTGAAGAACAAAAAACTTATTTATAGAACAACAATTTATGACATTTAAAGATGTTTATAGATCATTAGATCCAATTTCGATTCGGTATTTTAATATGGTCTACTTGCTATCGTGTGATGCAACACATTTTGTTAGCCGGGTTGGGATTTTTAAGTCTCGTAGAACGACTATCATTGAGGCGTCTTGTAGGATCGAACCATTGAAACGTTGGTACTCTGTATTAGCTGAGTTTTTCGTATTGTATGCAAGAACAAAACCGTATCGTAACAGATCCACCATTCATATATATACGTAAATACGCATACTAACATTTTAACCGATAGCGTATGACTTTAGCTACATTATTCGCATCGTATAAATTGTTGCCTCAATATTTTCATACTGTTTTTGCTGACTCCAAAGAGTTGAAACCTGTTAGGATAAAACCGTTATAAAAATAGAAATTTTCATGCCTTGCCAATGAACTCGACATCGAACAAAAGAACTGAATCGGGTGGAATGATGCAAGAACCTCCTTTACAACCGGCTCCTCGCATCCCGTATCCGAGTTGTGGAGGAAGCTTTAACGTTCGTTTTCCTCCTGATTCGACCATTTGACCAGTCAATTAATCGATAGAATATAAGAAATGTGATTAACGAAAGTTGTTTTTCATACCGGCAAGCATCGGAGGAACTCCATCGCCGCCTAGAATACCTTGATCCCATCCTTTAATCACCTATTTCGATTGTGTTTAACACCCGTAAAAACAACAATTTTGATGAATTTGAGCCCGAAATAAAGGAGATGAGATTTTATTCGGTTACCTCACCGACGCCGATACGAAACGTGAGAGGCTTCCCTCGATTGTAGCTGCTGTCGAACACTTTTCCGCTTTCGAGTTTACCTACGTAATGTGCCTGATTAGGCAAGGTACTACTATCAATTAGAAACCTCATAAGTCGATAAAATTTCGTTAGCAAGGCATATGTTACAACATAATTTTCGTAAAATTCATATAATATGTAATCGAAAATTATGTTTACTCGTTTTTTCACGAGCGAGAAAAGACTCTACGTAGAACTGCACCGAATCAACCTTTTAAAGTGTGTTAGATCTAGAAACGCAAAATTGACAGTAGGAAAAGGATTTTAGTAGCTTATGCTAGGGTTTCTTTTAGATTTTATGGTTTTTTGTTTAATGAAAAATGGTTAGGGTTTTAATGTAAAAATGGTCAAACTTATGAGTTTTTGCACAAATATTCCTCTAATTCTGTGCACTGAGAGAGCAAAACACCTAAATACTTTTATCGGTGAATAAATCAAAAAATTGACGCCAGTCGACCTGGATCAGGATCGATCGACGCTGACGAGGACACTATGGCGTCGACCGTTTTGCTTTGGCATTAGATCTTCCTTTAATTCTGAGAAACATAAGAATTCTATGACATAGGCCTTGTTTGTTCACCCCTTAATGGAATCATTAAGAGGTCATTTTACCTTTGAATGACTTCTTAATGATTCCATTAACAAGTAAACAAACAATCCCATAGTTGAGTTCTGGATCATCGTTTTCTTGCATTTTCTTGCAGTGTTCTACTGCCCTACTAACCGTTTTTGCATTTTCAATTTTCAAAACACAAAAAATGGACAAACTGCATAAAATAGAAATGTGGTTTGTAACATTAACTGATTTTAAAAACAACGTTTGATATATGCTTAAAACAAAAACAAAGTTACAACTGTTTACCGATTTTGGTAACTAAACGGTTATAGAATGTTACCCTTTTAAATTCGATAAAATAATATAACGTTGTTCCTATTCTACGTATATGTTAAATTTTGTTTTAAAATCCGATGAAGATTGTAAACGTCATTACTATACCATGTGATTTCCATAGCGATTTAGTTTTTAATAGATTTTAGCAATGGTAACACGACAGAACCAATTATTTTTTATTACGCGCATATGTTAAACTTTGTTTCTAAAATCGGTAAAAATACAAACATGAAGGGTGAAAGTGAAAGTTAAGAAGATGGGTTTGACCTTAATGAGTTGACCTTTTTCCGGTTGAGGACCATACCCTACAAGTTTATCACAAAAGGCAAGCCCTGAATCAGCCACCGTGAACTCACACGGTGTGGCGGGGGATACGGCGGCGGCGGAGGCCGGTCGAGGCGATACGGAACCATCAAGAAACTTTAAACACAGACCAAACCCAATGGTTTCTCTTCTGCTAAAGTTAAGTAATGGCTCATTGTTAGATTTGGAAGAAGATGTTAGATTGATAGTCCGGCGGTGGTGGTTCTCCGGTGCCGGTGGTGGTGGTGCGGTGGTGGCGGAGGAGGAGGAGGAAGAGCATTTGATGGTTGTCGGAGAGATGAGGGAGAAGGGGTGGAAGGTGGTGGTCATTTCTGCAATCTCAAAGAGAGGATAAGATGTGAGAGTTATATTGAAGTTATATTAAATTGCAAATATTACCCTTACATCATTGGTCAAATTACAAAACCAGCATTTTACTTTTTAGTTTTGCAGTTTTAGTCCATTTTATTTTTAGTATGTATTCTTGTAGTGTAATTCCTTTTGGACTTGTCACTTTAGGGGTTGTGTTGTTGCAAACAAGCTCGAATTCAAGACGATCTTAGGTTTTATTGTGTCAAATTGATATTTTGATGTGTTTATTAGATTCATGTTTTACTTTACTTTTGTATATTATGAATAGGGTTGAAAATACCAAAGGGCTTCTAGCCTAGCAGTATCAGGTGTAAAAAGTGACTTCAAGATTGAGAGTTCGAGTCTAATTGTAGACAAATTTGTAGATTTAGGAGAGACTTAGATGTGAGTATGTGTGTGTGTGTTGTTTTGTTGTACAAAAAAATAGGGTTGAAAATGAGACGAGTCAACTAAGTTAGGGTTTGATAGCCTGGTGAGGTTTTAAGAATGCATGTCTAGTTGAGCTCTAAAACCACACAATTTTGACTTGTATTTGGCTCAAGAAGTTTGAATATGTCTGTAAATATTATATTCGATAATGTTTTTTGAACTATCTTTTTAGAATTTAGCTCAAACTCGAACAATAGAAGATATGCCCTCTAGAGAGTTTGGAGAGCAGGATATACAAATTTCATGGCTAGTTTATGAATGTCATAATGGGCGATCGCAAGCCAATACTCCATCGATCTTTCAAGGTTGAAGCTTTATGCAAGTTGCAAGTAATGGTTCATATGGTAGTATCAGTTTTACAGTTGGAAAGATTGGATATTAAACGCTTACAGAATTCAATCCGGATTTGTTCCCATTGATGGATCGATCCTCATTTGTTTTGATTTTTTTCCCGTTATCGTTGCTACATCTCGAAGATCTGCCTCTTTTGTGGTTGTGTTGCCGTCTTCCCTCTTTCTAGATTATTATGTTGAAGTCAAATAAATAAAAAAGCAAAAAAAAAAAAAAGAAAATATGTTGCAACTTACAATATAATTCAAGTCAAATTCATATATAATTTCATTATATGTTCCATGTTCATAACTAGATTCGGTTCGAACTCAAATTACTCCATAAAATTTAAGTGTTCGCATTCATAAAAGAATGATTTTATAAAATATACAATAGAAAGATCTGATTCGTTAAGACATACACTTTAGACAGTTTATAGGATGACAGATTAAGATGTCACCTGCAAAATGTCATCCCCTCAATCCTTAATGCAGTCGATAACTATTATACATGTGCTCCCTTTTGCAGTTCGTATCGATAACTTTAACGAGATGAAGAAAATTAGAAAAGTGATCGTTTGAGAACGACTGTTGAATCCCATCCCCGACATGTACTCATATCACCATTTAACCGAATGATTTACAACATTACCCGTTCATAAGTATTTGCTCGTTCTCTCTTTTTCTGCTTCTACCATTTTTATACACGGAACTTTGAGATAAATTCACATGAACGATGCGTATAAATGTAAAATTACTGCCGCTTTGCTAAAGTCTTCATCAATCCCTTTATAATCTTCCCGAACCACATCAAGTTCATGGCACCAAGCACTGCTGGAACCGTAAACACCAAAAAGAAGCCGAATGGATGCATCTCGATCACCTGCAGGTGGGTTCAGTACAAGACAAGGTGTCAAAAGACAAATTTGATCATAGGTTACCAATACTTTATTTTATTTTATATATATATACTAGGTTAATAATCATGTTCTACATGGGTTGATTTAAAAAATATTTTAATGAAAATATTTATAAATATATTAAAATAAATTTAAAAATTTACTTTAATGAAATTTTAGTTAGTTAATTGTTAAATTAGATTTTAAAATATTGGACTCAATTGGATTTGAATATATTGATTTAGTAAATGAAATGACAATTTGTGAAAATGTCAAGTCGCAAATTAAATAAGAAAATGATAAGTGTCAAATTAGAATTGTTAAACGACTTGATAAAGTTATATATCAAAAATCCGGGTTAATATTGGAAAAAAAAAAAATCATCAACTTTTCTCTTCTTTTCTGATTGTTTAAGTCCCTAAACAATTTTTATTTTTGTCAAAAGCATATATTTTCTACCGGCTACTTGATAAGCTGGCTGCTCGTAAAACACAATGGGTAAAACAAAATGTTTAAGAACTAATCGCTTAAATGAAGAAAGATCGTGAGTTTATTCCAATATTAATCGGGTGAAAAAACCAAGGTTACCAGATGGGCAGATGGGTCAAATATATACTTTTGAATAAGACAAAAATAGTTTAGGAACTTAATCGCGAAAATGAGAAAAGTTGATAGATTTTATCAATATTAACCCTAAAACTTTCAAACAAAAGGCCATCCTCTTGGTTATCATCAGCACAATATGTTTAATCATGATGATAGGCTCTTTGTATAAGCAATGGAATGATACCTTCTTGAAACACCAAGTAGGATAAGGTTTCCAAAAATATAAATAAGATTAAAGTCATAGCAATGTACTTTTTTGGCTTTGTCTAATTTAGATAATTGTTTTTTTGTTAAGTATAGCGAGTTAGTGACTAGATATGTACGAACCTAAGTTAGACAAATCAATTTCCAAAAAAAAAAAAGAAAAAAGACTATGTAATGCCTTTAACCCAAGAGAAGCGAGTGAAAGTAGACTCCAATTATATTATATATACATACAATTATCAAATCTTCTAAACCAATAGAAAATTACCACTTGGCCGATATGATTGGTTGGTGGATTTCTTTTTTTTTTTTTTAATTTAAACTTTTCATAATGCACTCTTATCTTTGTGTTATCTTTTATTTAACCATTTTATTTTCAATAAACTTTTGTTTAGTCCCTTTTAACATTTATTATTACAATATTTTACACACTTAAAATTGTGATTTTAATCATACATACGTTTGGAGTTGTCTTATAAAACTATTATGTTATGTTTAATTGTATCAAAATACTAATGAAAACTTGCAACTTGGCCAACCAAGATTGGTTGGTGTTTTCTTTAATTTAAATTTTTCATAATATATCATTATCTTTGTGTTATCTTTTATTTAACTCCTTTATTAATAAGTTTTTATTTATTCATTTTTTAACATATATTATTACAATATTTTCTTACACACTTAAAATTATGATTTTAATAATACATATGTTAGAGGTTGTCTTTTGAAAATGTTATTGTTATGTTTAATTGTAAAAAAATACTGTTATTCAAATACACATTTCAAGATTCTAATGATATTACTTTATAATTAAAATATAACTAATTAATATTTAGATTTTGTATTAAATATGATAATGTTTAACATTTGAACATTACTATTATCACGTTGGCAGGCCCTAATCGATGTGTTAGAGATATTACCATTATAACTTATTTGATTTGATCGTAAAACCAACAAATTAAATTGGTAATTAAACCTAATCTACGTCACAATTTCAAAATATGGTTATGAATATTTAATTATTTAATTATGATTCTTTAATAAGGCATAGTTTGTAATTTTGACATTGCAAAATCTATAAAAACCAATGATATAAACCAACTAACAATATTTTTTGCTTTCTTCTTGTATATACATCATTATATAAGCTTTTCAATCTCACTCTTTGATCCTGGTTCAGTTGGGTTTCGTTATTTGAAATGTTTAAAAAATATTTATTCATTTGTTTTTTATATTTATTTTTGTAATTAATATTTTAGACCTCACAGCAACGCGCAGGTCTTCAATAACTAGGTACTAACATTTATCAAATGAAAATAACCAATGAAGTGTAGCCAAGTGGCCCACCATGGGTGGTTGGTGAGTTTTTTTTTTTAATTTAAACTTTTCATAACACACCCTTATCTTTGTGGTATCTTTTTTTAACCCTTATATTTTAATAAACTTTTGTTTAGTTTTCTTTTAACATTTATTATTACAATATTTTCTTACATACTTAAAATTATGATTTTAATCATATATATGTTTGGAGTTGTCTTTTAAAACTATTATATTATGTTTAATTGTATCAAAAAGCAAATCTTCTAATCCAATGAAATCATGCCAAGTGGCCAACCATGGGTGGTTGGTGAGTTTTTTTTATTTAAACTTTTCATAACACACTCTTATCTTTGTGTTATCTTTTATTTAACCCTTCTATTTTAATAAACTTTTGTTTAGTCCTCTTTGAGCATTTATTATTACAATATTTTCTTACATACTTAAATTATGATTTTAATCATATATATGTCTGGAGTTGTCTTTTAAAACTATTATGTTATGTTTAATTTTATCAAAAAGACCAATGAAAATTTGCAACTTGGCCGACCATATGATTGGTTGGTGTTTTTTTTTAATTTAATTTTTTTCATAATACACCATTATTTTTGTGTTATCTTTTATTTAATCTCTTTATTTTAATAAATTTTTACTTAGTCATCTTTTAACATTTATTATTACAATATTTTCTTACACACTTAAAATTATGATTTTAATCATACGTATGTTTGAAATTGTCTTTTGAAACTATTATGTTATGCTTAATTGTATGAAAAAGACTACTATTAAGTTTTGTATTAAATATGATTATGTTTAACATTGAACATTACTATTATAACGTTGGCAGACCGTAATCGATGTGTTAGAGATATTAACATTATAACTTTATTTGATTTGATCATATAACCAACAAATTAAATTGGTGATTAAAGCTAATCAATGTCACAATTCAAATTATGTTTTCGAATATTTAATTAGTTAATTCTGATCAGATTTAATTAATAGACATGGTTTGTAATTTTGATATTGCAAAATCTAAAAAAACCAATGATATGAACCAACTAACAATATCATTTGGTGGATATCTTTCACTATATCAGCTTTTCAATTTCACTCTTTGATCCTGGTTCAGTTGGGTTTCGTTATTTGAATTGTTTGAAAAATATTTATTCATTTGTTTTTTATATTTATTTTTGTAATTAATATTTTAGATCCCGCAGCAACGTGCGGATCTTCAATAACTAGTGACGTATGATTCTCATGCCTATAGATTATAAATCGTTTAAATCCAAAGATGTTCATACACATATAAATTGACACCACTGTCGTTACGCTTTCATTAATAATCAAAGGATGTGAATGAATTTAAAATAGTTAAATGGAATAACAAAGATGTTTACCTGATTGTAGTGCAAATATACATGGTAAAACATATAGACAAACAGCAAAATTCTAGCCACCTGCAGAAATGAAAATTTCATGAAGAACCTCTGATGAACAAATAACAAAACATTTATTAATTTGCAATAGCTACGTACTTTTGTCAATGTTCTAATTTAAGCCACATACTTCTTTTTGTAAATTGTACCCAATTAGTCAATTTACTTTTTTGTGGTTCCAACTTGATACTTGTGCAATCAAAAAACTGAACGAATCTAGTAAAAAAAACTCGTATAACCTACTTAGCAAATACCAGGACATCATCTGTAACCAGTAAATTACATTTATGCCTTGTTTATTCTAGTTTTATTATTATAAACCCGTTGTCAATATCAAACTAATTTGGATCGACAGCACAATAATCGAAATTATAAGATGAAAGAGGTGTCCCGGTTACCACTAGTCCCCTACATATGGCATAAAAGTTTGTTCTTAATTTAACTGCTAATTGAGTTGCAAAAGTACCAAAAAGGAACCACAAAAAAAGTATGACGAATTGAGTACAAAGAAAGTACGTAGCATATAAATCAAAATGTTAAAGTATGTAGCATAAACCAAAACATTAATGAAAGTATGTAGCCTTTACATGTCATTAACCCTTTTTGGTATTTAGATGTCAAATATGCACCACAAACATTTAGGGGGTGTTTGATAGCACTTATCAGGCTCTTATCAGAGGTAACCTCTTATTCGGTAAGAGGAAATACTGATAAGTGCGTTTGATATGCAGAAGACATAAGAGTCTAAATTCTCTTATTATGTCTTATCAGGATAAGACTTTGATATGCTACTTATCACCACTTATCACACAAAAAAAAAAAAATACACGTCCCACCCACCCTTACCTTTACCTTTACCCCATACCTTACCTCACCCACCTTACCCCTACCCTACCCTATCCTAAACCCACTACCCCCTACCCATACCCTACCCTACCCCACCCCACCCCACCCCACCCCACCCTCAACATATCCTACCCTCAACCACCTAATCTCACCCTACCCTAACTACCTTTAACTTACTTATACCAACCCATCCCCATCTCCACCCTTTACCCTACCCACCCCACTCCCATACTTACCCTATCCCACTCTACCCCACCCCTACACTAACCCATCAAACCTACCCACCCCACCTCACCCCTCCTTATCCCACCCCCACTCTACCCCTATCTCTTCCCACCCCTACCCCTCAAACCTACCCACCTCACCCCTACCCTACCCCTCAAATCTACCCATCCCCACCCACCTTACCCCTCAACCTACCCACCCTACCCCTACACCATTACCCTATCCTATTTACCCCACCCCACCCCACCCTCAACCTACCCCACCCCTACCCTACCTCTTACCATATTTATTATAACGAGAAATATTCCAACACTTTTTGATAAACTTTATTATTTTTCAATAACATATCTATATAACTTATAAACTTAGGTTATTTGGAAGTTAATAAATGTAACCTTATAAACTGAATTATAACTTATAAACTTTAATTGTTATTTGATTCTTGAAAGCATGTTGGTTATATGTTTATTGAATGCATTTATGTTACTTGATTATAACTTATAAACTTGAATTGGTTTCTTACTTAAATCTTGTTAATGTTATTTGAATGATATTAAATGTTTACATATATCACTTTGTTCAATGATATTATTCTTACTTGATATTTGACTTTAATCAATGATATCTGTTTGGTTTTAGGAATTAATATGTAAAATTAATAAAAATAACAGAATCAGATAATTTATAAAACAAACAGACTTATTGAATTCTCTTATCAGATCTTAGTATCTTATCAGGACCACCTCTTATCAATCAGAAGTGGAATCAGACATCAGACAGTTAACCTCTTATGCAATCAAACAGCACCTTAAAGTGTTCTGACTATAATGTATATGATAAAAATCCCTTTAATTAAAAATAGAAACCCGATGCAACAAACTACTAGTTAAACTCACCATCCAGCCAAAGAATATCACCACGCCATTAATCAGATATGCACTCGATTTTTTTAAACCAGCTGTATCGAGGTACCTACACCGTTAAAAAATTAATTACCCTGTTGGGGTTATATTACAAAAGAAAATCATTCCTTGCCTAGACATACCATCTCAAGTTAATCTCCGGTGTTGTAAACTCGGATATAAGAACCATGAATGTGTAAAGCTGTCCTTCCCCTGTAAACATAGCATAAGCTACGGCAATTGCTGAAAGCATGTGATGAACAACCTGAAACCTGGCGGCATCAGTCATGCATAATAAACGACAACTAAAACTTACAAGTACATTAATACTTCGGCATGTAATAGATATTTGTTCAAATTGGATGGTTTTTATTTTTCCCTTTGTTATACTTTTGGTACTCAAGAACATAAATTTGATGCATCTTAGCCACAATCAAATAGGGGTGTAAACAAGCAGGCTTGAGCTAGCGTCATGATTGATTTTACAAGTTGAGACTCAGCTCTTATTTATGTATGTTTTATCATATAAATTTTTATTATATTATATTATAGTATATTATCTTATTAAACATATATTATTTATTACTTATTCCTTATATTTTATATTTGGGCTAAAGCCGTACGATAGTCGTGTACTTTTTAAAGTGTATCGATATGGTACGTGTACTATTTTAATCATTCATATTATGCGTGTACTTTCTGAATTGTTCAAATATGATACTTATATTTGTTTTATGACCGACTATTTTGTAATATAAGCTGATATGGCATATGATTATCTGATTTAGCAATTAAAATTTAATTGAATGTTGCTTTCTTGTATCGCATAAATTGCCAACTCAAGTAAATTTTAAAATCACATCAGATTTTACTTGCCTACTCATATCTTAAAACTGGAAAACCTTGTCCACATAATCTTTTTTAACCGGTATAGCCGGTAACTAGTAACCCTAGGGATCATATTTTGAACGATTCAAAAAGTACACGTATATTATGAACAATTAAAAAAGTACATGTGTCATATCAATACACTTTAAAAACTACACAACTATTATATGACTTTAGCCCTTTATATTTTTATTTTATAATTATATACGAGATTGTTTAGGCTCATAAGCCTAGATGAGGTTAACGCTAGCTGAACTCCAATTTAAGCTTGAGCTAGTTTAACAATTTAACTCGGAACTTTTTAGAGTCGAGCTCGAGTATGTCATGAATAGTTTGGCACATTTACACCCTCTACAAAAAAATTAATAAAACTATCAATACTTACATATTCTAATCCACCTAACGCAGGATACAGCCAGAAGATCATTCCAAGATCTGACAAGAAGTAGCCAACAGATACCTGTATAAGAAAATTGTACAGTTATATTATGAGAGGCCCCATAAGCGTATATTACTCGATGAAGACACTATCAACACTTATACCCCTAACGCAAATGTCGAGAGTGGCGAGCTCCGGAAAGTAATGGGAGAGGAGGTATACTGATCAGAATAAAGATCTGACCAGAACACAAGGTACAAAGACACTGCTGTGATGAAAATGGCGTGAACGGAAGACATACCCCTGAACAAAAATTGGGCAGAACAAAAGATTTAATTTATAAATGTGAAAAAAAAAAACTAAATGGGAAAATATAACAATAAACAGCAGAAAGCATAATGCAATTCCATTTACCGATTGTTCCACTCTATCCGCTGAATTTTTGTAAGGCCCGCATACGTTCTGAAGTAAAAAGTGCTTATCAACTGTGTAAGATCATAAACCTATAGAAAATCTTCTGAAGAATTAGATGAGAACAAGTGACATGAAAATTAAAACGTATAATAAAAATGTATTTCATATTTCCAGAAGCATTAGAATTTAGAAAAGAAAATTAATAAAGATGTGACACACCCTCATGCAAGAACGTATGAGCATGGTCTTTTTTTATCTTCTTTTCCATGTTAAGGGCGCGTTTTGATAATACGCTTTATGAAACCGATTTTCAACAATCGGTTTCAAAAGTAATTCTCATTATGATTATGTGTTTATTTAGGGGTTAAATAATCAGTTCATACTACCTACATCAAAAATTATTTACAGAAGCTAAAATTACTTATTGTTCTCTCTTTTTTATCCTATTTTAGAGACTTCTCACTTATCTTTTACGACGATAATAATTATCAGGTAAAAATATCATTTTTGTAATTATAGTTGATAAGTTTTTTTAATTAAAAATATTATAAGATAATTTTTAAAAATAACTTTAGTCGATAAAAAATAAATTTTTTTATTTTAATATCAACACACAGGTTTAAATTGAAAACCAAATTAGAGTGGTAAACTTGAAAACCGATAAAAATTGAATCATGTGTGCATGTTAATACTATAGCATGCACAAGTGCATATGATACAATTGTATAGGTTTCCAGTTTTATACTGTAATTTGGTTTTCCGCTGAACTCATATATTAATATCAAATACTTCAAATATTTATAAATGACCTTTTTGGTCAAATTATCAAAGGAGTGAGAAAATATGCATGCCAAGTGTAAAACATTGAATGCATTAGGTTGATTTTTAGACACATGAATTAGGCCTATGCATCATTTCTCTTTTAATTATTCACAACTTCAAGCAATAGAAGCATATCCAAACTATCTAGTGAAACAAGTTACCTAATTTAGACTATTTATTATCACTTAACCAGTTTCAAAACACAAATCCAAACACCCCTCAAGTAAAATTGAAAAAATTACAACAAAAGGAAAAGATTACACATACCATTTTGGTTGCAAATATGCCACCAAGGACGGACGTGTAAGGCATAAAAGCATCTGCCAAAAGGTATGTTTTCACGAGTACTTGAGCCTGGGTCTGGTAGGATTTGAATGCAAGAGCGGTCTTCTTTGAAACCGCCATCCTGACTGTTTAGATGGTCAAAGACTGGCTTAATTACAGCAACAAGATGGATCGTGTTTCCATCAGGGCTACAATTCTATCTTGGAGGTAGATTCACAAGATATGTTAATACCGTTTCTATGTTGAAATGAAATAAAAAAAAATATTAATTAATTGCACTTCAAACAACTTGAATTGAATGAGATCTCATGAAATAGACAGAACTATAAGTTGATGGTTTGTTTTTTGACAAAAACGTACTACACTATTACCTACAACAATACACCTCGTAGATAAGCTTACAGGGCATAACGGTTCCTAATTTGGGAGTGCAACCAGAAAGGTACTTATAACGAACTACTCATTTGCAGCAATAGTGAAAGCCTTTTATTGATTTATGGAAGATCTACCCATGTTTGTGTATTTGGCGCTTACTAGAATTTAAAAGGTCATGCAAATCAAATCTTAAATATGAGAGGCCACATTCTGGCAAATAGTCATCAGAGAATGATAAAAGCAAACTTCAGCAGCGAATAATGCAAACAACCTGTCAGAGTTTTAAGAATGCTGATACCATAATCCAAATGGGTAAATTGCATATTTATGCAATAACATTCCATTATCTTAATAATTTAGGCAACAAGGTGGCTTTTGGACATAATTATGGAAAGGTTTTTCAATTTGTTTCAAATTGCAACATTATTACCATTTATGCAATGGAAGTGGTTTTTGAACATGGTACAATATTGGTAATAACATTACAATGTTGCATTTTCTGAGAACTAATTGACACGTAATTGCACAATTTATGTCAAAAACCACTTTGTTGCATGAATCAGTAAAAAATGAAATGTTGGAATAAATATGCATTTATCCAGATTGAAATTATAATGGCCCCCCTCTAGTTCCCCCATCCCAAAAAAAAAAAAAAAACTTTTTGCTATATTAACAGAAATTTACTAAAATTTTAATATTGCATATAGATTGCAACATGAAACAATCCCAATCAAAATCAGGCAAACTAAGGACACATGTTTATACTATCTTCTATAGATGATACAAATCTGCAATATGAACCATTAAACCAACATTCTATATATTTCAATTAAGCTCTAATCTCATCCTTCATTGACTCCTTTTCGAATTGTGCCACGAGGAGCCTAAATCAACGTGCAAACCCTAAACGAATTTCCTGGATCTGTTTGATGAACAAATATTGTTTTTTCTTGTTAACTGTTTTCTTCCAAATCCCTAATTGATTTTGAGAATGTATATCAATCACCAATTCACCATACTCTATAATATGTTTCAGCAATGTCAATGCACCAAATGGCAATCAACTTTTCACACTGGATCTACTCCATAAATAAATCCCCTTTTTTTGTTTACTTAAGAACTCATAACACAACCAACTACACACCATCTCCCATATTTCAAACTCAGATCAAAAGGTCAATGTCAAATATTAACAACAAACATTTATCAAATACGTAAATACTAATAAATCTAACTAAAATAAATCAGTTATACACAACTCAAATACATCAATCGGGTGAAGAATGGAGATACAAAAAAGAAATTTAGAACTATTTCACAACACACGAACACGTACATAAACAAACAAATGTATGAGAATACCTTAAAACCGATTATTACTGATTTGAAGAAGACGATTAAAAACTGAGCAAACGCAGAAGAAATGTGATTGAAATGAGTAAGAAATGATTCTGATAAATTTCAACCGAGAGTTAGGGTTTGTGTATTTTGAGGTGTGGAGTGATTGATAAGGTTGAACGGCGCCGGAGAATTCGACGGCGACGGTGATCGGAGGTAGTATTTTGGCGTGGAAAAGAAGGGAATGAAGTTTGGTCAGATCACTCCGATTAAAAGATTCTGGTTACAGATAAAAGAGCATATAGCCATATATGTTTCTGTTCTGCATTATTTATTTGTACTGTACAAGTCAATAATGATTAAGAAAATAAACAAAACATATTTTTATTTTTGGCATTTTCAAGACACGTTTGATGATGAATTGATGATCATGAAATTAATTATTTTTTAAGGATTTATTATAAAAACTGTTTTTTATGGTTTTTGTGTCCTCTTAATTTTTTCAGAAAATTTCTCAACTTGTTTTTTTTTTTTTTTGGTTTTTTAACATTTATTTATCAGAGTCCGGCTATAATTGGTAAATTATGTTTTTTAAAGGGTTAAATATCATTTTGACCATCCAAATTTCAGGTTTATCAAATCTAGCTATTAAACTATTTTTTGTCTTGATTTAGCCGCTGAACTTTAGTTTACTATGCTACTTTGGAGAAAATTAATAAATCTAATGGTTAAATCGGTGCAAAATATGATAGTCTAGTGGTCAAGTCGGAACAATTTATAGTTTTTTTTATGTAAAAAAACATTTAATGGCTAAATGTATATACAAAGAATAGTTTAGTGGCTAAATTGTTACAAAAAATAATTTAGTGGCTAAATCGAAAAAAATCTAAGAGTAAAATGATCAAAATGATATTTAACCCTTTTTAAAAACTGAAAACTGAGTTCTAATAGTTAGATTTCACTAAAACAAAAAGAAAAGAAAATTAACTTAAGAACTTTTCTGTAATAAAAAATATGATGAAACGAAAACATAAAAACTATAAAAACACGTTGATTTTTTAATAATAAAACCTTTATTTTAATTATGGATGCTTTATTAAAAAAATAATAATTTTTAAAACGACCTGGAAATACCATAAGAAAATACAAGAAAAGATTCATAGATGAAGCGATTTAAAAACGGATTGATATGAAATTTTATTTTAGGAGTCTTGTATTTGACTATTTGGGTTGCATCGGTTTTTGAGATTTAAATTCTATCAAAATATTTTATCAAATTTAATAAATAAAATGATATAAAATACCAAATTTGACAATAAAATTATTGTAAAAGTTTTTAGGTCGAGAAGATAATATATACTTCTATTTTGACCAAAAAGTACATGAAATTCAATATTAGGTCAAGAAAGATAACTAAATATTATTCTTTTACAAAAAAGGGATCATAAAATCATAATTTTACGTTCTTAATTAGTCATTAATATCATTTTATGATAAAATTGAATTTTATGTTAACTTTTTTGACCAAAAAATTTCACATTACCTTTATTGTAAATTTTTGTAATTTATATTACCTTTATTGGTAATTTGCCCATCAATAAAATACTAAATCTATTTTAAAAATCGAAAAAAGCTCGTGAATTGACATCTAACATGAAAATGAACATAAATACGAAGAAAACACGAAAATACACGAGTCAAATATAAGTTGTCAGCGCAGTAATAAGAGTGGTGGGTGAACCCACCATTAGGGGTGAGCAAAAACCGAACCGGAAAACCAAAAAACCGAAAAACCCAGAAAAACCAAACCGAAAAAAACCGGAAAACTGGGAAACCGAAAAACCGGAGTAAATGGTTTGGTTTCGGATTCCCTATCAAAACCGAACCGAAAAAACTGAACCGAACCGGTTTTAAAATTAATTTAATTTTTATAAATATTTTATATATATTTATTGAATTATTTCTACTTTCACTCATATTTAATGTTACGTTCTACTCCTATATTAAAGGAAACATTTTTCAATTATATATATAATTGATATTTATGATGTTAAAATGCTAATTAATTGATATTATTAATAGTTATGCTTATTTTAATTATACGTGAAGTAGATAATGCTAATTAATTGGTATAAACATTATTATTATATTTTACATGATGAAATTACTTAAATTAATTCAAAGCCTAAGTTAGTAAATTTAATAAATTAGAGTATAAAACAACTAAATTAATATTTAATATCCAATTTTATCAATTCGAAGTATCAAACTAACACATAAGTCGATTAAAAATTCAAACATAAACAATTATTTTTTAGTGATTTATCAAATAGTGCTTAACTTTAGTAAAGAAAAATTCAATTTTAGTAAAAAAGTGTCTAAGATTTTTCGAGTTTGAACCCAAAAACCAAACCGTTTTCGAAAAACCAAAAACCAAAAAACCCACGGGTGTAAACCGAAAAACCGGTAATCCAAACCGGAAAACCGAAAACCCGAAACCGGGAAAAACCGAAACCGAACGGTTTCTCCATTTCAAAAACCGAAATTTTCGGTTTGGGTTCGATTTCGGCCAAAAACCGAACCGAACCGCCCCATGCTCACCCCTACCCACCATTCTGAAATTCACCATTTTTGACACTTTAGTGTCGCATCAGTTTTTCTCTCTTCACAATTTTCATTCTAAAACTTTGGAAGTACCCAACATTCTCTACTTTCTACCCCAATACTAATTTACCCATTAACTTTTAGAGAGAGAAAGAAATAACGGGGCCTTTGATGGGAGGGGTGGTGTTCCCGCCCGGGAAATCCCCCATGGCAAGGCTTGCGGCTTAACGGCCTTGGTACACTACACACCCTAACAGGAAAAACTGTCGGCACGATGCCAACAAATACGAAATAATTAAATATTAATATTTTGAAACTCAATTAAACATGATTTTTTTTTGCCTCTTTTGTTTATTAGTTTGTTAACAATGAGTATAATATTTATTTTAAACAAAATAAATAAAAAGCAATAAACATAGATATTTTAGGAAACAAGAAGTTAATACTTGTTTTTCTATTTATACTTTAAATTTTGAGTTAGGCTGATGTATTAAGATAAACACCAAACCTACTTAATATTAAATGTTTTAAAGTTTTTTGTGTTTAAATTTTATTTTTATAACTTAATATTTATAAGACAAAAATCTTATATTTGATTTTTTTTTAGTGTGGTAATATGTTAACTACTAAAATTTAAATTGTCGAGTATATAATTAACGAAATATATCATCAAATATATAGTTTGAGATATAAATTATTTGACATAAAATATATAATTACAAACATCTCGTAAAAACTTTTAACATGATCATGATGTATTTATAATTTTATCCCTTAATTTTTTTACAATAAAATTCTATAATTTGTTTTAAGTGCCAATGCGTGAGTAGATAAAGAGTAATATTTAAAATTTTTAATGTTTTGCAACAAAATATGAAACAGAATAGCTTTAGTGCGTTCGATCAGCAAACGAAAAGTTTCAATTTGAAGTTTTTGATAAAAGTAAAAAAAAAAAAATAATTATTTTTAAAAAACACAGTTTAGAGATGAATATGCGTTTGGATGTGTTATAAATATTTTTTACCCTTTTTTATTTTTCAGTCTCTTTTATATCATAGATCGGAGTGACTGGATTAGAAAACAAAATTTGAAAATCTTAAAAATGTGTTTTCAAATTTACTTGTAATTTTGAAAGCTAAAAGTTAAAAAACTAAAAACATAAAAAATAATGGATTTGAACGCGTTTTTCAAAAACCTATAATTTCGATGAAAATTTTTTATATAAAATATGTCAAACAGGCTCTTACATTTTTAATGGAAAAATCTAGGTTTAATTTTGTATTTCCTTAATTGTAAAAATGGTACACAATTTCAAAGTAATACGCCAAGTTTTGTGTTTATTTACTAATATTCTTTGTTCTGTCACTACCAAGTAAATCTTTGGAACATTAATAGGGGTTAAATACTTAAATTTTAGAGTAAAGGACATTTTTGGTCATTGTGGTTTGATAGTTGACCCGGATTCAGTCCCTTAACCATAATAAGGTCAAATTTCATCCCTATTTTGCTAATTTTGTGCCCTTTTAGTCCCTCGTCCGTTAAACTTAACGACACAACCGTTAAATTTGTAAGAATGACATTTTTACATTTTCATTGAGATGCTTTTAGTCTCTATGGTTTTATTATTTACCTATTTATAGTCCAACATTTATTTTATTTTATCTTTATAATTATATTATTTATAGATATACTTAATTTATTATAAACACACTTATTTTATTTATAAATATACTTATATTTTAATATTTAATTTACATTTACTATTGTTCGTATTTTATTTAAAATTTAACTTTTATTTTAATTAAAATTATATATTTTCTTTACTAATTTTCTAAAGTTCATCTTCTTTATTAATTTTAATTTTTATAATATTATTGTTGACATTTATATATGTAATTTTGTTAGTTGTGTTTAAGTAGATATAATATCGTCGATATTTTTCCTCTCCAAAGTCACTATTTCTTCAAATATCTTCCAACCTAATCAATTATCGACACATAAATTATATACATATGTGAATATACTTGAAGAAATAATGACATTGGAAGATACTTGAAAATATTATACACACACACATATATATGTAGAATATGGTTCGAGGGAGTATCACTACTTATACAGCGGCACCAGAAGCTACCACCTTTAAAAAACTTATATATATATATATATATATATATATATATATATATATATATATATATATATATATATCCAACACATATAATATAATTTATGTGTTGATAACTGATTAGGTTGGAAGATACTTGAAGAAATAGTGACTTTGGAGAGGAAAAATATCGACGATATTATATTTACTTAAACACAACAACAAAATTACATATATAAATGTCAACAATAATATTATAAAAATTAAAATTAATAAAGAAGATGAACTTTAAATAAATTAGTAAAGAAATATATATTTAAATTAAAATAAAAGTTAAATTTTAAATAAAATACGAACAATAGTAAATGTAAATAAAACATAACTATATTTATAAATAAAATAAGTGTGTTTATAATGAATTCAATATATCTATAAATAATATAATTATAAAGATAAAATAAATGTTGGACTATAAATGGGTAAATAATAAAACCATAGGGACTAAATGCGTCTCAATGAAAAGGGTAAAAATGTTATTCTTACAAATTTAACGGTTGTGTCGTTAAGTTTAACGGACGAGGGACTAAAAGGGCACAAAATTAACAAAATAGGGATGAAATTTGACCTTATTATGGTTAAGGGACTGAATACGGGTAAACCATCAAACCACAAGGACCAAAAATGTCCTTTACTCATTTTATCTATTGAAATTTGATTCTTATTAATTACATAGATTAATTTTAGAAAAATATATATTTATAAATATTATAAAAACTTAAAGTTTATTATATTTTAATTAATTTATTAAATTAGATGGTATTGGATTTGATTGATTTGAATATACATTAGATTTTTAATATATTTAATTTATTAGATGACATAATATACATTATCTTTGTACATAATTTTTTAGGTCAAGAATGATAATATGAAATACAAAATTTAACAATAAAGGTATTTTAAAATTTTTTAAACCTAGAAAGATAACTTAAAATTCTAGTTTGACCAAGAAATGACATGAAATTCAAATTGTAGGCCAAAACAATAATCAAATGTTATTCTTTTACCAAAAAATGGATCATAAAATTAAATTTCTACCTTTTTAATTGGTTATTAATACCCTTTTTTAACAAAATTGAATTTTATGTTACCTTTCTTGGCTTAAAAAATTTCAAATTACTTTTATTGTCAATTTTTATATTTTATTTTACATTTCTTGGTAAATTGCCATATAATCAATTATCAAAGGGCATTGCTATAGGTACACCACCCTCTCTTTAATTTTTACTAATCACACATCTTCTTACTCGCATGATTTTTGTTAATGACGTGAAACACAACGATTAAAAGTTAACATCCTCTCACATTAAGAAGGGGGTGTGTGATTAGCAATTGAGGGGGTGTGTATATAGAATTGCCCTTATCAAAATATGTAGCATATATGTAACGTATATCTTGTTACAAGTTGACGGGGCGTCAATTTTCAGTATTTTAATCATATCAACCGTTAAATGTGATGTTGTTTGCCTTTTGAGATTGGGAAAAATGTCAAGAAATGTAATATAAAATACAATATTTGCCAATAAATATATCATGAAATCTTTTAGGTCATAAATGATCATCAAATTTAATTTTTGCTAACAAAAGGACTGCAATTTAACTTTTAGGCCGAGAAAGAATTATGTAATATTATTTTTTACCAATAATGGATCAAGATTTTTTAAATTTACCTTCTTAAATGGTCGTTGATAAAAAAATTTTTGTCAAAATTAAATTTTATAATTTTTTTGAGAAAAAAAAAGTTTTATGTACCTTTATTGTCAAACTTTTTCAAATTTTGTTAGTTTTTTTGGCAATTTACGTTTTTAGATTTGATATAATTATTAAACACAAATAATAGATAAAAAATAATAAATTAATAAAACTATTTGGACCACATCAACACTCCATGTTTCCATCATGTGAACCACATTCCCCTACCCTTCTAATAGAAATTGATTTTAGTGTTCTTCTAGGATTTGATTTATGTGTTTAGTGTGTTTTTTAAAACTTGAACCCAAATTTTCTTTTTTTTTTGGGTTTTTTAAATTTTCAAGATTATAATAGTGTTTTGTGTGGTTTACGAATTCCTCCATCTAAGACTACAACTCTATCGTAGATGGTCTAACAAATGTAAGTATTTTTTACATTTAGGATTTTGTACTGGTTTTAAAATGTGTTATTGATGTTTTATGTATTTTGATATTTGAATGTGTGTTCTTGATTTTTGTATCTGTTTAATGGTATCGAAAACTTAAATAACAAATTATATATATATATATATATATATATATATATATATATATATATATATATATATATATATATATATATATATATATATATATATATATATATATTGCCGACGGAGCAAAGAGAAAAAATGCTCACGTGGCGCAATATTAGTGGTAAAAATTCAGAAAGGCTTATTTGGCGCAATATAATTGGTTAAAATTCAGAATATTTAGGCTACTGATTTGATGCAATATAATTGGTTAAAATTTTGAAAATAATGGGATTCCCCCCTCTATTTTAGCTCGATGAGATTCTACATAATTATCCATATTTTTCTATATATTTTAATGTTTCTGCAATTAAAATATGTATATTTTCCGGAAAGAAGTAAAAAATGACAATAAAATTCAAATTTTCACTGTTGGAAATAGTTACAATCTGATTTATCAAGTTAAATAAAAATAACAAATCAGATTTAATCCGCTAGAAAAATTTGAATTTGCACTGCTGGAAATAGATGCAGTCTGATTTATCAAATTAAATAAAAATAAGAAATCAAATTTAATCGGCTATAGTATAACTGAAATACTAAGATATGCAGAAAAACACTGGATAATATCATAACTGAATAGTAATTACTTATTATATATTGTTTATATTATATTTTTAATTTTGTCATTGTTCAAGGTTTTTAATCGATAATAATTCCTTATACTTTTATAAGTTTGAATAGAATTTATTTTATTTTCAAGTATGAAAAGAAGATTATTATTTTCTTAAAGGTTTAAATTCTAACTTATAAAATTATCTATTTTATCTCAAGGATTAGACACAAAATTTTTTTCAATTATCAATATTTTTTTAGTTTTTAGTTTCTTGATATTTAAAAAAAAGTTAAAGTGTATTACAAAATATATTTATAAATTATTTTAGGTAAAAAGAATAATAAGGATTATTTATTAATTTTAATTTAATTAATTAAATGACATGTGTTATCAAAATAAATGTTATTTTATTTTTGAAAAAAAATAGAAAAATCAATAAATTGGAGCTTTAAAGGTGCGTCGTGTGGCAAGAACTATTTTCTTTTATTATAAGATGTGGAGTTAGATATATATAAATAGATATAGATATTGATGTTTATATTATATTTTTAATTTTTTCATTGTTCAATGTTTTAAAAATGATAATAATTCGAAAATTTTTTCCCTGAATATGAAAAAAAAGATTATTATTTTATTAAATTTTTATTTTCCAACTTATAAAATTATTTATTTTATTTCAAGGATTATACATAAAAATTTATTCTATTATCAGTATTTTTAAATTTTAGTTTTTTTTTATATTTAGAAAAAGTTAATTGTATACAAAAGATATTTTTAAACTATTTTAGGTAAGTAGAATAATAAAGATTATTTATTGATTTTAATTTAATTAGTTAAATGACATGTGTAACAAAAATAAGAGTTATCTTATTAGGAAAAAAGGCGGAAAAATTAATAAATTGGAGCTCTAAGGGAGCGCCACGTGGTAAAAAGACGTTTTCTTTTATTATAAGATATAGATTTTATATATATATATAGACACATACATATACATACATACAAACTCAGAGTTAGTAGGCATAATCAATACTGATAAAAAAAATGCATCAGCAGTGTCTGCGTGAATAAACTATATCGTTTCAAGATGAACTTCACGTATGCTAATCAACCAGATGAAGAGTTGAAGACGTTTTCAACTCCTGCACCTGCTGAAAAAAATTGTCAGTATTTTCTTTAATATTCTTTCAATATTTTGAAAATGATGTACATATATACTATAATACACATAGCATATATATGTTTGATACTTATGTTGCTGTTGTTTCCTACTTTATTTCTGTATCAATTCAATGAACACACACAGAGGTTACAAGACACACATAACACTCCGAGGCTATTTAGTCTTAGAGCCTGACATTAACATTCAAACACACATATTTAAACACATAATTGCACACTGCACACACTCACAACTCATATCTTCTGTTTTCAACTTTTTCAGCAGCAACATAATGTAAGATAAATGGCGATTGATACATAAAATTAATCAATCAATAAACATCCTTGCTAATTAAGTTGCCAAGGCCGAAGGCAATTTGACCTTCTTGCCCATTTTTACGTACAAATTTTAAGCTAAACACACCTAGACATCACACTAATACTGCACTTATTTTCAGTTTTGATCTTATGTTCCAGCAGTTGAAATGCAAGAATTAATGACAATTAATACTTGCATTTGAATCAACAAACCACATAGAAATTGATTAAAGGTTAGGCCGAAGGCCAATTGGGCTTCTTGGCCAGCCATTCTCGACAAAAACAGGAACTAACATACACATATGTAATTCGCGCACAACACAAAGACTTAAACATTCTGTCTTTTATCTAATTCAAGCAGCAAAATCAAATAAATAAAGGACGATTTAGACACACAAATGGTCAACAAACACTCCAAGACAATTATGAATTCCTGATTGGGCACAAACAATGATTTAAAATGATGGAAAATACTTGAGAAAAACATTTATCAAAATAACAAGGTCAACAACTTGGCAAACCTTTAAAGAAAATTAAATTGAAACTAAAAACATGATATGCGAGTAGTTGAGTAATACATGTTACATAATTTTGTTCTTGTAATAAGTGTCTTTCTTGTATTTGAATTGCATGTTTTTTTATGTTTTAAATTAGTTTGATGTATATTCTTAATTTTAAACATAGAAAGGAGATATCATAACGATATGTTGATTTTTACCGAACAAAATATAACAGTTTCAATAAAATATAATGTAATGATTAAAATGATAAAAAAATAATAATATTAAGAGACCAAAATTATATAACATGAAAATATAATGATTTTTTTCAATATTAACGCTAATATTTACGATAGATGAAACTAAGTTTAGATATAGCAAGTACAATATGGAATATATTTGATGTTGTATTAAAACTATTACTGGAATGTAAGTAAAATAAACAGACAACCAAAATATATGTGTGATTATAATGCATTTTTATTAGAATATATAAAAAATAAAGCAATCTTAACAATATCTTTAGATTTTCCAACAAAATTATTTAAAAAAAGTTAAAATAGAAAACTTATAATCTCTTATACCATTAAAAACAATAATAGAGATTATAAAATTTTAAACAAACAAACCTCAAATGTAATTACATGTAGTTATTTTTATGATAAAGTTAGTTTTTTTTAACAAACAATATATAAGAGTATATATGTATAGTCTTTCAAAAGCAAATTTTTTTTTTTTTTGTGTAATTGTTTAATTAAAAAAGTACCAATTTTGAAATAACTCACCCGAGCAACGCACGGGTATTCAACTAGTTTTAAATTGATGTGAATGTTACATAAGCAAATTTATAAGAAGTTGGGAATTATATATATATATATATATTGCCGACGGAGCAGAGAGAAAAAATGCTCACGTGGCGCAATATTAGTGGTTAAAATTCAGAAAATTAAGGTTAATTTGGCACGATATGATTGGTTAAAATTCAGAAAATTAAGGACGCTGATTTGGCGCAGTATAATTAGTTAAAATTCAGAAAATAATGGGATAACATCAGCAATCCTATCAGTACTAACAACCCTGCATAAAATAATAGGATATTTATTTACGTATACAAAATACAATTAAACATTAATTATTCAAAATTATTATTTTTATAGTTTTATAAAATAGATATAAATAGTTGATTATTCTAAAATTTTCATTTATAAATATATATATTTTTAATTAATATAGATTAAAATTTTAGTTTATGGATGAAACAATATTTTATATTTTTATTATAATAAACAAAATATTATAAAATATATTTTTATATATCGTTTGTTTATATTTTTAAAATTTAATAATTTTATATAATGTTTATTTATTTTAATAAATTTATAAGCAAATGAAAACAAAATTTATTATACATATAGATAAGTATTGATGGGATAACATTTACATTTAGATTTAAATTTTATTGATGACTCATTTTAACAAACATATACAATACGGCAGATAAACATATAAAAATAGTTTTTTAATCAATATATATTATAAAATAGGTAAACATATGACATTTATTATTTTAGAGAAATTTATATGCTAGCTTACTTTTTTTACTACGAGCCATTTTTATCGTCCCGTCCGTTGGCTCAAAATTGTGTCATCCCTAATTGAAACATCAGAAAAAACGTCACATTGATATACTTTTTCTTACATTTAAAGCTTCTCATTATTTTGTTTTGTTTATGTATTAATGTTTCAAAATCAACACATGTTTTAATATTTTTTCAGTATACCATGAAGAACAATAAAGAATTTCCGTTAATAATGAAGCAATAATGTTTTAAATAAATATTTAGCCAATGAGATATGTCATTTGCCGTTTAAATTGTTCAATGTGATTTTATTAAGATTTATTAAATTTTTTTATGATAACTGCTTTTGTTTGATAACATTTTATTATTGGTTTGAATAAATTGTTATTATAAATTATGTTAGACGATATTGTAACTAATACTTTGGAAATACATGTTTATATATTAGTTAATGGAAAAATGATGAGTTTTCATTTTATTGTAAATTATTATTATTATTTCTTTTCCTATATACTTCATTCTTATACACGAGTTTTTTTTAACTAAAATCAGTCTTTTGATCAACTCACATGTATTAAACTAGATATGTATAGACTTCAAATATAATTATGTGTAATAATTAATATTCATGATTAATATAAGTAACATTTTTTTTCACAAACAATGTATAGTTTTTTTTAAAAAATAAATATTTGTCGTGCCGTCAATTAATTATAAATACCAATGGGTTTTAGCCCATTTAATATGAGAGGTGACGTGTAAGTGTTGGTTCATGGGTTCGACTCCGATCGGAGACAAGTTGGAATTTAGGCAGTGGAAGTAACCTCTGAAGTCTCCATTTGGGGCAAAATGGTAGGAGTAGGTTAATTTGACGTTCAAACAAAATTAATTATAAATATTAATTTCATCACACATCACCCGAGCAACGCACGGGTATTCAGCTAGTTTAAGGGAGCAGGAGCGTTTTGGTGAAGGAAATTGAAGAGAAAGAAAATGAAGACTATTTCAATGGTTTTTTATATCCTGAAATTTGAAAAATACAATAACCATGTAATTGTTGCTGTAACATCCCGTTTTTAGAATTATTGCGTGGATTTATTTTAGTGGATAATTAATATATTATTATTGCGTGGGTCGAATGATAACCCGAGTAGTGGATATATACGTGTCGGGTTTGCAAGTCGCGTGTCGCCGGGTTGTGATAATTGTGGATTTATCGTGTTTATGAGTTCGTGGATTTAATTGGGTTAAGTGGAGTTTAATTGTGAAAATTGAGTATCGGGTTCGGGTTATTGGGTCGGAACCCGTCTAAAAGTGGAAAGAATATATTCGTGCCTTCCTTTCCTAAAATAGAAACGTATGTGTGTGTGTGTGAAGTGTATCGTGATAGTGTGTGTGTACCTTCCTGGAGCAGCAAAATAGCAATAATCAAATTGGTTGCTGAGAATTAGTTATCTTCCTTCCCCTTTGGTGTTCTTGATCAAGTGAAGGTAAGACTATGGTTTTGGGTTGCTAAATTCGTGTATATGTGTGTTGGATGCAAGGGTTTTGGTTCTGAAATGTTTGAGTCGATTATATATGTGTTATATGAGGTATTATTCTGCTGAATATCGGAGGTTTTGGAGGTATTTTACCTCTGGTCGGAACAGAGCAGATCGGCGCAGGAAGAAGAAGACCAGCGTGGTCGCGGTCGCGACGGCTGGTCGTGGTCGAGATGCAAGTCAGCAGGGCGCGGGCGCGCTGAGCCGGGCGCGGGCGCGTTCGGTGAGCAGGGGGCGGAGCCAGTTTTGCATGCTTTGGGGCGTTCGGGCTGGGTTTTGGGGTCCCGTTAGGGCTGTTTTTGAGTCGGGGTTCCATCGGATTGGTTTGGGTTCGAGTTGGGTTTTGATCGGGTTCTTGGAGTTTCGTTGGATTGTTTATTGAGTCGGGTTCATGTTCATTATGAGTCTGTAATATGTGTTCGTGGATCAGTGTTAACGAGTTGGGACTTGTGTGATTTCAGGGACGAGTCATCGAGCCGACTCGAGCCAAAGATTTCGGGATTAGCGGATTGATCAGGTGAGTACCCGAGTTCTTTTCTAAACCGCGGGACGGTTTTTCGAGTCATGATTGTGTAGCTAGTTTCGTGTACGTGTACATTGTATATTGTGAATAAGATGAGATTCAGTGATACGTGATGCGATATGTGTATGAGATTGAGCTGTAGCGCGCAGGTATGATTTCTTCTACCCCCATACGTGTTATATGTGTTTGAGTGCAGGTGTCCGCGATATGTGATCGCGCAGGCTGACTGTCCCTAACCAGTCACGAGATATGAGGCTGTATATATACGGCAGAGATATTGTCAGGTCGCTCCTGTGCCTATTGAGTAGCTAACCGCTGCTGTGTGCGGCCTGTTAGCTGGGGAACGTGGTCCCCTAATTGAGCAGAGATATGTGTTGTGCATCGAGTTGCACATATATGTTGAGGTATTCTGTGTTGTGCATCGAGTTGCACATATATGTTGAGGTATTCTGTGTTGTGCATCGAGTTGCACATATATGTTGAGGTATTCTGTGTTGTGCATCGAGTTGCACATATATGTTGAGGTATTCTGTGTTGTGCATCGAGTTGCACATATATGTTGAGATATTCTGTGTTGTGCATCGAGTTGCACATATATGTTGAGAGATTATTATGTTGTGCATGCTATATGTGTTATTGTGCAGAGTCTAACCCTCGAGTACTCACGAGCTTCCGAGCTTACGTATTCGAGTCTACCATGTTCAGGGTATCAGGAAAGAGATTGGTAGCCGGGTTTGCTGAGCAGGGAATTGCGGATAATCGAGGACGGTGTATCTGCCTTACTAGGGATTATGTTAGTGTTGGCTGTGTTAGCATCTTTTGGGGATGTTGTAATCTAGTGGATTATGTGTTAATGACAATTATGTGAAAGTTTAAATTATCAGTGATTGCGAGTTATCCTATGACATGTGTTAAATAGAGTATTGAGATGTTGCCACCTGTGTATTGTATTGACGTGGCATTTCTGGGCTTGAGGAGGGTGTTACACTGATGGTATCAGAGCTTGTGGTTTTAGTATTAAGTATCAGTGGATGCTTGAGCTTAGACCGTGTTCAGATCCTTGGGGAATATTCTGGTGTCAGATACTAGAGGATTTAATTAACCTAGCTTAGTGTATAACGCTGGGTGATTTATCTGTGGTTCTCAATTGTTTCGGTTTGTGCAGATTATTATGGCAGATCAGGGTGAGGGATCCGGTGCGGGTAAGCCAGTGGGCGACGAGTATATCCGCAGATCAGAGCTGTTTGAGGTTTTGACAGAGTTCTACAGACAGCAGCGTGAGCAGGGTCATGGTTTGGGTCAGAGTCCGGGGCCAGTTATTCAGCCGACGGTGACAGGGTCAGAGGTTGGTGCTTCATCTTCTACGCGAAGGGGCGGATCCTTTAAGGATTTTATGACGGGAGATCCACCCCAGTTCAGAGGTGATGGTGAGCCAGGGATGGCTATGGCATGGGAACGGGAAGTAGAGGTAGCCTTTCGAGTTGCGCATGTGGAGCCGAGAGATATGGTCGGTTATGCGACCTATCTGTTGAGGGGAGGGGCGTCTCAGTGGTGGCAGTCTATAGAGTCAGTGATGACGTCTTCTGCGGCGTATGCGATGACGTGGGATCAGTTCAAGGCTATATTCGAGCTGCAGTATATTCCGAGAGACGAGAGGCGAGAGATGGAGCGACGGTTTCTTCAGTTACAGCAGGGAGAGATGACGGTGCAGCAGTACGTGGACCAGTTCAATGAATACTCCCAGTTTGCAACTCACCACATCGCCACCGAACAGCAAAAGGTCGATGCGTTCATTAAGGGATTGCGAGCAGACATCAGAGAGTTCGTTGGAATGCATGAGACGCCTACCTTCGCCAGAGCATCAGAGATGGCCCGCATAAGGGAGCGGGAGATAGCCAAGCAGAGGGAGGAGCCATCCTTTCAGCGGCGACGTGCGAGGACTCCTGAGTGGTCCTTGAGAGACCGGAGGCATTCCAGAGACGATTCCAGGGAGCGGCGTTCGGGACAAAGTTCGAGAGACAGACGGGATCGAGATAGAGATAGAGACAGAGACGGGGAGCAGAGGTCAGGTGGTCCGGGGCGGAGTCATAGATCAGAGAGGCAGAGTCAGAGGCAGAGTTCGAGATACACAGAGCAGAGCCAGAGCAGCGTAGGGCAGAGGCCTCGAGGTGGAGGAGATAGAGGAGACAGTCCGGTTGGAGATCGGGAATGCCCGATATGTCATCATTGCCATGGTGGATTGTGTGAGCTCAGGTGTTATCGATGCGGTCAGCGGGGGCATGCTGCCGCCATGTGTACTGTTTCAGAGCCATTGTGCTTTCGTTGTGGGAGGCCGGGACATAGAGTGCGAGACTGTCCAGAGTTGAGATCGGTGGTGCGGGGTACGAGTTCTAGTGGGATCAGAGTAGAGTCGTCGTCATCCGGTCGTCATGACTCTAGGGTGCGGAGTCGAGTCTTTCAGGCGACCGCAGAGGAAGTTCGAGATGCTGCTGATGTGGTTCCGGGTATGTTTTCTGAGCTTGCTTGGAGTATGTGTCAGTTGTGGGGCAAATTATGAGCCTGTGTCTTTGATAAGCGTAGTGTTCTGTTGCGTGTGATTGTTTGTTGTGTTCGTGATAATGTGATTCAGTAACAGAGGTGTGGGGAGTTGTGTATGGGTTATATGGGATTGGTATATCTGGGTGTGTATGTGAGAGCGGAATATATTGTGATAAGATGGGTTATCAGAGTTCTGGGATTGGGTATTGTGCTATGATTAGTGGATTAATCGTGTTGAGTATGTGAGTTATATGAGTAGTTCTTGCGAATGTGTTGTGATGTGCTAGTGGATTGATCATATTGATAGTGGATTTAAATTCTTGTGTGTGCTATCCCTATCTGTGATATTGTGCTTTGCGAGATGCGTTTATCTGGGTGGTGAAAAGAGTTGAGAATTTTGTTGTGATAGTGGATTAATCTATTGCGAGTGGATTTAATCCATTTATGAGTTTAACCATGTTTTTGGGCCTGCGTTTAGTGATTCGATGGAGATATCGTTATGTGATGTGTTAGTGGATGATCTGTATAGAGCTATGTGAGTATGTGATGAGAAAGAGCGAAGATCGATGGATTGAGATGATATGTGGATTGAGTGGCTTATGAGGTGACGCCACGTGAAGATTCTGTGAATAGAGGATTTATCAGTTGCCGATATGTGAATTAGGGGATTTAATTGAGCTATTAGTGGATTGTCTAATTGAGTTAAAGATTCGAGGGAGTCGACTTGTCTTGAGAGTTGAAATAGAGACGTGTATTAGTGATGATTGTGCCATCCAGAGTTCAAATGCGAATTTATCAAGAGTTGTTGATGATGTCGAGAGTTATGAGTTGTGTTTCGGGGATTCGACATAAGAGATGTGCATTTGCGAACGAGTTTGCGAGAGATTCCGGGGACGGAATCTTTTTAAGAGGAGAGGATTTGTAACATCCCGTTTTTAGAATTATTGCGTGGATTTATTTTAGTGGATAATTAATATATTATTATTGCGTGGGTCGAATGATAACCCGAGTAGTGGATATATACGTGTCGGGTTTGCGAGTCGCGTGTCGCCGGGTTGTGATAATTGTGGATTTATCGTGTTTATGAGTTCGTGGATTTAATTGGGTTAAGTGGAGTTTAATTGTGAAAATTGAGTATCGGGTTCGGGTTATTGGGTCGGAACCCGTCTAAAAGTGGAAAGAATATATTCGTGCCTTCCTTTCCTAAAATAGAAACGTATGTGTGTGTGTGTGAAGTGTATCGTGATAGTGTGTGTGTACCTTCCTGGAGCAGCAAAATAGCAAGAATCAAATTGGTTGCTGAGAATTAGTTATCTTCCTTCCCCTTTGGTGTTCTTGATCAAGTGAAGGTAAGACTATGGTTTTGGGTTGCTAAATTCGTGTATATATGTGTTGGATGCAAGGGTTTTGGTTCTGAAATGTTTGAGTCGATTATATATGTGTTATATGAGGTATTATTCTGCTGAATATCGGAGGTTTTGGAGGTATTTTACCTCTGGTCGGAACAGAGCAGATCGGCGCAGGAAGAAGAAGACCAGCGTGGTCGCGGTCGCGACGGCTGGTCGTGGTCGAGATGCAAGTCAGCAGGGCGCGGGCGCGCTGAGCCCGGCGCGGGCGCGTTCGGTGAGCAGGGGGCGGAGCCAGTTTTGCATGCTTTGGGGCGTTCGGGCTGGGTTTTGGGGTCCCGTTAGGGCTGTTTTTGAGTCGGGGTTCCATCGGATTGGTTTGGGTTCGAGTTGGGTTTTGATCGGGTTCTTGGAGTTTCGTTGGATTGTTTATTGAGTCGGGTTCATGTTCATTATGAGTCTGTAATATGTGTTCGTGGATCAGTGTTAACGAGTTGGGACTTGTGTGATTTCAGGGACGAGTCATCGAGCCGACTCGAGCCAAAGATTTCGGGATTAGCGGATTGATCAGGTGAGTACCCGAGTTCTTTTCTAAACCGCGGGACGGTTTTTCGAGTCATGATTGTGTAGCTAGTTTCGTGTACGTGTACATTGTATATTGTGAATAAGATGAGATTCAGTGATACGTGATGCGATATGTGTATGAGATTGAGCTGTAGCGCGCATGTATGATTTCTTCTACCCCCATACGTGTTATATGTGTTTGAGTGCAGGTGTCCGCGATATGTGATCGCGCAGGCTGACTGTCCCTAACCAGTCACGAGATATGAGGCTGTATATATACGGCAGAGATATTGTCAGGTCGCTCCTGTGCCTATTGAGTAGCTAACCGCTGCTGTGTGCGGCCTGTTAGCTGGGGAACGTGGTCCCCTAATTGAGCAGAGATATGTGTTGTGCATCGAGTTGCACATATATGTTGAGGTATTCTGTGTTGTGCATCGAGTTGCACATATATGTTGAGCTATTCTGTGTTGTGCATCGAGTTGCACATATATGTTGAGATATTCTGTGTTGTGCATCGAGTTGCACATATATGTTGAGAGATTATTATGTTGTGCATGCTATATGTGTTATTGTGCAGAGTCTAACCCTCGAGTACTCACGAGCTTCCGAGCTTACGTATTCGAGTCTACCATGTTCAGGGTATCAGGAAAGAGATTGGTAGCCGGGTTTGCTGAGCAGGGAATTGCGGATAATCGAGGACGGTGTATCTGCCTTACTAGGGATTATGTTAGTGTTGGCTGTGTTAGCATCTTTTGGGGATGTTGTAATCTAGTGGATTATGTGTTAATGACAATTATGTGAAAGTTTAAATTATCAGTGATTGCGAGTTATCCTATGACATGTGTTAAATAGAGTATTGAGATGTTGCCACCTGTGTATTGTATTGACGTGGCATTTCTGGGCTTGAGGAGGGTGTTACAGTTGCAATATTCTTCTTTATTCTTAATTTTTTCTTAATTTTTCATCATTTGCTAGAAAAGCAAAACAATTATATTTTAAGTTATATAATTAATTCAACATTAATTACCACCGATACAAGTTAATCATTGCCTAATTATTAACAAAATTGGAAGCACATTACACATATTGTAAATGAACGTTTGATATGGTGAAATAAAAGGAAATCACATGAGATCGATTACATATTTTTTGTTATGTTACAAGAGCATTGATTCTTAAAGTAAGAGGGTAAAGAATGAAGTATATTATAAATTTCATTTCTCTCATTTTTTATTAATATGGAATGAATCAAAAATATAAAAAGCGAACGAAGTTTTATAGTTTTTTTCTTAATTTTTAATGTCATGTATAACTATTATTGGTTAAATAAGCTTATAAACTTCGTTCCGTTAAAGGTACCAAACGGCAAACGCCCGTTAGAAGTTATGTTACATTGATATTCGAAAACATGAAAGTAAATTGCATAAATAGTTTTAATAAAAATAATATATTTTTAAATGAATAAATTATTAAACCACTTAATCTAAGAGTCAAAGACGCGATGCCTTTGTTTAATATTTTAAGTTATATAATTCAATCATTTGGCATCACTTATTTGGCATTTTCATTTTAAAATATGATGAAATTAACATCCCTAAAAAGAATTAAAATAAATAAAGAATCATCAAGACGTACATGAATTCATTAAGAACAAAATATGACTCGTTTTTATTTTTATTTTTGCTTTTATTATGATTATCTTTGTAAAATAATAAATAAATAAATAAGATAGCTTCGATTTTATTTATTATGTTTATAGTCAAAAGAAAATGAGAAGAAATAAATAGCGAAAAAGGAAGGAAAAAAAAAAGAAAGAAAATAGAAAGAAAATAAGTGAATGATAATACTTTTGAGAACACACACAATTTAACACTTCATTTATTTCTTTTTGTTTCCTCATTTTCTGAGTGGAAAGAAATACTATTTCTTTTCTCTTCCTTGTAATTGTTCGGAAAACATTAATAAAATGTAGAAAAATTTGAAATTAAATATAAGGAAGTTATATAGTAAAAATATACAAATTATATATCATGATACTCTTATAACTAGAGAATACTTAAAAAAACCTTAAAAGCTAAAAATAAGTCAAAACAAAAATGTATCTAAATTATTAATTAGGGTTAATTTTTTCTTGTTGTTTAAGTCTCTAAATTAATTTTGTCTTTTCAAAAGTGAGAAAAGACGTTGTTTAGGTCTTTCAATATTTATCCTATTAACTAAGCTAATATAGTAATGTGCTGCTTCTAGATGCATTCTGAGTTTTATAAAAAAAACCGTACATTGAAACGTATCTTGGTAAAGATAAAAACAATATGTGAAGCAGACGTAACCAAAGGTAATGAAATGATATCGAAGTGAAGATGAGCTTGGTTCGTTCATGAAAGATCAAGTTATGAGGCATCTGAATAACGCTCTTATTATCATAATGTAATGAAGTAGGACAACTGAAACTGATTCTAATGTCTAGCAACCAAATAATTTTATATGTAGTTGAAACCATGAAACGATACTCTTGTTATGTAGAAAACCATTAAACAAACAACATTATGTTTCTTACTCTTCAATGATATACGAGAACTACCAAGAAAAATACATTATGTTGAGACCAAAAAGTGTTTTTGAAGCCGACAAATTTCTCAAAATCGGAGGTGGTGTTTTATGAACTGTTTCACGAAGATCACAATTCATAAAAACATTCATGAGATCAGGGGCGGACCCAAGTGGAAGGTGGGGTTGGCACGTGCCACCGGTCATTCCGTCAATAACTTTATTTTGTAATGTATTTTTTTACGATTTTTTGTTTGTGCAACCGATGGTTTTTTAAACGTGCAACCGTGCTTTTCAAATATAAAACATTATTAGAATAGTTTAATCAAAAAAATTTATAAGCTTCAATCAAATAAATAACTTTGTAGTATAATTATTTATATATTAATGTAACAACAAAAAATAATGTATTAATAATATAAAACCCAAAATTAAATAGCCAATAAATCATTATTATTTATAATATTGGTTCATTTTACCAAACTCAATACCATTATTCTTATTCAATCCCAAAATTTATGAAATTTCAATTAATATTATCGGCTGTTATCACGACACCACCAATCTAATTAATAATATTATAAAATCGAAAACGCAACTCAAATTTGTGCCCCCGGCGACTGTAAATCTTAGGTCTGCCACTGCATGAGATCCATACGAAAGATCTTACATTGAGTTTGACTCACTCCGAGTTCATATCACTTTTTTCATGTCGATTTCATGTTATGTTTTCGAATCGTGTTAGAAGTTACTACCATTATTTTTAATTTTTATATTTGCAAAAATGGGTTTGTCGACTTTTGGGCCCATCGCCCCATCGAGATTACAAAATGACAGTTTGTATTTTGTTAAAACTTTTCATTTTCAACCCTTCACTTACATAACTATTATATTATACATCTCTCCTTTATATTTTTCATTTCTTTATCACAATTATATAATAAATTTATTAATTAAAAATATCATTAATTAAAAATATACAAATATGACACAGCTGTTATTTTTAACAAGTTGTTATTTAATATATCTTTAATATTTGATTGTTTTTAACGAAATAAAGTCACACATTCATAATTCTTAAAGGCGTTGTTATTGGCACTCTTTCCACTTAACTAGAATGAAAATAAAAGGTAGAGGTTGAATGAATGAAAAGAGAGAAATATGTCAAATAATAAGAGGTGTGTGCTCAATAGTAGAAGGGGATGTTAATAAAAATCCCTTTCTTAAATCGAATATTAGGAAATATACAATTTTAAGAAATTTAAAATAACCAAACATCCAAATAAACTAGATGAACTAACTTAACAATTATATTATACTGAAATACCCGACTTAAATAAAATAGGACAAATATACCTAAAAAAATACAAGATACTTAAAATTTTTAATAACATACGATGATTCATCAATGTCCAAACTTCATCAGAGTATTTATTACATGGCAAAGAATGATCAATGGTCTACCAAACCCAAAGTATGCTAGCTAGCAAAGTCATAATCCAAGCTCGTCTCTGGTATAAAATCGGCAACTGAACTCAAGCTATAGCGAAAATACGGGATCCTCAGGTCTTTTCTCTTATCAACACCTCCATAAATAACATAAAGTACATAGTGTGGCAAATGAGAATACATTTAAAGGAAGGGGAGACGACACTCCGGAGAATCGTAGATAGGGGAACGGCACCCCAACATGTACATGCATGGGAAGACGACACTTCCCACTCGTATTATTAAGGAGACGACACGTACTCTTTGTATTATCTGTTTTGTCACACAAAGTAACATCACAGTTAATTCATAATATCATATCATTTCATGTCATGCATGCGTATGGAATGGGAACGACACCCTGTAAATAGAGAAGTGAAGCATACAAGAATACTTGAAAGCATGTAACATAGCATGAGTTTGTGTAAAGAGATTCTGATGATAAACAAGTAATGTGCATATAATCAATCATGTATCAAACATTGTTACTTACAATGCTTGTAGGTTTTGGTTCTTTAAAGTACTATTGAACAAAGCCTCTGATTATGTTATTCACAACCCTCAAATTCAAAATATTGACTTGGGATCATGTTATAATTTGTCCAACATCAATTTCTTGACTTTCTAATCAAACATGAACTTATTGTCCATACCAAGGTAGTGATCATAATAGCGGTGTTGGTTTCATGATCATGACCGTGATGTAGTGATCATGACAAAAGTGTAGCGATCATGCCGAAAGTGTAGTGACCATGATATAAGTGTAGTGATCATGACAAAAGTGTCATGACCATGACATGGTGTAGTGATCAAGACATGTCGGTTCACAGAATCTCAATACTAGTTCGAAACTACTTGAAAATTTCATTTTGGACTTCAGAACCAAGTTTAATACATCTGGAATTTTGTAACAACATTACCAATCTGTTTACAAACTTTTTAGAAAAAAATTATCACCAAACAAGTTCAAAAACACTCGTTTTAGTATCAAGTTCATTTTTCTTCAAGAACACAATTTTGTTCGAAAATCATAAAATATTTGTCATTCACACCAAATGTTGCTTGAAATCACGAAATAACTTTGTAAACAAGTTTATGAACTTATTTCTAACATTCTCTGACAATTCAAGACTTCATTTTAACAAAATCACCATCGATGGAGTTTGAGAGCTTCAAAGCTCGAATGAAGAAGATGAAGCTTCAAATCATTAAATGAGCATAAATAAGGATTGTAAACACATTTGGAACTCGAAGATGTCATCATAAACATCAAGATCTAATTCAAATTTTAAAAAATTATACCCCAAATGAAGTTCTCTTTGATGAAGGAACTTAGTTGCAATTCATAACCTCATCATCACCACCACTTGAAGCTCCAAGAAGATAGATTTCTTCTGATTTGAGTCCATTTAACAATGGATAGGGGTTGGATTAAATAAACAAGAGGGTTATGATGGAATTTAGTATTTGGAATGAGAAGATTATGGCTTCTCCAATTAAAAATTCAAAATAAAGAATGAGACGGAAGAAAGGTAAGGAAGGCCAACTCCCAATTTTTCAATACCGGTAATTTTCGTAAACTACCAGTTTTTTCACCTGATATTCCCAAAAATGAAATATTTCGATATTATAGTCATTTCTTATGATTTTCCGTCCTCTTTTTTAAATATGATAACAAGATCTTATAATTTTGATTTTCATAAATTTCCTTTATTTAGAATATCAAAACTGGATTTTACTGGTGTTATATATACATCTCTTAACTACTTTAATACCAATGTGATAATGTGGTACACATGCTAATGTTTTTTTAATAACATGACACAAATCGTGAAACATTTGTTTTTACAATTATAACAATTTGAAATTGATTCACATAACCACATAACATTAATATATAAAATTATTATGGGTTTGCTGTTAAAATCTTTAATGGTGTGTTTGTTTTCAATTAAGATGCTCTGAATTAGGTCTGAAGTCTGAATTTCAGAGCTTAACATAATTTGTATTGTTTGTTTAAATTCAGACTTAAGAGGTTACAACCTCTGAATTTCCCTCTGAATTTTAAGAGAATGAGACTAGTCTGAATTAAATTCAGAGCCTCTTAATTTCAGACTTTAAGGCCTCCTCTTAATTTCAGACATGGTTTTCAGACTTCAGACATTTAATCTCTTAAAAAACAAATACCACCTAAATGTTTCCTTTTCATCAACCTCATTATTTGTCATGTCATTTTCATTGTTTTATATTTAAAAAAATCCAAATTTTAAAAATCAAAAACTAAAATCATAAAATAAAAAATTTATGGATGTGCGTTATTTTTTATAAATAGCCATATATTACTTGTATATAAATTAATATGACTTTTTTTTAAAAACTATTGAATTGCATGTTTACACATTAACATTCATGCATTCATGCGTATGATTTTTTACAAGTAGTTTTATATTCTTAATTTAAGTATAAATATGAAAGAAATTAAAAAAATACGTTTTTAAGGTGGCTAACTTTACTAATCTGCAAAAATATGGTACTCACACGAACTCTATTATACATACATACACATACACATACATATGTATGTATGTATGTATGTAGACTTAAGATCAAATGAGAAGCTAATTATATTTTGAAAAATATGAGAAGCGATGTAATTTATTTTTTTACATATTGATTTACCATTTTCTGAATATATAAATAATGAACCATAAATTCCGGATTAAATAAATCAACAATTCGTTACTTTTTTACATTGATTCATTAGTTTTTGAATTTGTAAATAATGAATCACAAATTGCAAAATAAGTGAATCAATATACAAAATTAGTGAATCAATATACAAAGTTAGTGAATCATAATGTTTCTCACACTTCTCAAGATATATTTAGCTTCTCACGATAACCTAAACACACACAACATATAGAGGAGAGGGTTCAAATGAGAATTTAATTTTTATAGATAACCGGCAAACCAATTTAGAATTTCACTTTTTAATCATTTTTAAAATCTGATCAATTTACACATTTATTTTTATTAAAAAAAGTTTTTGTTTATCCATGAAACATGAAATTATTATTTACGCATAAACTCGGTGAGATTTTGTGTAGGAATACAAGAGTTTATGCACAAATAAAATATCATGTTTTATGCATCAACAAAAAAGAGTTTTTTTTTTTAAATAACAATAATGTTTAAATTGACTAAAAATAAAAACTTTAAATGGTACTCTGGTTTAGATTAAGAAAGTAGTATGTAACACCCTCAAAACATAATATAAATGCCACGTAATAAGAACTCTCAGATGGCATTAAGTATACAGATGCTTGACTATATATGAGTTTATTTTGTTCTTGATTCTAAGTATAATTTTCAAAACTATCCACTATCAATTATCACTAACTGTTACTATCATCATCCATCAATTGTCCCTGAGTTTGTAAAGAGGTCAATTATGAGTTTCAGGGGGATATTGTCATAAGGCTTTGGGCCTCTTTGTGCTATTGGTCCTATCAGACTTTTGAGACTTTATGTTTAGCTATATATATAGGGATAATTATTATGATTTCTTTCATTATATTGTATTCTTTTCTTGCTTGCATAATAAACACTTTAATCATTCGACCATATACCATTCATCAGAGCCATGTACATGACCATCTTTAATTGATGATTGTGTCACTTAATGTGACAACGTAATGGAAGATAGATGGTTAAAGGAAACCATTTAATCGGTAAGGCTAAGGTGGTAACATATATTATATATTTGTGTGTGTGTATATAGATACACACACACACACACACACACACACACACACACACACACACACACACATATATATATATATATATATATATATATATATATATATATATATATATATATATATATATATATATATATGAGGACTAAACACATGTTTAGTACGTCAACGGGTGCCTTCGTGGTGATGATGATTGACATGTTGGACTGTACTAACATGTTTAGGCATTATGACCCATTTTGAGGTGTTTGCACCATGTTTAGCATGGGATTGTGGCAACGGACCGCCTATGGCGATGATGACTAAAACATTGCACCTTGCTAACATGATTTGGCGGCACATCCATCATTATGGAGTATTTACTTGGTAATGCATCAAGCTGCCATAGGGCGATGATGACCAAATCGTTGCAGCGTGTTACTAGATGATATTATATGAATTCCCTTCTTGACTCGGCTAGATGGGACGATTAGAGTGAAACATTTGTGTTGATAGATAACTTAAGGAAAAATCGTATTGTACATCAGTGCATGGGAAACCAATAGACCTCAATGAGGGTGAGTGATCATATCCCAAACTTGTAGATTTCATGTCGTAGTACCACTGATAGAGATTATAATAAATATAGAAAACAAATAGACCTCAATAAAGGTGAGATGACCTCTTTACAAACTTGAAAATTGGTTAATGCCCTATCGTTGATAGAAATTGTGATAATTGGAATTTGGTGGCATAATTAGTATGTTATTATTATTTACATTAATCTAAAAACTCACTATAGTTTAATTGTTTAACATTTTCTGGTTTTGAGATATTAGTAGGGAGACTCCAGAATATCTAACAGTCGGGAAATCTTGAAGGTAGTAGTGTCAGGACTACCGATATGCCTTAGTTGCTGAATGGGGTGTCGAGTAGTTGACTTCCCGACCTTGACTAATAATTTCACTGGATCGTAACCTATCTCCAAAGGTTAAAACATTATATATGGTGTATCTAGTATTATGTATTGCATGGTACTGGCAAATATTTTAAATTTACCTTATTTTCTATGAGTATCAATGTATGAATTATCATTTATTATCACTAAATTATGTATTGTGATTGTATGTGTGTTCTAGGGTAGGGTGAGGTGGGTAAGATAAGGTATAATTGGTTTGTGTAGGCATGAGTTTGGGTTAGGCTTTGTAGGTATGAGGTAAGGTGTGGTAAAATGTGGTTACATGGGTCAGTGTAGCGTAAGGTGAGTGAGTGTAGTGTATTGTAAAGGCGGGGTGGGATAGGATGATAGGGTAGTATAAGGATGGGATGAGATGAGATGTGGTATGGTAGGATGAGGTGGAGTGGGTGGAACAGGGTAATGTATGTTTGGTAGCATATACCTAACAATGTAGGTTGGTAGTTGTAGTATAAGAATGAGATGGAATATGATAGGGTTTGGTGGGGTGGGGGTACGAGAAGGATATGCTAGTATCACTACAACAAAATGAACCTAAAGCAACATGAGAAAAATGTTGTGTTAGGACTTAAAAGTGTTGCTATAGGCCTAATGCGACACTTTATGTAGTGCCACCTTAGCCAACGTCGCCTTAGGTCTAAAGCGACACTTTCACTATATAATGCAACACTTTTCAAAAGTGTTGCCATTATTTTATAAATGCAACACTTTTTAAATGCAACACTTTTTATATTCTAAAGCAACACTTTTTAGTGTGTTGCCATTATTTTATAAATGCAACACTTTTTAAATGCAACACTTTTTATACTCTAAAGCAACACTTTTTATACTCTAAAGCAACACTTTTATACTCTAAAGCAACACTTTTTATACTCTAAAGCAACACTTTTATACTCTAAAGCAACACTTTTTATAGGATGAGGTGAGATGAGTGTGGTGGTGTTGGGTTGGATCGGTAGGATATGTAAGGTCATAGGAAAAACATGATATGTGAATGAAATGTTTATTACTTAAATATCCTCAATAGATAACATATTTCATAAAGAAAATGTTTTTTTAAAGGGAATTCAAATTCAATGGAATTTGACCACCAAACATGCTAAAGGAATAAATTGTTCATTTCTTTTCATCATATTTGTTCAAAATTTGTAAACCAAACAGCTCCTAAAAACAAATAAAAAAACAACTTATAATTAACATATGTTTTATTGTTATATATTTATAATAAATAAATTTAATAAAATAAATATAATAAAGAAAAAAAAGAACATGTCAAGAAAAAAATATAATAAATATAATTTAATAGTTTTATAAGTGAAGGGTTAAAATAAAAATGTTCAACAAAAAACAAAACATCATTTGTAATTAATCTTGTGGCCTTAAAATGTCAAGAAACCCAATTTTGCAAATAGAAAGCAAAAGATTAAAAAAAACCTAACCCATATTTTCAAATACTTCCTTCACGGAATTCTCTACCTGTATCTGTTTTTTTTAAATTTCGGGTTTTTTTTTTTAATTTTATTTTATCATGATTATTAAAATCAATAAACAAAGCTAATAAGAAAATAAAAAAGTAAATTTAATATCAAAATGTTGGTTTGAATTTTTAAATGTGTTTAACGTAATAACTGAATTAAACAATAAAAAATAAAAATTTACTTGACTAAATTTTTTATGCACAATACATGGGACATAGAGGGTAGTCGATTCAAACCATTACCATGACATTTTCGGATTTTCGTTTAAAAAAATGTTGTAACATTTTTTATAACTAATAATCAGATAATAATTGTAACAAAACGTGTCATCAGAAATTTAGTGTTTTGTTCAGTTTCTATTGTTTGCTATCATAATTGTCAAATAATCAGTTTTTAAAGTGTTTGAATTTGCATTTTCACTTGTAAATGACTAAATAATCACTTATTAAGCAAAAAACCTACATTTTTAACTTATAAAAAATGTGATAGGATTAATTATATATGCAAATAATCACTTATTAAAGAATGCAATCCATACACTTTAAACCAATTATTTACGTTATTGTAACGTAATAATCTAATGATGTTGAAATGTTTGAGTTTATAAAGTTTGTGTGCAAGTTAATTGTGTTTCAAGGCCTTACCTAAATGGGCTCTCGTTCTTGTTTGGGTGGACTTGGGCTATGTTTTGATACCATAAATGATGGGTTTGACCCGTGAATGCAGGGTTTGACCAAGCTATGTCCTTATAAGGAGATATCAAGGGTTGTTTGAGCAGGAAAGTTATCTCTCATCTGATAGTGTGTCTCACGAGTGTTAAGAGGAGAATTCCTCTGGAAAAGTCTGAGTTCTTTCTTTTTCTTTTTTGTGCCCTTTTCATCTTCATCATGAAGATTGGGGTTTTTGTAAATCTGTTAGGGTTCATGTACAAGGTCTAGTAAAAATCTTATAGTTTATGTTGTAATCGTGTTGTGTGAGTAATTCTTCACCTGTTGGTGTAGAATTACAAGAGCGATGCAGTGAGCTTTATTGGTAAGTAATAGGGTAGTCTATGACCGGTTGTTTTAGGGTTTTTATTCAATAAAATGTTGTTTGTTTAATGTTTTCTTCATGGTATCATGAGCCACGTTACTGGGCGATTAGGGTTTCTGGTTGGGCGATTTTGGCTCCCTAGTGTATTAGGGATTGCTCTCGTAACCTTAAGAGGCTGTTAGTCTTCCGCTGTCATGTGAGGTAGTATGGCTTGTATATGTTCCGTCATCCTCCGTTAGGGTTGTGTTTATGAATTTTTCGTGATTGAATGCTCCCTCCTTGCTGTTCTGGGTTTTTTGCCTTTTTGTTTTACGTTGGTTGTGGTCTGGTGATTAGGGTCTCTTCTCATAACTCCTTTTTGGTCGAATCAGTTTGATCTTAAAACCCTAAGTTGTGTTCTTGCGTATATCTAGTGCTGCATGTCATTCATTTTTACAAGTTCAGTCTCGTTGTCGTTGGTGTGGGTGTCTTGTGAAGACCATCCCTTACGGGGCAGTCGTCACGAGTCTAGGTCCCACATCATGCAACACGATATCAATCATAACTAAGATAGAGTAATTAAGTTGTGGAATTTAAAATTACAAGTACAAAATATTAGGATAAGTTTAATATAGTTTACAGTTATCAAATTAAATTTATAAAGGGTACAATACTAATCTAATAGCATGTCATCATACATTCAAATCAAATTTACCCAGACCACCACAATTAACGTCTGCCAATCTGTACCGAAGGGTTTGTTGAGTAGTGGTCTATGAAAACTTCACTTGATTCTTGTAAGACCTAAGAACTAGGTCCAGCAGGTGCTTTTCCCCTATCTTTTCCTGTAAAAAGTTAAACAACAACTATAAGCAATGCTTAGTGAGAATATAGATTTTCAGATTACATGCATTATCAAGCGGATCATGGGTCTAGCGTGATATATCTTGACTGCCGCTACAGCCACTCATGATTGAGACATAGTAGTCATTGAGTCGGATGATGTTCAAGCCACGCTCACGCTTAAATTGTGTGGATCAACCACATACTGGGCTAGCTACCAGTAAATCAACATGGCGGAACATCGGAGTATCATTACCAAGTTCAATAGAACTGGTGAAATAGCATGGTCTAGAACAATAGACCGTTAAAGCTAATCATTCTAAGTTGAATCGATATGTCAAAGGTGTGAGCTATAATGAAAGCATAAGTCATCAAGGTCATGATAGCAATAAACTCATAGTAATATCTGAAATGAACTGTAAGTACAATATCATGCGGAATGATAAATCAAATAGCTATCATGATCCACAGGGCATCACCGAACCATGGTGTGCACAAGTCACAATCCAGCTGAGTATGTATGAATGTCAAGTAATCTATCATCAACAATATGTCTCAACCGGAAGTCTCGCATGCAAAACTGAATATCTATAACTCACAGGTTCTTGTGGTCTTTATCAAGCAGATTTAAAATCCACCACCTGAGTTATCCCAGGATTTTATCTTTAATCTTTGTCTATCTGATCTTTGTCAATTCTTTTCAATTCTGTGACCCGCTTTCAATATCTTTAAATCTTTAGATCTTTGTTCAGAATTTAACTGAACCTGTCCAGAATTATATCATATCATATCATTAGCTTTTAGCGTTAAAATCTTTATTTTATCTGATTCTGATAACTGATAACTCATCAATCATTCATTAATTCTTTTTTTTTTCTTTGTTTCTTTGAATTCTCAAAAGATATATATATATATATATATATATATATATATATATATATATATATATATCATATTGCTTTATTTATTAATCTTTAATTCTTATTTTAAAAATATCATTTATTTGTGATTTAAAATATCAAAATAAAATATCCGGATTCGGACCCTCCAGACTGGTCATCCGGATTCAGACCAACCGGATCAGGCATCCGGATTCGGACCGAAGTACCTAATCCGAATTTGGCCATCCGAAGCATAAGATCCGAAGTAGACATCCGAATTGGGACATCGGGACTGAATTAGGATCATTCGAAATGCATTATCCGAATTAAATCCCAATTGGGACCCGAACTAAACATCACATCCGAAGCAGATCCGAAGTGGGATCCGAATTGGGCTTCTCATCCGAATTCGGGTTCAACCGAATTCGGATCCCATATCTTCATAATTTCCAGAAAATTGTTCTTGGTGTTCTATGTCATATTCATACGGATTTTCACTTAAAAATTCAGTAAACCTATTTTCTGTAACATGCAATGTAATATATTGTTATATTATCATTATTAGAGTGTTTTTACATAATTTTCCCTATCATTAACACCATAAATTTATCAAAATCATCCAAATTCCTCTCTTTTTGTCAAGAACACAAAATTCCGATTTTCATTTTAATTTGAAGATCCAACCCACGATTTTTATTTCTATAACTTCTAATTACTTAGATTCATGATTTTCTATCAAAAATTTACACATGCAACACATAAATTTCATGTTTGAAACATATGCTTTGGTTTTTCATAAAAATCGAACCAAACTTGTAAAAACATTGAATTTAAGTGGATTTTTACCTTGAATTCTTTGTAGTTTCTTGTTGTTTGACGCTTGTAACCTTCACTTGACTTCAATTCTTCAATTAATTGAAAATTTATGAACAATTTTGATGAATTCTTGAGGAAACCGTATGTAGAGAGAGAAAGAAGAGAGAGAGAGAGTGTGTGAAATCTTAATTGTAATTAATGAGTTTTAATTCTCATATTCTTATTTATATATTTAACTTAGTTAAATACCCATTTAATCTCCACACTTTTGTATAATACATCTTTTAATTTAATCATTTAAATACTTAATAATATTTATATCATATTAAACTTAATTAATTAAATTTCATTAACTAATTAATTTACAAGGAAAATAATGTAATTAAAGGGTTAAGGTCTTACAATAGCAACTTACTTTTGAAAATGTTTCGATATGGTACGTCTACTTTTTTAATTGTCTATATGGTACATGTACTTCAATTTTCTGTATCGATATGGTCATTCTACATAATAGAGCCCGGTTTTTATATACGAAACATGGTTCTAATGGTATGAAAAACAGGGGTCTATTACAAATATGGTCATATCGGTATGAAAAATTGAAGTACAGGTACCATATCGACATTTAAAAAAGTAGACGTACCATATTGATAAATTTTCAAAAGTAGGTTACTATTGTATGGTTTTACCCCGTAATTAAATTACATTATTGGATCAAATACAAAAATTAAGTTCAGTTGAAAGCTAGGTTGTTACAGAATGGGCTCGCACAAACTTCGTCCCCGAAGTTAGCTATGTTCGAACAGACTTGGATATGTTGCTTTCATGACATCTTCAGATTCCCAAGACTGATACGAACCCTTGTGGTGTTTCCACTGAACGAGCACCATCTGTATTTTTTTATTTCTAAGCTTTTTGGTCTTTGAGTCCAGAATACATTCTGGCTCTTCAACCACTCGAAGTTTCTCATCAATTTGCAGATTAACATGTGGTATCTGCACTTCTCTTTCATCTGCTAAGCTCTTTCGTAGATGACTAACATGGAATACAGGATGTATTCCTGCTAGGTCTGTTCGCAATTCAAGACGGTAAGATTGATTCCCTACCTTTTCAACGATCTTGAACGGGCCAATAAATCTCGGAGCTAGCTTGTTTCGCTTTATAAATCATACCACATTCTTCATTGGAGATACTTTCAGCATCACCCAATCGTTAACTGCAAAACTAATCGATCTGTGACGATTATCGTAATATGACTTCTGCCTGCTTTGAGCTTCAATGATATTTCTTCTAACAAGTTGAATCTTCTCATGAGTCAACTGTAGAAGGGCAGGACCTGCTAAAGGCGATTCACCTGTTTCGCGCCAACAGGTGGGCGTTCTGCACTTTCGTCCGTATAAAGCTTCAAAAGGAGCCATATTGATCGTGGAATGATAACTGTTGTTGTATGAGAATTCGACCAAAGGTAAATGGTCATCCCAATTACCACCCAGATCAAGAACGCATGCACGAAGCATATTTTCAAGAGTAAGGATAGTGCATTCACTTTGGCCATCTGCATTAGGATGATAAGCAGTACTCATTGAGATTCGAGTACCCATCCCTTATTGCAGAGCTTTCCAGAATCTCGAAGTGAAACGACTATCACGATCAGAGACGATATATTTCGGCACACCATGACGAGAAATAATTTCAGTGATGTACATCTGTGCCAATCTATCAAGAGAGTATGTCTCTTTCATCGATATGAAATGAGCTGACTTCGTTAATCGATCCACGACTACCCAAATGGAGTCGTGCTGTCTTTTGGTCTTAGGCAACTTGGTGATAAAATCCATGGTTATATGCTCCCACTTCCACTCAGGAACTGGCAGTGGTTGCATATCCCCGAAGGGCTTTTGATGTTCTGCCTTAACCATTTGACAGACTCTGCAACTTTCAACATATTGACCGATGTCTTTCTTCATCCCTGGCCACCAATAATCAGCTTTCAGATCAAAGTACATCTTTGAGCTGCCAGGATGAATAGATAACTTGGATTGATGGGCTTCTGTTAGAAGAGTGTTGCTGATTGAACAATACTTAGGTTTCCAGATTCGGTTTCCCTTGAGACATTGAAGTCCCAAATGATTCATCGACAAGAATTGTAATTGCCCTTTGAGATTTTCAGTACGGAGATTCTCTTCTTTCAGTGCTTCAACTTGGGCAGATTTGATGTCTTCGATAAGATCTGAAGAGAATACAATAGGAGTCAGGGCATAACAACACTTTTCTGGATAGACTTTTCTACACAAAGCATCCGCGACTACATTGGCTTTGCCGGGATGATACAGGATCTCGCAATCATAGTCCTTGATAAGCTCCAAGGACCGACGCTGTTTCATGTTCAGATCCTTTTGAGTAAATAGATGCTTGAGGCTTTTATGGTCAGTATACAGCTGACACTTAGTCCCATACAGATAGTGACGCCAGATTTTTAATGCAAAGGTAACGGCAGCCAACTCAAGATCATGAGTTGGTGCACTTTTCTCATAGTCTTTCAATTGCCTTGAACCGTAGGCAATAACCTTTCCCCTTTGCATGAGGACACAACCTAAACCTGTACCAAATGCATCGCTATAGACGAAAAAGTCATCATTGCCTTCTGGTAAGGCTAGGATTAGCGCTTGAATAAGTTTCTGCTTCAAAGTTTCAAATGCCTCTTGCTGTTTATCAGCCCATACGAAAGGTGTATTCTTTCGTGTTAGCATCGTGAGTGGCACAACAATCTTCGAGAAGTCCTTAATGAATCGCCGGTAGTAACCAGCCAATCTAATGAAACTTCTGATTTCGGAGGCATTGCGAGGCGTTTGCCATTTCTGAACAGCCTCGACTTTAGACGGATCAACTGAGATACCTTTGCCAGATACGACATGACCAAGGAATTGGATCTATAAAATAACAAGGGAGAATTTCAAGTTTTATTCAATCAAAGAACGCTTAGGAAATAGGTCAAGACAATATAAGATTATACTTGTCTGAGCCAGAATTCGCACTTGGAAAATTTTGCATAGAGTCTTTCTTTTCTCAATAACTCTAGCAATTGACGTAGATGAACAACATGATCAGCCTCCTTTTTGGAGTTATTAAAATATTGTCAATGAATACGATAACTGACTTATCCAGCATTGGTCTGCACACGCGATTCATGAGATCCATGAACGCCGCTGGTGCATTTGTCAGACCGAAAGGCATTACGAGAAATTTGTAATGACCGTATCTTGTTCGGAAGGCTGTTTTTGGAATATCCTCATCTTTAACTTTTAATTGATGATACCCAGAATGAAGATCAATTTTAGAGAAGTAGCTTGCTCTTTGTAGCTGACCAAATAGATCATCAATCTTGGGCAGAGGATATTTATTCTTGATGGTGACTTTGTTCAACTCACGATAGTCGATGCACATTCGGAGAGTTCCGTCTTTCTTTTTAACAAACAAGACAGGTGCACCCCACGGAGATGAACTAGGTCGGATAAATACCTTCTCTAACAGATCTTGCAATTGTTTTGACATTTCCTGCATCTCTGCAGGCGCAAGTCTGTAAGGAGCTTTGGCGATGGGAGCCGCACCAGGAACTAAGTCAATACCGAATTCGACTTGACGTTCCGGTGGCACTCCAGAAATATCATCAGGAAATACGTCTGGAAACTCACAGACGATAGGAATATCAGAAATGGATTTCTTGTTATCTTCAGAGGCAGATTCAGACGAGACATAACACAGATAGGATTCATGACCCTTAGATAGATATTTACGCGCTTTCTCAACAGAAATGAAGCAATGAGCACCTTTTCGCTTGTCGCCTTTGATTTCCAACACACGGCCGTCTAAAGTCTTGATTCTAATAATTCGGCGGTTGCAGACGATCGTAGCCTCATTGTTCATTAACTAGTCCATGCCGATAATGACATCGAACTCTTTTAACGGAATCGAATAAGATCGAGGTTGAATACGATGTTATTGACAAGCAAAGTGCAATTACAATACACGGAATCAGCCATAACGTAATTGTTACTGGCCGTCTCAATATCAAGTACTACGGAAAGCTTCGATGGAGATTTAGACAGTCTTCGAGCAAAAGTAGTCGATATAAAGGAACGACTTGCACCGGAATCAAATGGTACATGAGCAGGTATCAGATTTAGTAAGAACGTACCGGTAACTACATCAGGCGTTTCTTTTGCTTCCTCCGCTGTTATCCGGAATGCACGGGTTCTTGCAGTTGGAGTTGCGGCTGAACTTTTCATCGTAGAACCTCCAGCTGATGATTGCATTTGGCCTCGATGTCCACTCTGACATTGATACATAAAATGTCCACGCTTTCCGCATTTTGCACATCCAAGACCCCGCTGGGGACATTCTTCGCTGCTGTGGCCAATCCTGCTACATACATAACAGGTCACATCATTGGGATTGCACATTCCCATGTGTGATTTCCTACATCTTTTACAATATCGAGGTTCATTCGTGAGAGAGTAAGCTTGAGCTTTCTGAGGCGAGCTGTACTGCTGAGAATGCTGGGGTTGCTGAGTTTGAGATTTGTTGGGCTTAAAGAATCTGCCGAATCTTTGCTTCTTTGGAGGTGACGGACATGTCGGGTTCGTTGATGGAGCATAGAGTTCATCGCCATACTCTATATATCCTCTCTCGATCTGTTTTGCAGCTTCAACCATCTCTAAGTAACTCTTATACTTTATCGCGCTCATCGGGTGTCGGTATCTCGGATTAAGCCCTCCACGAAAATTATTCATTTTTCTTTCCTCGGTGGCTACTTGATATGAGGAATAGCCACAAAGTCGCGAGAATTCATGCTCGTATTCATCTACAGATTTGGTTCCTTGGGTTAGCTGCATCAGTTGAACCTCCATCTTGTCTCGTTGGTCGACAGGACAATATTTCGCATTAAACATATCGAGAAACTGGTCCCATTCTAGAGTCTGAATAATCTCCTCGCCATAAATACTTCTCTGGGTTTTCCACCAGGCACGGGAAGCGCCGACGAATAATGCAGATGCATAACTTACTTTCTTTGACTCTAGGCAATCGGATATCCTAAAGATTTCTTCAGTGTGACTAATCCAATCCATTGCCTGAATTAGATTAACTGTACCCTCAAAGTTAAGGGCACCACTCGCTTTAAAATCTTTAAACTTACAGCCTTTCGGCTGTTCAATTTGAGCATTAGGGGTGGAGTTATCAGAATCAATTTCATCATTCTGGACTTGTTTATCTTTTCGCTTATTCTTTTTATCAGCACGTATTTTTGCTTCGACCTCATCTCTAGCCTGAAGCTGTTCTTGCATTCTTGTTTTGTTGTTCAGAATGTTGGGCTAATAGTTGTTGCATCATTCCAAACATCTGTTGGGGGTCATATTGTTGGGAATATCACCTGATCCTGACATCTTTACTGAAAATTAAAATCATTTAACTATCAGTTTATAGACTTAAATCTATGTACCCTTTTTCCCATCCTAACAGTCTGTACATCCTATCTTACTTCAAACCACCTAAATGATTGATACATATGTATTGCTTCAGTTTGAGACCAAGTATTACTCACGTAATACTTGATTCACTCAAACTATGGGCTCTGATACTATCCTGTGAAGACCATCCCTTATAGGGCAGTCGTCACGAGTCTAGGTCCCACATCATGCAACACGATATCAATCATAACTAAGATAGAGTAATTAAGTTGCGGAATTTAAAATTACAAGTACAACATATTAGGATAAGTTTAATACAGTTTACAGTTTTCAAATTAAATTTATAAAGGATACAATACTAATCTAATATCATGTCATCATACATTCAAATCAAATCTACCCAGACCACCACAATTATCGTCTTCCAATCTGTACCGAAGGGTTTGTTGAGTAGTGGTCTATGAAAACTTCACTTGATTCTTGTAAGACCTAAGAACTAGGTCCAGCAGGTGCTTTTCCCCTATCTTTTCCTGTAAAAATTTAAACAACAACTATAAGCAATGCTTAGTGAGAATATAGATTTTCAGATCACATGCATTATCAAGCGGATCAGGGGTCTAGCGTGATATATCTTGACTGACGCTACAGCCACTCATGATTGAGACATAGTAGTCATTGAGTCGGATGATGTTCAAGCCACGCTCACGCTTAAATTGTGGGGATCAACCACATACTGGGCTAGCTACCAGTAAATCAACATGGCGGAACATCGGAGTATCATTACCAAGTTCAATAGAACTGGTGAAATAGCATGGTCTAGAACAATAGACCGTTAAGGGTAATCATTCTAAGCTGAATCGATATGTCAAAGGTGCGAGCTATAATGAAAGCATAAGTCATCAAGGTCATGATAGCAATAAACTCATAGTAATATCTGAAATGAACTGTAAGTACAATGTCATGCGGAATGATAAATCAAATAGCTGTCATGATCCACAAGGCATCACCGAACCATGGTGTGCACAGGTCACAATCCAGCTGAGTATGTATGAATGTCAAATAATCTATCATCAACAATATGTCTCAACCGGAAGTCTCGCATGCAAAACTGAATAACTATAACTCACAGGTTCTTGTGGTCTTTATCAAGCATATTTAAAATCCACCACCTGAGTTATCCCAGGATTTTATCTTTAATCTTTGTCTATCTGATTTCTGTCAATTCTTTTCAATTCTGTGACCCGCTTTCAATATCTTTAAATCTTTAGATCTTTGTTCAGAATTTAACTGAACCTGTCCAGAATTATATCATATCATATCATTAGCTTTTAGCGTTAAAATCTTTATTTTATCTGATTCTGATAACTGATAACTCATCAATCAATCATTAATTCTTTTTTTCTTTGTTTCTTTGAATTCGCAAGATATATATATATATATATATATATATATATATATATATATATATATATATATGTTTGTATATATATATATATATATATATATATATATATATATATATATGTGACACCCTTGCCACATTTAACCACAATTACATAACACCCAGGATTAAACACCAAACATAATATTAATAATGATATCCATACTTAAATTACAGTGCGGAAGCATAAAAGTACATAATAAAATAATACAATTGTTTCAAACACCCAACGGTGCTACAAGGTTTCAAGTCTAAATCTACATACAAAAACTTTATTACAATCATCCCAAACATATTAAAACATTGGTCCCGTAGCACAATTACCGATTGAGTAATATCAAATCTTCCGAGACTTCACAGACGACCTAACTAGAAGGTCCGGCAGCAGATTTTCATTTTCCTGTAAAAATTAAACAACTGAGGGGTAAGCGAATGCTTAGTGAATACACAAATTTACGCATTTTATAAATCTTTATGAAGCCCCAAGAGTAACACCGATGACAAACATCGTATACCCTCTTCGTACACCAAGTACGGAGCAAGAGCCGCAGCTCCTTCGAGCCCAAAGCTCGGCATTAAACCAACCATCTGAGACAGACATAACATCGGGGATGACATACTGCCTACCAGAACCTCGGAGGGATCAACTCCGGGTCATATAGCGCAGTAACATCGGAGTAACAGATGCGACCCGCCGGTCCATCGATAGATGCACAACAAATGAACGAACATGCAACAAATACAATGTGCATCTAAATCTACACAAGTTAGTAGAATTCCAAACGAATATGAAACAACATGTCTCAGCAGCCAATATCTAACATAAAACAGATATAAACATGCGAAATCATATGTACTCACAGTGGGTGCGTTAGTAAACTTTAAGCAATATTATTTCTCCTCGGGATTTCAACCGGATCCACAAAGTACCCCACTGTGGGTTAAACAACACCACAAGGGACCTATTAAGTCAGGTGTATCAATACATTGTGTCGATAATTGTTTAATTCCATAAAACCAAATTTTATAAGTTTTACAAAATTTTTGACACCAATTCGGATCGATGTCCGAATTCGGACCCCCAATTCGGTTCCCATAAATTCGGACAACATGAAATTCGGACCACTTGTCAAATTCGAACCCTTTTTAATTTCGGATCCTCTTGTCAAAATCGAACCATGATAAGTTCGAACCATTCTAAATTCGAACCATGTCAATTTCGAACATATGGTGAGTTCGGACCATATCCGAATTCGGTCCCCTACCGAATTCGGACCCAAATACGAAATTCAACACTTAGAAATATTTTGCTATTAAAAATATCCTACAATCCGGGGCTCATCCGAATTCGGACCAGATCCGAGTTCATCTCGGATCCGAATTCGGATCCCACCCCATGGGAACTTGTGCAGTTTTTAATCAAATTTCAGATTTAATTCCATCATCTTTGGTACTAAATCAATACATGTAATAACTTATACCAACTAAAATACACTTAATTCCACCCATTTTAACACCAATATTAACACTTTTATATACCAAAATGAACACTTTTTGTCCACTTTTGAACATCCATCGAACACACACTAAAACACATACTAAAATCCATAAATCATACTTATAAGCTGAATCAGAAGCTGAAATTTAACATGTAGCTTCATATACACTAGATTTAAACAAATCTTTAACTATATAACACATGCATCCATATTTGAATCTCCAAAGTCTAATTTTTGGTTCATATAAAAACCGAACCAAATGTTCCCAAATATTAAATTTAAAAGAGATATTTACCTTAATTCGATGATTGCAGATGTTATAGTTCCTTCCTAGCAATCTTGCTTCAGATTTTCAGCTTCAAAATCCAAGCTTTGATGATCTTCAAATTTTTTTTTTAGAGAGAGAGAGAGCCGAGAGATGAGAGAGAAAGTGATAGTTCAAATGAAAGACCCTTGGTCTTTTATTCCCAAAATTTCTAACTTTGGCACTTTTAGTCCCTCAATTTATCCGGTCCTATTAAATACTGTTTATAAAATAAAGATTTCTATCTTTATTTATTATCCTTAATAATTATTTTAACTTAATAAATTAAAATTCTAAATTTCCATAATATGCAACCAACTTTATAATCAATCAAATTTTCGTACCAACTTTCATAATTCAACTTAAATTACAAATTTAAACTTAATAAACTTCAAATATAATATTTTAAATCCGAGGATGTTACAGCATGGGCACCACCATGCTCAAACTTCGTCCTCGAAGTTATTAGGATTCAAACAGTTGCGGATACTTCTTCAACATCTCTGCCTTTGTCTCCCAAGTGTGATTCGCTCCTTTATGATGCTTCCAACGTACAAGCACCATTCGATCTCTTTGCTCCTTAGCTTCTTTACTTTCGTATCTAACACACATTCCAGCTCTTCAACATATCGGAGCCTTTCATCAATTTGCAGCTCAGAATGGTTAGCCCAATCCTCATTCTCAGTAGTAAAAGACTTTCTAAGGTTCCCTAAATGAAACACCGGGTGTATGCCCGACATCTCTTCAGGCAATTCCAAACGGTATGACTGATTACCACTTTCTCTGAAATCTTGAACGACCCAACAAATCTCGGGGCTAACTTTCCTCTTTTAACAAAACGTGTAACACCTCTCATAGGTGATACTTTCAAATAAACCCAATCGTTCACCTCAAAGCTGATTGGTTTGTGCCTCCTGTCGTAATAACTTTTCTGACGATCCTGGGCCGCTTTCATATTCTGCCTAATCAGTTGTATCTTCTCATTTGTTTCCTGTAACAATGCCGGCCCAGCAATCGGCGTTTCTCCAGTTTCTCTCCAACACGTAGGAGTCCTACACCTTCTCCCATATAACGCTTCAAACGGTGCTTTCTTTATCGTTGCATGATAGCTGTTATTATATGAAACTCTATCAACGGCAAGTGGTCATCCCAATTGCCACCAAGATCCAGTACACATGATCTCATCATATCCTCCAAGGTGAGGATTGTTCGTTCACTTTGGCCATCGGTTTGCGGACGGTAGGCCGTACTCATAGCGATCCTTGTACCCAGTCCTGCTTGCAAAGCCGACCAAAAGTTTGAAGTAAATCGGCTATCCCGATCTGACACTATAGACTTCGGTACTCCATGTCTAGAAACAATCTCATCCATGTAAATCTGAGCCAATCTTTCAAGTGAGTAATTTTCTCTAATCGGTATAAAGTGAGCCGACTTAGTCAATCTATCAACTATTACCCACACTGCATCGTGTTGTCGCCTAGTCTTCAGAAATTTCGTAACAAAGTCCATAGTTATGTGCTCCCACTTCCATTCCGGAATGGGAAGCGGTTGCAGACTGCCATATGGTTGCTGGTGTTCGGCTTTCACAAGCCGGCAAGTCCTACATCGTTCAACGTACTGGCCGATATCCTTCTTCAATCCCGGCCACCAGAAATCTGCTTTCAACTCGTTGTACATCATTGTACTTCCAGGATGTACAGAAAACTTAGATTGATGTGCCTCTTCGATGATCACATTTCTCATACCACCATACTTTGACACTCAAATCCTTCCATAAATTCCTTTCAATCCCGACTCGCTTGTTTCCATATTCTTAATCTGTACTCCAATATCCTCAGCACCGACATTCTCTTCCTTCAAAGCTTCCACTTGAGCGACTTTGACATCATCAATGATCGTGGAACTTAACATAGTGGACGTCATCACGTAACAACAATCCTTAGAGTAAGCCTTACGGCTTAACGCATCGGCTACTACATTAGCCTTACCAGGATGGTACAGTATCTCACAATCGTAGTCTTTATTAAGCTCCATAGATCTACCTTGTCTCATATTAAGTTCCTTCTGACTGAAAATATACTTCAAACTCTTATGGTCCGTATAGAGTTGACACTTAGTTCCGTACAGATAATGTCTCCACAATTTCAGTGCAAATGTGACTGCTGTCAACTCAAGATCATGAGTTGAGTAATTCTTCTCACGCTGCTTAAGTTGTCTCGAGGCATAAGCAATTACCTATCCTCGCTGCATCAGTACAGCGCCCAACCCTAATCTCGATGCGTCCGTGTATACTACAAAATCCTCATTACCCTCTGGTAGGGCAAGTATCGGCGCTTCACTTAGCGTCTTCTTCAAGATCTCAAAAGCTTCTTGCTGCACAGTTTCCCATACGAACGGTGCATTCTTCTTTGTTAATGCAGTCAAAGGAACTGCAATCTTAGAAAAGTCCTTTATAAACCTCCGATAGTAGCCCGCCAACCCAAGGAAACTCTTGACTTCTGTTGCTGAACACGGCGACTCCCAATTCTTTATGGCTTCAACCTTAGCTGGATCTACAGAAATCCCAGCTCCAGATATAACATGTCCCAAAAACTGGATTTGTTGCAGCCAAAACTCACACTTTGAGAATTTGGCATACAACTTTTCCCTTCTTAACAGTTCCAACAACTCTTTTAGGTGATCAGCGTGCTCAGCCTCAGACTTAAAGTATACCAGAATGTCATCAATAAAAACGATCACCGACTTGTCTAACATCGGTCTGCAAACTCGGTTCATCAAATCCATAAAGACAGCCGGGGCATTGGTTAACCCGAAAGGCATCACCAAAAACTCATAATGCCCATACCGTGTTCTGAATGCTGTCTTAGGCACATCCTCCTCTCGAACTTTCAGCTGATGATATCCTGACCTCAATTCAATCTTAGAGAAGACACAAGCCCCGTGTAACTGATCAAACAAGTCATCTATTCGCGGCAGCGGATACTTGTTCTTGATTGTCAACTTATTCAGCTCCCGGTAGTCAATGCACATTCTCATCGTGCCATCCTTCTTCTTAACAAATAATACCGGAGCTCCCCACGGCGATGAACTCGGTCGAATGAAGCCCTTATCCAACAACTCCTGGAGTTGTTTCATCATCTCTTGCATCTCTGTAGGAGCAAGGCGATACGGAGAACGAGCTACCGGTGCAGCTCCAGGGATCAGATCAATTCGAAATTACACTTGTCTCTCAGGCGGCACGCAAGACAAGTCTTCCGGAAACACATCCGGGAATTGTGAAACAACAGGGACATCGGCCACAGTCTTCTTCTCAGCCTTAGCATCAATAGCATATGCTAAGTAGGCGTCACATCCCTTTGCAACAAGCTTTCGAGCTTTTGCAATAGTCAATAAACACAGATCCCCGCTTCTCCTATCCCCATATATGCAAATCTCTCGCCCTTCTAGAGTAGTTACCTTTATCATACGATTCTTACAGACTATGTGGGCTTCATTTTCGATCAACCAGTCCATCCCGATAATCACGTCAAACTCACTGAATGCTATCGGAATCAAATCAAGATTGAAGACTACATCTTCAATTACCAACGTGCAGTTACGATATACATGATCTACTTTGACTAGAGTATTACTAGCAGTTTCTATATCAAGTACGACAGTTAACTTAGACATAGGCATGGCAAGTTGTTGTGCAAACATAGTAGATACAAATGAACGGTTGGCACCAGAATCAAATAATACTCTTGCTGGCATAGAATTTACGATAAACATACCAGTAACCACCTCCGGGTTTTCCCTCGCTTCCTCCGCCGTTATCTGAAAAGCACGAGCCGGTGCCCTTTGTGGCTGGTTCTGGCGGTTGACTGAACCACTACTAGATCCTCCTGATGATCGGGTTGAAGATGGAGCAGCAACAGCTGGATCATTCTTTCTGCAATTCCTACTGTAATGCCCCCATACACCACACTTATGGCAAGCATCACCTTTTCGTGGACACTCACTCTGAAAATGTTCCAACTCTCCACAGCAAAAGCAAGCGCGTCCATTAGAGCACTTGCCGAAATGTTCCAGGTGACACTTATTACAATATCGCGGCTCGGTGTTGATGGAGTAGGCACGAGCACGATCAGAAGAACCAGACGATCGGCGATAAGACTGCTGAGGTGAATATTGTGACGAGCGAGAAGATCCCGAGTATCCTCCCTCACGCTGGCGCTTCGGTGGTGACGGCTGTGTTGGATTAGTAGCAGCAGCGGCAGACCCAATTGTATTACCCGACATGTTCAGAATTTGTTCTACATTTCTAGAAGCCTCAAGTAAGCCAACGAACGTAGTGTAGCGCACATTGCTCATAACTCTCCTAATCTCAATATCCAAACCAGCCTTGAACCTGGTTACTTTCCTCTCTTCGGTATCAACTTGATGAGGCGCAAACAGACTCAGCCTCGTGAACTCCACAGCATACTGGGAAACAGTCTTCGTCCCCTGCATCAGTGCCATAAACTTCGCCTCCAGTCTTCGGCGCTCATCAACCGGACAGTACTGCTGAGTGAATAACTCTGTAAACTCAGCCCAAGTCATCACAGTTACTTTTTCCAAGGTTAAGGCATTAACCATGGAATTCCACCACATAATCGCATCGTTCGTGAACATAGCAGTAGCATACCGAACCATGTCCTTCTTAGCACAATCGCTGATTCGGAATGTCCGTTCGGTTGCCGTTATCCATTCTAGTGCGGCAACAGCATCACCCAGTCCATTAAACTCTACAGCACAATTTCCTTTGAATCCTTAAACCGACAATCTTTGGGCTTGTTAGACGACCCAGTGTTGTCATCTTGTTCATCATTGTTGCCCCCCTCTTTTTCTTTATTCTTTCTCTTGTCTTCACTTCTCTTAGCTTTGGCCTCATCTCGAGCCCGAAACTGATCCTGAATCATTTTATTCTGTTCAGCCATCATGGCTAGCATCATTTCCCTTGTTTCTTCGGGTGTCATACCTCCTCCAGACATGTTCTGAAATATGAAACATATAACCTATTTAGTAACATGTCATTTATTTAAAGACACCACCCATTGTCCCGTATGAAAGTCAACTTATTATGATTACTGGATCATAACCTATCTTAGTTCAGATCATTACTTAAAATCACTACAAATCATCACTTAATGTTTGAGACCAAGACCTCACGGACACTTGAATCTTAAACTACTGCTCTGATACCATCTCGATGTGACACCCTTGCCACATTTAACCACAATTACATAACACCCAAGATTAAACACCAAACATAAAATACATAATGATCTGCCTACTTAAATTACAGTGCGAAAGCATAAAAGTACATAATAAAATAATACAATTGTTTCAAACACCCTACGGTGCTACAAGGTTTCAAGTCTAAATCTACATACACAAACTTTATTACAATCATCCCAAACATATTACAACATTGGTCTCATAGCACAATTACCGATTGAGTAATATCAAATCTTCCAAGACTTCACAGCCGACCTAACTAGAAGGCCCGACAGCAGATTTTCCTTTTCCTGTAAAAATTAAACAACTGAGGGGTAAGCGAATGCTTAGTGAATACACAGATTTACACATTTTATAAATCTTTATGAAGCCCCAAGAGTAACACTGATGACAAACATCGTATACCCTCTTCGTACACCAAGTATGGAGCAAGAGCCGCAGCTCCTTCGAGCCCAAACCTCGGCATTAAACCAACCATCTGAGACAGACATAACATCGGGGATGACATACTGCCTACCAGAACCTCGGAGGGATCAGCTCCGGGTCATATAGCGCAGTAACATCGGAGTAACAGATGCGACCCGCCGGTCCATCGATAGATGCATAACAAATGAACGGACATGCAACAAGTACAATGTGCATCTAAATCTACGCAAGTTAGTAGAATTCCAAACGAATATGAAACAACATGTCTCAGCAGCCAATAGCTAACATAAAACAGATATAAACATGCGAAATCGTATGTACTCACAGTGGGTGCGTTATTAAACTTTAAGCAATATTATTTCTCCTCGGGATTTCAACCGGATCCACAAAGTACCCCACTGTGGGTTAAACAACACCACAAGGGACCTGTTAAGTCAGTTGTATCAAAACATTGTGTCGATAATTGTTTAATACCATAAAACCAATAAGTTTTGCAAAATTTTTGACCCCAATTCGGATCCATGTCCGAATTCGGACCCCCAATTCGGTTCCCATAAATTCGGACAACATGAAATTCGGACCACTTGTCAAATTCGAACCCTTTTTAATTTCGGATCCTCTTGTCAAAATCGAACCATGATAAGTTCGAACCATTCTAAATTCGAACCATGTCAATTTCGAACATATGGTGAGTTCCGACCATATCCGAATTCGGTCCCCAACCGAATTCGGACCCAAATCCGAAATTCAACACTTAGAAATATTATGCTATTAAAAATATCCTAAAATCCGGGCCTCATCCGAATTCGGACCATATTCGAGTTCATCTCAGATCCGAATTCGGATCCCACCCCATTCGAACTTGTGCAGTTTTTAATCAAATTTCAGATTTAATTCCATCATTTTTGGTACTAAATCAATACATGCAATAACTTATACCAACTAAAATACACTTAATTCCACCCATTTTAACACCAATATTAACACTTTTATATACCAAAATGAACACTTTTTGTCCATTTTTGAACATCCTTCGAACACACACTAAAACACACACTAAAATCCATAAATCATACTTATAAGCTGAATCAGAAGCTGAAATTTAACATGTAGCTTCATATACACTAGATTTAAACAAATCTTTAACTATATAACACATGCATCCATATTTGAATCTCCAAAATCTAATTTTCGGTTCATATAAAAACCGAACCAAATGTTCCCAAATTCAAAATTTAAAAGAGATATTTACCTTAATTCGATGATTGCAGATGTTATAGTTCCTTCCTAGCAATCTTGCTTCAGATTTTCAGCTTCAAAATCCAAGCTTTGATGATCTTCGAATTTTTAGAGAGAGAGAGAGAGAGAGAGAGAGAGAGAGAGAGAGAGAGCCGAGAGATGAGAGAGAAAGTGATAGTTCAAATGAAAGACCATTGGTCTTTATTCCCAAAATTTCTAACTTTGGCACTTTTAGTCCCTCAATTTATCCGATCCTATTAAATACTGATTTATAAAATAAAGATTTCTATCTTTATTTATTATCCTTAATAATTATTTTCACTTAATAAATTAAAATTCTAAATTTCCATAATATGCAACCAACTTTATAATCAATCAAATTTTCGTACCAACTTTCATAATTCAACTTAAATTACAAATTTAAACTTAATAAACTTCAAATATAATATTTTAAATCCGAGGATGTTACAATATATATATATATATATCATATTGCTTTATTTATTAATATTTAATTCTTATTTTAAAAATATCATTTATTTGTGATTTAAAGTATCAAAATAAAATATCCGGATTCGGACCCTCCGGACTGGTCATCCGGATTCAGACCAACCGGATCAGGCATCCTGATTCGGACCGAAGTACCTAATCCAAATTTGGCCATCTGAAGCATAAGATCCAAAGTAGACATCCGAATTGGGACATCGGGACTGAATTAGGATCATCCGAAATGCATTATCCGAATTAAATCCGAATTCGGACCCGAACTAAACATCACATCCGAAGTGGGATCCGAATTGGGCTTCTCATCCGAATTCGGGTTCAATCGAATTCGGATCCCATTCTTCATAATTTCCAGAAAATTGTTCTTGGTGTTCTATGTCATATTCATACGGATTTTCACTTAAAAATTCTAGTAAACCTATTTTCTGTAACATGCAATGTAATATATTGTTATATTATCATTATTAGAGTGTTTTTAAATAATGTTTCCTATCATTAACACCATAAATTTATCCAAATCATCCAAATTCCTCTCTTTTTGTCAAGAACACAAAATTCCGATTTCATTTTAATTTGAAGATCCAACCCATGATTTTTATTTCTATAACTTCTAATTACTTATATTCATGATTTTCTATCAAAAATTTACACATGCAACATATAAATTTCATGTTTGAAACATATGCTTTGTAAAAACATTGAATTTAAGTGGATTTTGACCTTGAATTCTTTGTAGTTTCTTGTTGCTTGATGCTTGTAACCTTCACTTGGCTTCAATTCTTCAATTAATTGAAAATTTATGAACAATTTTGATGAATTCTTGAGGAAACCGTATGTAGAGAGAGAAAGAAGAGAGAGTGTGTGTGAAATCTTAATTGTGATTAATGAGTTTTAATTCTCATATTCTTGTTTATATATTTAACTTAGTTAAATACCCATTTAATCTCCACACTTTTGTATAATACATCTTTTAATTTAATCATTTAAATACTTAATAATATTTATATCATATTAAACTTAATTAATTAAATTTCATTAATTAATTAATTTACAAGGCAAATAATATAATTCAATTACATTATTGGATCAAATACAGAATTTAAGTTCAGTTGAAAGCTAGGTTGTTACATGTCTGCTCAAACCCCTATTTGTGGTTGGGGTTGTCTTCCGCTGTGGTTCTTGGTTCACGTTTGCTCGGTGCCCTTCACGCATCATATTCGTGGATTACTGTCTGTAAGTTGTTTCTTGGCCTCTCGTGTTGTAGTAAGTAACTGGTCTTGGGAGTTTCCGTATATTCTGGAATCAACTGCCCCTGAGATTCACACTTGGCCTATAGACGAGGCTTCTTTTTTGTACGATCTATCTGGTTGTTACTGCTGTATAGATTTTGGTTTTAGCTATGTGGTCTGTGGCTCTTATTGTTGCTGGTTCTGTTTATTGTTATTTGTTCTTGGTTTCGGCCCATTGAGGTTATTTGGTATGGGGGATCAAAGAGATACCTTATCTGTAGACTTGACTATCTTTTTCCTTTTAGCCATTCGATAAAATGTCGTATTAAATCCAAGAAACTGATCCTTAAAGACTGATTGAAACACACCTGTAAAATTGCGCGACAAGCTGATTAAGAGATTAAATCTTGAAGCTTTAGATTCATCTTGATTGGTATGTTAGTTGTTTCTGATTATTGAGTGTATTTGCGTTCTGTGTATCAACTTGTTAAGGACAATGGATTGTATGTTGGAATTGATGGTTCAAACCGTTATACTCATGACTTGAAGTTAAAAATGACTTTGGGGACTGATATGATGAGTTGTATTTATCTGGAGCCTGTAGTTCATGTAAAATGTTAAATGACTCTTGTGTGCATTTAAGTGTTTAATCTTGTGACTTACATCATTATAGGCTTAGTCACCCTGCTGATCTTATTATTGAGTTGAAAGATATATTGAATCTAAACATAATTAATTAGAGGCTCCCTGTGAAATTTGTCGTCTAGAAGGAGTCCTTGAAAATGATAATGTTTCTTATATTCTAGTGGAAGCTCAGCTTAATAACATGGTTAAGGTGTTTTGAAGTGGTAATGGTACAAAATTTGTAAAATGTGATGATATATGTTCTTGGTTGTAAAATTTGTGGTTAATTGTTGTAATGTTCATGTTGCTTAAATGTGGTTCAAGTTAATTGGTTGTTAAAGAAAATGCTTTTGGTAGTAAAAGTTTCAGTTGTGTTTTAAACATTCCTAATGTTGGGAATTTATTCCAACTGATAGTTTGTTAGAAAATCAACTGAACATCTAATTTTCAATGGAGTTGATGTTATGTAGTTGAAGAGAATTTTAAAAGTGGTATTGAAAAGTTGTGAAAAGTAAATGTGCCTGACCTCTATTTATTAAAATAAAATATATGTTTGTATTTCTAGCATTAGTCATGCATGTGGATGATATTGGGATTCTGGTAACCATGTTAGTGAAAATGAAATTTTTAAACAATAATTGGATGCTGACGAGCCGTCGTTGTGTCCCGTAGAAATAATCTTAAATCTAACTAATAGCGTAGGGAAGTAAGGGTCGAATCCGCAGGTAGCGTGTAGGTTTATTAGGGTTAGTTAGCTAGTTTCTTTAGGTTTATAAAAGCGATTAATTTGTGAAATGAGTGATTTGTTTGGAATAATGATTACGACTAAATTATAACTAAAACAACGGCAAGAAACTAACGAATTGATTAACAAACAAATTGAAGATAACCATTTACGGGATCACTACGTCATAACACTACTAGAAAATGAATCTAATGCGACACTTTTGATGTAGCACTTATGGAAAGTGTTGCTTTTATTATAAATTTGGTTATAAAGCAACACTTTCAAGATAAATGTTGCATATAATGATTTAATGCAACACTTTTTTTTAAAGTGTTGCAATTTTTATTAAAAAATGCAACACTTATTTTAAGTGTTACAATTTTCATTAAAAAACGTAACAGTTTTAAAAGTGTTACAACTTTTATTAAAAAATGCAACACTAATTTAAAGTGTTGCATTTCAAATATAAATATGTGACACTTTTTAGAAGTGTTGTATTTTTTTTGAAAGTTAATACATATATATGAATTTTTCTTGTGTTGTAATTTTTTTAATATAAAAAAGTAACACAATTTTTTTTCTTAGACGTGTGTGTGTATATACATACATACATATATATATATATATATATATATATATATATATATATATATATATATATATATATATATATATATATATATATATATATATATATATATATATATATTAGGAACTACTATTACATTTTTAATACAAATACTTAATTTAATTTTTATTATTGTTTTATAAAAATAAAATACGTAGATATATGTAAAAGATCATGCATAAAATAAAGAATCACGAACTTGAAATTTGAATTACCATTTTAATTAAACTTCAAAAATTATTTAAGTTGATATAACAATTTAAAATTTTAAATAACATTTAAACTATTTAAGTTGATTTGGAAAAAAATAACAATGTCTCAACCGGTACCTCCCTCCTTTCCTTGAACCGGTGCTACAGTTGATACCCTTTTGTGAACAGGCTGTTCTTCCTCTCTCGCTGCATTGTGATGATTCGTCCCTTTGATGAATCGATGCAAACTTTCTTCTATTACCGCTTGAACTTCTTAATCGATTGGCTATGGTTTGCTAAACCTAAAAATCCCTCTGTTGCCTACTCCTAATTAATCGGCGTCGCTGGTATGGTTTTGTGTGGTAGCGATGGTGGTTCTACGGTGGTGGTTGGCGTCGACTGGTTATGGTTTGCGTCCGTGGATTTACTCCTGGTGGCACTATTTCTGTGGATTTCTTCTACTGTCCTCTGAATCAGGTTCTATCCTTCTTATTCGTATTGCCTTCGATTCAGTATGCTACTATGAATTCTAGGGTTTACTATTTCTATTGTTTATTTGCGACGAGCTTACTGTTTTTTCTTGAAAAGTTTCGTTGCTTTGAATTTTTGCCTTCGGCTCTGTGGGGTTTTGCCTACTGTGATGAGAAAAACTCACTGAATTTCTCTAGTTGAATCTTTTCTAGATTCTGATTCTATATCGTCTCTTGAAATCAAACTGATTTCTTTGTGAATTGGTGCCGGTTCATGGTAGAACACTAACCGACATTAACATTTAAAAGCAGATTGATTCTGATCTGCCTTTATACTATCCACTAAGGTACCCGACATTATTATTGTTGCTTACTTGGAATGAGTTCTTCACCTATCACTTCAATTGTTTCAATGAGTTCTCATTAATATCTAGGTTAAGGTTCAAGACTTGAACCTATAATGAAACTTTTCATTACTTACCTACTTTTAATGTTTAGTATGTTATATGTTTGTTTTTATCCACTGTTCCTTCTGCAGTTATAAACAGGGGATTTAAACCAAATATCTAAGTGTGGTAGTTAAGCTATAAAGATTACAATGAGTATTGCTAGTTTTTAAAATTGTGTGATATACTAATATGTAACCACATTCATCACTAAATCAAATAAAGTGGTTTGACACTTTGACCATTTGTGTTATTATATTTTGTACATCATCACCAAATCAAAGAAATTCTTTTTCAATAAGATTTACTATATGTAATGACTTCACATGCGATTTTGCAAGGATGCTTGCTTTGCTTCTAGATACCAACTTAAGCTCTAATCAAAGGGACTATTCTCAAACTATAAATGCTTGTCTAAGGTGGGTTAAGTCCTATGGTTCTAGTACTAAACAACTATCAATTAGCCTTATATATACTTGTCACATACACTCATCTCCCTCCAGGTCTTAGAACACATGTTCTGTGCTTAAGTTGCATTCTAGTATTGAACATGTTAAATTTATTGAGGTAGTGGATTAAAAGGGCATTGTGACCGGATACAAATGATATTTAAAGAGCATTATGACCATCATAGTAATAACAAATTGATGAATACAAAATGATGCTATTAACACCCTCTTTTTAGAGAGAGATAAAGAGGAGGGAGAGAGAGAATAAGTTACGAATTCAATTTAAGATATACAGATAGTCCCAAAACAAAAAACGTCAAAATCTTTGTTTCATTTTTTGTAATTAAGTTTTTCTTTTTGAATGTGAGATGAGTTGTTGAGCATTCAATAGGATGTCTTAGATATGGGAAAGGGAACTCTCCTATCCGTCTTTTGCTTATTAATTGATGAAAAATCAAGGGTTTATTATGTGTGTTTATCATAATGAGAAATATTTGATTTACTTTTATTACTTCTATAAATGTATGGAATAAAAATGGCTCTTAAAAGCTTGTAATAGTCACGCCACTTTGATTCCAATAGCTTTTTTTCAGTATGGTTATTCTTTGTTAAACATATAAATTTATGTAATTTACATTATGTAATTATAAATTTACACGTAGGAAATGAGAACTTTGATGGTCTAAACACGGAGGTAACTATATAACATCTTTAAAGGTATAACTTTATAACATCTTTAATTGTCTACGTGATTGAGGTTGCGAATGATTCATGTAGTGTCTATACTCGCAATTGCAGTATATGTAGAATTCTGTTAATTGATAGTTGTTAGTGTAGTTTAATTATAAGTTGTTGTATCCAATATAATGTTTTAACACCTTACTTTGGTGAATTTTGTAATAGCATCAAGAACTAGAGGAAAGCTTTAAGTGTGTGTTAAAGTGGAGTTTTTGTGAAGGAATCATCTAGAAAACATAGTCGTTACTCGTTACAGGTAACACATTAGAGATTACATGCTTTAAAATTTTTTAATCATTTAAATTACCAAACACATTAACAATATTCTGTGTTGGCTTTGTGTGTTGGTTTTGTGTGTTTCAGGCTATGTTCTTTTGGAATATGCAAAGTCATGTGTAAAGCTTGCAAAGGTGATGAAATGAAGCAACGATTCATATGGAAGAAATTTCAAGTCTAGGATTTAAAAAAAGATACGTTCTCGGATTGTAATCGACTTTTTTTGTGTTGCTTGTACATTTCATTATGATTATTTTTAATTTGTGTTAGACCTTAATATTGTTGGAATACAAGTTGAATGATATGGTATTATTTCTATTGTTAATTCATATTATAGAGTTTGATATTATATGAAGAAAAGTATTACAAATCAAAATATTAATTTATTGTCTGTATATTAAATGAAAAAGAATAAGAAAAGTGTTGCAATAGAGCATATAGTGTTGCATTTATTTTGTCAAATACAATAAAAGTGTCAAATTTGATGAAAAAAGTGTTGCCATAACTTAATGACAATAAATCATAAAATGTTGCATTAGAATGTAAAAAGTATTGCATTTTAAAAGTGTCGCAATTATAAAATAGATGCAACACTTTTAAAATGTGTTGCATATTTTGGAAAAAGTATCGTTTTAGACCTAAGGCGACATTGGCTAAGGTGGCATTTGATAAAGTGTCACATTAGCCCTAATGCACACTTTTAAGGCCTAATGCGACATTTTGTCGGTGTTGCATTAGGGTCATTTTGTAGTAGTGTAAGTTATTACTTACTTGAATTTCATACAACGATCATATAGACATAATCAATTGCGTAGTCAAATTAATCATAAATACTTTAACCAATAAATCTCGGCACAACGCATGCAATATTCATTACTTGTCTTAATCACTAAACTAATGGACTCGGCACAAATAATAATACCACAATGAACTATCTTGCTTTTACCTATCAAACCATTTACTCATAATAATAACCGAATGCTTATCATTTGCATTACACATAGAATATTCAATCAACGCAAAGTACATCAAAACATAATTGAAATTTAATAATGTAAAACTTAGCCGTAGATCCTCCGCAAACGGCTATGGTGGTTAGCTGCTCATCGTGTGCTCTTAACCGGGAATGGTTGGAGACATCATCGTAGGATTCTTACGGTTGCAAACACCTTCTTCGTACTTGAATCGTGAATCAACTCCGGCAGGGCTTCGCCACTTTTTTCAACACTTCGAGACCTCAAAAAACGAGAGCCATCGACTCCTATTTATAGAGAATGTGAGATTTAGGGTTTTGAGTCCAAAAACGCGTCTGCTTTCATTTTGCGTCGCATTAGCATAGGCCTGGGCGTAGGCCTGCGCCCCCCCTGCGCTACGGTATGGGTTGCACTGAAAGTGCTCTCTAACTCTGAAACTCTCTGTGTTGCAGCGTAGAGTGGCGCAGGCCTGCGCCCCCTCCGGCTCGGATCGTGTTGAATTTTCTCGAGTTACTTCCATTTGACTTCTTGACCCTGAAACATAAATTTGGAGTAATAATATGCAAGTTACGAAGTATCGGTGCTTAAAATGAGCCTAAAATGATACTTCGATACATAAAATAATAGCTTTATCAAACCTCCCCAACTTAACTCTTGGTCGTCCCGAACAAGCCTTAGAATCAGAACTAACTATGTACCAACTGTATTAGCAGTGTGTTCAATAAATCTAGGTTAAGTCAGTCTTCGCAATAATGCATTAAAATTTTGAATGTAAGCTAAAGTAAATTTTTAGTTAAAACACATTTTCTCTAAGTAATTATAATGTATCTCACTTTTGAAAATTACGCTTTTAGCTCAAGGTTACAAGCTTAAAACACGTGGGTCTTTTGACCATCTTTTCCCTGTATGCATGTATGCCATAAGATATTACTTTTAATTACCATGCTTTTATCATTTTTTCTTTTCTAACTCAAGTTAACTTCTAATTGGTCCATGTAGCGAGATTTAGGTCAATCACTCCCAAATTAGATGATTTTAGGGGATTAGGCATGAATGGTACCCCAAAGGACTTAATCTCCCCACCAACTAGGCTGTACTTGAATCATTTTGAGGCTAAAACATGATTATGCTCTCCCCCTTATTGCATGAGTTTTCCAAAATCTTTTGACACATTATTTTCATTTAAGCACAAATGTACGTTAACTTACATTAAAATGTTAATATTTATTACGACTCTTAACCCAATTCTAGAATTTCTTACTAACATCACTAATTCTAGGTACATTTTTTTTCTATGTATCATCATTTTCCACGGCCTGATCGGCAAACAAGAACCACTGGGGAAATTCAAAAGATTGTATTGGCACTAAGCATTCACATTTAACAGGACTCGACAAATGAAAATAAAACACACTCAGTTACTGAAATAAAATAACAAAATTAAAATTCTAACCCAAACAAGCAAATCTATATATGATAAATGTGAAGAGCAAGACACGATGGTACCTGATTACTAGTAAGGAGGAGGAGGACCAATGAATACAATTGAAAAACTCACAGCCTGAAAATCCTCGTGATGTCGAACCCCCTCTCAATATGCCACGTTTCTATTGTTCATGATATGTCGTAGCTCTCTGCACAGGTGGTCAAATTTCAGTCTAATAATAATATTTTTTTGTGTGAAGGCTCGTTAAATCATATTAAACATTTCATCAAACCTACCCTCCCCAACTTAGACTATTGTGACATCCTCGTCACATAAACACACTTATAATGAGCAGACAATGAACATAATCACATTTAATAAAATTCTTTGCTTATTTAGGATAGATGAAATTAAAGCAAAATTTAACCTACATTAAACTAGCACACTTGCATCAATAAAAGTAAATTTAAGTCTGGGAGCAACTAAAATTGGGTTGGAAATCCTCCCCAACTTAGCTTGTGACACTAACATTTAACTAACAAAGAAATAATTAAAATAATCCACCTTTTCGTAGGGAATCACGATTGCACTTAGCATGTGCAACATGCCGTTAAACCCCTCGGTATCCCGAGTGGACGAGTGTTGTCTCGTGAGGGTTTCTAGAAACACACCCACTAAGTTCTCTGGGTTGCCTCCCAGGAAGCGCTAAGTTTTACGTCTTCAGCCAGACGTACTTCTCCTATACTAGCCCAACTATGTTGGGATCTTTTAACCTGATTAGTTCAGAGACTAGCATATTATTGGTGGCCCATAACTTTAACATGTGTCTAATGGAAACCATGGTATTTTGAAAATTAACAATAATTGTTCATCAGGGAAGGAGTCCCTAATGTGATCAGTTAAGTCTAATGGACAAATTTGGAGTCTGGACAGGTGGTCAACAACAACATTTTCAATCCAACCTACTACCTCTTTATATTTTACTAACACTTGCAGTAGGGATTTTTCTTGTACCTTAGTCAGAATGAAATAATGTTTGGAAGAGTGTCATTTTGACCTAAAAAGGCATACTTCAAATGCACAGGTAAGGCTTTTAACTCTAGAACATGTGGTTATTCTATCGAAGGCCTTGCAAATTAAGGCAAAATAATTGGAAGCTTTTCAGTCTTATGGGTCCACGGTGGTTTTCTAGGTTCCAGTGTGGATTCCATGGCTGCCTCAAGTTCATTGCATTTATCAGAGTTCATTATGATAGTGTCGTGCTCAGCAAAGAATAATTTGGTGGTGTCCTTGGCACTAATTAGTGAACCATGCTGCTTAAGCTCATCCACCGCATCTATCATGTAACATTCTGAATCTATTGAAGCAGCGGTGGAAGCATTGAACACATTTAATTGCAGCTTACGATTTCCAAAGGCAATATCTACAGCCTCCGTTCTACAATTGATTTGAACATTTATAGTGGCTAAGAACAGCCTGCCTAGATAATGGCCAGTTGATTCTCTCCAAAGGAACTCTCTGTATCTAAGACTAGGAAGTCGACTGGATAATAAAATCTTCTACTTTTACTATCCATCCGATAAGATACCCCTTGGGTATTTTGTTGACCGATCTGCTAGTTGTAGAATTATATATGTGGTTTGTAACTGGCCCAGATCATGTTTGTCAAACAAATTTCCAGGTAAAATATTTACACTGGCTCCAAGGTCGAGTAATGCCTTTTTAATTTCCATATTGACAATTGTCACTGGAATCAAAGGTGATCCAGAATCTTTCAGCTTTGGTGGCAAGGAATTAGAGATCATTGCACACACTTGCTCAGTTAAGTTGATCTGCTTGGGAAGCGAGGCCTTGAACTTTCTATTCTGCGTGCAAAGATCTTTTAGAAATTTGGCATAAGAGGGTATTTGTTGAATAGCCTTGACCAATGGGATATTGATCTTGACCTGATTGAATAAGTCTCACAAATCCTCAGATTGTGGACCTCTCTTGCCATACGAAGATGATTTCAGATTTTCTAGAGAAGCGGGGTAAGGAGGAGGAGCTGTGGTAGCCTGATCCTTAACCGCCTCCCCAACTTTGGGAGTTGGGATATCTGCTTAATTGGTTCTTTGAATGTAACTTTCTTAGAACCTTCCTTCTTTTTAACATCTGTTATCTCTTCGTACACGACCTTAGTGTCAGTGTCTTCTTCTACCTCTTGTTCCTTTGGCATTTCGATCTTATTATCTACTTTTCTACCACTTCTCAGGGTAGTCACCTTGGATACTTCATTAACTTCATGCTTCTTCTCTTTGTCGTGTGCATGCAAAGGGTTTAGAAAAGTGTTACTCAGAAGCTTCCTCTCCTCTCGTCTTGTGAGCGATTCGGCTATCTTACCCATTTGGCGACTCAGCATCTCGTTAAAAGCCGATTGTTGCTTCATGAATTCCGCAAACTCCAAAAATTATGGAGAACTCATATTCGTATCCATATGAAAGTAGGGATTGTAATATCGCTCATCTTTAGCAGCAGAAGTGGAACCATATTGATATTCTCTTCGTGGTGGTGGTTCATACATTGGTTTAGACTGATGATCGGTAGGCTGATCATTTTTCCATTGAAAATTAGGACGATTTCTCCATCCCGGATTGTAGGTCTCCGAAAATGGGTTATCCCTCTCCCGATGAGCTCTAAAACCATATACTTCTTTAGAATATTCCTTAGTGGATTGCACTTGAGGACATGCTTCAGAATGATGAGATGGATTTCCGCATATTACGTAATTAACTGATGCAGCGGGGTTTTGGCTAAAACCCTTTATCAGTTGATCTATCTTCTTTCCGAGTTCTGAGATTTCACTTTTTACTTCAAGTTTCCAGACATTGTCTATACCAATCACATAAACTCCGATATTATTCTCAGAACTGACTTGAACTTTGAGACCTTTACTGAGTTGATTCAGTAATTCCCAAGCCTCATCATCTTCTTTAGCTAAGAATGTGTCACCAGTAGCGGCGGTGATCATGTTCCGGCTTTCTTGACTCACACCATCAAAGAAAGTTTTGACGAGCATCCATTTTGGAACCTCATGGTGTGGACAAGCTCTTAGCAGTTCGTTCATCCAATCAAATGCCTTGTATAAATTATTTACCAGGTTTTTGTTTAAACCCGTTGATCTCTTTTTTGTTTCTCAGTGGTTTTACTTATGGGGTAATACTCAACGAGAAATTCGCGCTTCATTTGATCCTAGGTTGTGATGCTATTGGTGGGTAGCGACACAAACCAATTTTTGGTTTTCTCTTTTAAAGAGAAAGGGAATAGTCGAAGTTTTAAACCATCGCTGGTTATACCTCGAACATGATTAGCTTTGCAAATAGCTGTGAATTCAGCTAAATGCTCGTAGGGTTCCTCATTAGGCATTCCTCTAAAGATAGGAAGAATGTGGAATAATTGAGGTCGAAATTCGGGTTCATTCTCAATTTCCGGATATCGAATAGGTGAGTGATCGGGCACCTCACCAGGGTGATAATGTGACTCAACGGTTCTTCTCAATTGTTCACCCATTTCTAACTACTAGACGCTCCGGTATTTCATCTTCGAAATTTCTTGGTGAATGCGGTCCCTCAAAAGTTGGAATCTCTTCCTCTTGATTAATGACGTCCTCCGCGCACCTTATACTACTCTTGAACTTCAGTACTTAGTTAACTATTTTATAATAACTTTTTTTTATTATTTATTATTTATTATTTTTTGTGGTAAAAGTAGAGTGGCAACAATTACCCCTTTTTTATTTTTTTAGTTGTTTTTTTAATAATTAAGAAATGATGATACGAAAATAACTAAAAGTAAAGCACTAAACTAAACTAAGGCCAAACTAACTTACTAGCCCTAACAAGCGCTTACCGCTCCCCGGCAACGGCGTCAATATCTGACGAGCCGTCGTTGTAGCTCGTATAAATAACCTTAAATCTAACTATTAGCGTAGGGAAGTAAGGGTCGAATCCGCAGGGAGCGTGTAGGTTTATTAGGGTTAATTAGCTAGTTTCTTTAGGTTTATAAAAGCGATTAAATTGTGAAATGAGTGATTTGTTTGGAATAATGATTACGACTAAATTATAACTAAAACAACGGCAAGCAACTAACGAATTGATTAACAAGCAAATTGAAGATAACCATTTACGGGATCACCACGACATAAGTTTTTACTTACTTGAGTTTCATACAACGATCACATAGGCATAGTCAATAGCGTAGTCAAATTAACCATAAATACTTTAACCAATAAATCTCGGCATAGCGCATGCAATATTCATTACTTGTCTTAATCCCTAAACTAATGGAATCGACACAAATAATAATACCACTATGAACTATCTTGCTTTTGCCAATCAAACCATTACTCATAATAATAACCGAATGCTTATCATTTGCATTACACATAGAATATTCAATCAACACAAAATAGATCAAAACATAATTGAAATTCAATAATGTAAAACTTAGCCGTAGATCCTCCGCAAACGGCTATGGTGTTTAGCTGCTCATCGTGTGCTCTTCACCGAGAATGGTTGGAGACATCATCGTAGGCTTCGAATGGTTTCAAACACCTTCTCCGTACTTGAATCGTGAATCAACTCTGGCAGGGCTTCACCACTTTTTTCAACACTTCGGGACCTCCAAAAACGAGAGCCATCGACTTCAATTTATAGAGAATGTGAGATTTAGGGTTTTCAGTCCAAAAACGCGTCTGCTTTCATTTTGCACCGCACCAGCGTAGGCCTGGGCGTAGGCCTGCACTGGGGGTACGGCCTGGGCTGCGCTGGAAGTGCTCTCTAATTCTGAAACTCTCTGTTTTGCAGCGTAGGGTGGCGCAGGCTTGCGGCCCCTTCGGCTCGGATCGCGCTGAATTTTCTCTAGTTACTTCCATTTGACTTCTTGACCCTGAAACATAAATTTGGAGTAATAATATGCAAGTTATGAAGTATCGGTGCTTAAAATGAGCCTAAAATGATACTACGATACATAAAATAATAGCCTTATCAGAGGCCAAAATTCAGATTAATGGTTGATGTTCAGTGTTCAAGGTGGCATCATTTTAATTTCAAGGAAAAACCTGTGAAATAATTTGTTGGTAAGATGTTTATTTTGTCAAAATTTGTTAAAATAAGTTGGTAGAAATGGTTCAAGTAAATTGTTGAAATGTTGATGTTATGTTTAATGTTGGTAAAATAGGGTTTGCTAATTGTGTTGGTAAAATGTTCATTTCAAATAGGTTAAAATAAGTTGGTAAATTTTGTTTCAAGATAATGGTTGGTTAGTTATGGTCTAGTGGTTAAAAGTTATTTGTTGTTGAAATAAAAATGTGATAATTTGAGTTCACTGGTTGCTGTTGCTAGGCAGGTCCTCTTACTTTCCTAATTTGTATTGTGGGCCAATATGAGTTTCTGAGGTTGAAGTTAAACTTGTTTAACATGTGTTATTATCAACTTCAGGGAAAAATGTTCATGTTTTTGAAATAAGCACTTCATATATATGAAGATGATTAGGCCAACATGGTAAAATTATATGACAATATGTCTTGTCAGTGACCTTCTCATGGATTAATTGTTGACTCAAATTGCTAGATGAACCTTTCTGGAATTATTGTTTATTTCACGGTATACAAGGTTGATTTAATAAAGGAAGAAGGGAAAGTTAATATCATGTATTAATAAATTTTATACAAGTATTTCCTTAGTGTTTTGATATGTGTCATGGTGAATGTATTGCATAGATCTAGACATCGTTTTAGGCATGTAGTCTAGAGGATATGTTTTTCATGCAAATGAAAATAAGAAAGATAATGAAGAAGGTAAGTTGAAAGGTCATCACGTGGTTCAATATTCTATAAAACTCCCGGGTTTGTGTTCCTCGTCGATCAAGGTCAATACATTCTGGGCTCTGGCTGTTTTTTATGCAAAGCAGAAGTGAATTAAATTTGTTAAAGTTGGAAAGACTCTGTTTGTTGCTCTTCTGGTTTATGTGCATGACATCTTTATATCAAAAAGTTTTACAAGTGAAAACAGTGATCTTAAGTACAAAATTTCAAATAAAAAGTTTGTATAAGCTAACATTCTTTCTGGGTATTGAAGTTGTTCATGTTGGTTCTGGTTTGTGTTTTATGTCAATGCAAGAATTGCCTTGTCTTTGTCTGTGATTGGTCTGCTCGGAAGCAAGCAAATTAAAATTCCCATTGATCCTTCCGTGTTCATGTGTTCTAAAGATTGTGAAGAAAATTCTTATTTTTCTTAGTCAATATTACATTTGTTGCGCATTTTACCTGTCGCGTGCTCTGTTAGTTTTCACTTAGATAACAGTGCTGACTTGACTTGTATTTTGTGAAAAAAAGGGTTTCTGCAGGTCAAAGCTGAAACTTCTGACAATGTAGCTGATGCTTTTCACCAAGGGTTTAAGTTGAGCTAGGCCCAGGTTCTCAGGTCAGGCCTAGGCTCACAGGTTAAGTCTCTGCTTCCCAGGTATGTTGGGCTGCTAAGGTGGTAAGTAATCTTGGGCTGCTGTTTGTGGTGTAAGCCACTGATGTTAGCTGCCTATATATCGTGTTCTTAAGTTGTAAAATTGTTTTATCGGTTTCGTGGTTTTATGTTGTGCTATTTTTGTGGACTCTTGTTATGTGTTTGTATAGGGTCTGCTTTCGTTTATGTGATTTTGTGTGAATGTGAGCTTAAGTTTTTGCAACATATTTTCTTGAGCAGTAAGGTTGAAGGTGTTTAATCACTCTCACAATTAACTTGAGGGAGGGTGTTGAAATGTTTGGGTTTATAAAGTTTATGTGCAAGTTAATTGTGTTTCAGGGCCTTACCTAAATGGGCTCTCGTTCTTGTTTGGGTGGACTTGGGCTATGTTTTGATACCATAAATGATCGTTTTGACCAAACTATGTCCTTATAAGGAGATATCAAGCGTTGTTTGAGCAAGAAAGTTATCTCTCATCTGATAGTGTGTCTCACGAGTGTTAAGAGGAGAATTCCTCTGGAAAAGTCTGAGTTCTTTCTTAATCTTTTTTGTGCCCTTTTCATCTTCATCATGAAGATTAGAGTTTTTGTAAATCTGTTAGGGTTCATGTACAATGTCTAGTAAAAATTTTTTAGTTTCTGTTGTAATCGTGTTGTGTGAGTAATTCTTCACCTGTTGGTGTGGAATTACAAGAACGATGTAGTGAGCTTTATTTGTAAGTAATAGGGTAGTATATGACCGGTTATTTTAGGGTTTTTATTCAATAAAATGTTGCTTGTTTAATCTTTTCTTCAAATGATATCCATCATAACGCAAAACCAAATACCTTCTAATATCTTTTGCTTATTTCAGATTTGGGACATGAGTATACGTGATCAAAAGGTCTTAAAAAGGTTTTTAAACTATTAATGTATGACTATCATTTGGTTAACTTTAACACAATCAATGTACAAAGAATTCAAGATGAATAAGTTACAACAATAAAAATAAACATGCTCGACTTTCTTTTATATTCTTTGACGTATATGATGTCATGATTAGGGTTTGGAGGATTTCATTTTTAAAGATGAAGATGATAGTATCAATTATTCTTTATTTTTTGAACGATTGCTTCTTTTTTTTTTTTTTTTTTTTTTTTTTTTTTTTTTTTTTTTTTTTTTTTTTGTATTTTAAAGATATCAATTCCTAATTCTAAAGAAAGTGCTTATATAGTTTGTTAGAAGGTTAAAGATTATCTATTTAGGAATTCAAAAGCTAACAATTGAAGTGGGTGAGATAACTCATGTACCGGTATCGAACTAGATGATACCGAAATTTTAAGGCATGCTAATAGTACCGAGCCCGAACCAATTATAGAATAGGGCTGCAAACAAGTCGAGTCAAGCTCGAGCTTGACAGGGCTCGATTTGTTTTGGGTAGGCTCGAGCTCGGCTCGATAGCTAGACGAACTTTTAAAATGTAGGTTCAAGCTCGGCTCGAGAAGTACTCGAATTAGGCTCGAAAAGCTCGAATTTCTATAAATAAATTTTGAGTTCTTTTTTTGTTTGTATATAGCTTGAGCTCGAACTCCATAAAATCTCTCGATGTGTAAAAAAACTTGAATTGCTTAATAAAAGCTCGACTTGATATGTATATATACAAGACTCGATACTCAAATTACTTGATAAGCTTGACATAATATATATATATATATATATATATATATATATATATATATATATATATATATATATATATATATATAGATTGAGGTTCTATGGGGCACCATATGCATCGGGAACCAAATGGGAACCAAAAATGCATTGCTTGTTTACAAAGGGTGCATTAAGGGCATTTTGGGAATGCTTAATAATATATTGTTAAATTATAAGATTTAATTTAATATTTATCATTTATTTAGGAAACTAAATAAAATGATCAACCACCTTTCCATAAATCCATCCTCTTTTCTCTCTCTTTCCCTTACTCTTTCATAGCATATGGTATTGGTTGTTTCAAACATGATGCACAACAACAATGCATCACGACAATGATGAACACATTGAAGACGTTGATGAACACGTTTAAATTTCAGAGATGCATCACGAAATTAACACGTTTAAATGTCGAAATGCATCACGATTTTGGTGATGCATAATGATGGAACAAAGACGAGGATGAATATGGCCGAAATGCATCACGATTTTGGTGATGCATAATGATGGAACAAAGACGGGATGAATATGGTCGAAATGCATCATGTTTGAAATTGAATTGGATGAAGATGCATCGTGTTTGAAGACGAATCCAATAAATTGGATGAAGATGCATCATGTTTGTTTAGATTCGGATAGAATATTTTCTGAATTCAAGCATCTTCCGATTTTGCCCTTCCGCGCACGAAAAGTTATGCACCCGTGCACCCATTTTCAAGTTAATTACCCTTTTGCCACTACGATCTGAACCATTAAAATTCAAGATCTAACGGTGCATACAGGTTCCTAAAGTGCACAATGCATACAGGTGCCCCATAGAACCTGACTATATATATATATATATATATATATATATATATATATATATATATATATATATATATATATATATATATATATATATATATATATATATATATATAAAAGGATGGAAAAGTTCGATAAAAGCTCGAGTTACATCATTTAAAGCTCGAGCCCGTCTCGTTAATTTTTTCGATCTCGGGCTCGAGATCCAGCTTGATAAAAGTTCAGCTCGTTCAAGCCAAGCTCGAGCTGCTCGATGAAAGCTCGACTCTTTTGTAACGGTATTATAGAATATTTGGTATCGGTTTGGTTCGGTCCTGGTTAAGTACCAGTTCGATTTTAGGAAATCCGTAGTAAAAAATCTCAGCCCTACTATCAAAACTTTGTACTACCTTCTATCTAGGGATGTGTGGAATGACCGAAAAACCGAACCAAAATTGTAACCAAACCGGAACCGATACCGATTGGAACCGAAAACTTAGGACTACCTTCTATCGACACTTTTATTATTACATTTTTTAGGTTTTTTTGTTTATATCTTGTATAATAGATAGAAGTGTATTTTTTTTTTTCAAATTTGGGTTCTAATACTGTACCTGTACCATAACCGAACCGAACCGGAACCACATTACAATTATTGGTTCCGTTATCGGTTCTTGCAATATTCAATATCCGGTTTCAATTAAATAAGTTCCAGGTCAGTTCGATCCTATACCAGAACCGTTTACATCACTACTTCTATCAATGAAAAGTTTGAATTAAAATTCAAACATTTTACCTTTTATATAAATGTTACTTGATTTACATAATTCAAAAGGGTGGATTCAATTTTTTTCCTTTTTCATTTTTTATATTATTAAGAAAATAAATGTGTAGTTTATACCAAGAAACACTTATACACAACAAATAATTGATCATTATAATAAAAAAATAACTCAACAAATTCCATTTTACAAGTAAAAATTACATATCCATTCGATGTTTTTAAAGCTTGGCACCCAGAAAAAATGAAATAAAATAAACTCGAAAGCATCTAACAAGTGGTAATACTCAATATTGGTTTCATTTTAATCACGTCAACGGTTGACACGATTGCATTTAACTCGGATTTCACCGGTATCTTGAGATGTGTAGTCGAGAATATTTGCAAGCTTTACCATTGACACACTAAATTGGTTGGCAAAGAGTGATGAATCGAAAGACAAAGCATCGGCAATAGGCTTAGTCCTTGAATCCCCATAGAGCAATTGGTCTGTCGATAAGAGCCCCATTTTCTTCTTAAGATTCTGGTAGTATTGAGTGTCGAATTTGTGAGGAGTTGTAGCATCAAGATACACATTTTCAGATGCCCAACGACATTTTCTCCTTAAATAGTTCAAATATTGGGGATCAATAGACGGATCAGGTTTCTTTGTACCTTTGTAGTCATATAACCTATATTGTATCGACTCACATGTACTCCTACCAATCGTATGGGCACCTACATGTCAAAAAATCTTATATTGTTAGAAATTTAGAGGCGCTTCATGTCAATTCGTTAATTATTGAAAATAAAAAGTTCGGTAGGACTCTCAGATGCCAATTTAGGCTTAAAGGTGCCCTAATAGGCTAAAAGGGCCAAGACTAACAAACCAAATAGTCAATGTAACACCTTTAAACAAGTTTTGAAAAATCTTAAATAATTAATGATGGTTAAAAAAAATCTTATACAAACTATATATAAACCAAGATTTTAATTTGTTAGCTATTTTTGGAAAGAATTAAACCGTTTTGAACGTTTTCGGTGTTGTTAGGCCAACTGTCAAATCTAGAGTTTTTGGAAACCTAGTAATACCTGAGAGGACAACCAAGTCAAGAACATTTAACCCCTTAGATTGGAAAAACTCGATAAGATTGGTTATACTTTCACGACCCATGGGGACCTTCGAAGCTTCTTTTGCGATGGAAACTCGACCATCCTTTCTTCCAAAAGGGATAGTCCAAAATGGTCCACCAGCTAAAACGGTAGCATCTCTAGCTGCAGCCGTCAAGATATCAGCACACGAGACAGTTTTTGGGCATTTCTTCTCAATCTCTGCTTTAATCTCATTGATCAGTTCGAACCCTCTTAACGATTTGCTTACATTCGCAGACTTTTCACTTCCACTATGGTCTAAAAGTATAGACGCATCACATCCCTACAAATTTAAACTCATTTTCAAAACAAAAGGTGTAACATAGGTTTGTCATTAAAAAAAAACTGAGTAACAAGATTACCCTAACGGCACAATCATGAAAATGCAGCCTTATGATGCTCGGAGCGAGAGTGGGATCCTTCTTAACCCATTCCTTGACTTTTCTATAGATGATGCCTTCGACGTTAGGACAACTAGTATGATATAAAGAGTACGAAAGATCGTCCTCAAAGGATGACAAGTCTGGTAAACTTGGCACTTTGAGAGAAGGTAACAACGATGGATTGTCGTAGGCTGAAACTGACACAAAAAACGACATTGACAAGAATGAGATGATTATCATCATACTTGCACCCATCTTCATGTGGTTACTGTCTAAAATGAAATGGATATGTCATCTATATATATATATATATATATATATATATATATATATATATATATATATATATATATATATATATATATATATATATTACACACACACATACGTGAAGTGCACCACCTTTTAGATCTCCTCTCATCAACGTGCCAACATGAAATCCTTCATATAGAATGGTGGTCGTCTCAAAGATGCAGAATATATATTTTTTAAAATGACACTTTTGACAAGATTTTTATAGTTTTAAAAAGTTTGATTAATATATATATATATATATATATAGTTTAAAACAAAAGTCAAACCTTAATATATGTATGATAAAAATAACTGCATTTTCTATTTATTAGATTATAATTTGTTTGAGATTATTAAATTTATATAATATATATATTTACTTTTTCTAAATTTCTACATATATACTCACTTAAGTTTCATGGAGTTCTCTATTAAAGTGGAGTCCTGGAGTCTCACATAAATGTACTTATTTGTTACGATGAAATGTTCTGTTTATGCAAAACTACAATATACACATATTTAAAAAGTGCATTACGCATCACTTGAAGTTCATTATGATAAAGAATGTCTATTTCATCAAAAGTGCAATATGCATTATCAGTTCATATTATTTGAACATGTACATATTGTTTAAACGTTACACTTTTGTTTAAAATAGACATTTTTTTTATTGTAATAAACTTCGAATGATGTGAACGTGTAAGTTGTAATGCATGTTTAAACATGTATTTATTATATTTTACATAAATTAGAACATTTTATTGTAATAACATGTACATTTAATATGAGAATTCTGAACTACAATCTAATATGGGACTCCATGAAACTCAACCCTATATATATATATATATATATATATATATATATATATATATATATATATATATATATATATATAGATTGAGGTTCAATTGAGAACTTTTATGCATCGAGAACCTTGAGAAACTTTTGTGCATCGGATAATCCACCAAGGGTGCACAAAGGGCATTTAGGGAAAACTAAAGACATGATAATTAATTTATTTCTAAAAATCATTAAATGATAATTAGGAGTTACATTTTGAATTAAAATCTCATATTAACTACATTCCTCCTTTTCCTCACAATCTCTCTCTCTCTCTCTCTCTCTCTCTCTCTCTCTCTCTCTCTCTAATCGTGTTCTTCATGATTTTCATAGTGATGATGATTTGAAGACGAAAATTAACGATGAACAACGATGATGATGAACATGAACAAGAGATGCAACCGATGATGATTATGAAGAACACGATGTATAGATGGATGATGAACGATAAATAATGATGATGCATAGATAGATGTTGAACAATGACGATGCATAGATGAATGATGAACGATGAACAACGAAAAACGATGATGCATACATGGATGATGAACAATGACGATGCATAGATGAATGATGAATAAGTTGAACGTGATGCATAGATGAATGAAGAATATGTACGACGAACACGATACATACACTACAACAAAACGAGTCTATTGCAACCTTGGCAAAATGTTGCATTAGGCCTACAAAAAGTTGCATTATGCCTAAAGCAACCTTTTAGCAAGAGTTGCATTATGTCCTCTTGCATTAGGTCTAAGGTTACCTTTTTGGTAGAATATGCAACCTTTTTTGAAAGAGTTGCATTAATAATAGAAATGCAACCTTTTTATACTTAAATGCAACCTTTTTTACGAGCAAATGCAACCTTTTTCACACTCAAATGCAACATTTTTTTACATCAAATACAACATTTTTCAAACTCAAATGCAACCTTTTTTATTTTCAAATGCAACCTTTTCACATTAAAATACAACTATTTTTAAACTCAAATGCAACCTTTTTATGTTCAAATGCAACATTTTTATGCTCAAATACAACCTTTTTTACATTGAAATGCAACTTTTTTTTATTTTTAAATGCAACATTTATGAATTTAGTTACAAAAAGTACAACCTTTTAATACACGAATACAATTAATAAGCATCACCAATTCAAAAAATGTCGATTACAATAATTAAAATGTATCAAAATCCTTCACCAATTACCAAATAATCTCAAAATACAATATTCCATACAATAATTGTTAATCATAATGACAAAAGGTATTTTTAAATGCAACATTTATGAAAAGAACTGCAATAGTAGCATTGTACCTGGTATCGTGTGTGTGTGTGTGTTCTGTCATCTAAATCACAGCAGCTTTTCCTTTTCTTTTGTTATAAAATATTGGATGTGTGCGCTACAAAACCAACAACCAAGTTTATAAAAATCTCGGATATATGTGGGTATCACAGAGCAGCCCATTTTCTCTATTTGTGTGTGTACCGTCGACTGTGAAAACAGAAACATATCAGTATATATACATTCATACACAAATAACTTAAGTACATGTGTGAGTGTGTATGCTGTAAATGAGGTGTGCAGAAACTGAAAAATGCATACTTGTGTGGGTGAATCGCTGAAAACAGAGATATAAAACAAGTGGGGTGCACTAAACCGATAACATATATCTCAAACCACTATACTATACCTTCCCAATTGTTTGTTAATCCATTTGAGGAGATGTCCAACAGTTCTTCCATCATCAATACAACGGATTCCACCTTTATCGTTTTTCATATCCTAGCTACCAGAAACAAAACTAGAAGAGATTTTGGAGAATTAAACATTTCATTGATCACCCCTTTTATAATCATTTTGTTTCCAAATTGTGGATTGATTAAATATACAAACTTCAATTCGTGTGAACTCAAGAGGGATTTTGAGAAGTTATTAATTTTTGGCATGTACATTAATTCATTTAGGATGAAATTACCCATAATTCATCTTCTTGGCCATTTTCACAATTATCTATTACAATTTAACGTGCTTATCAGTTTTAAATGTCATGCAACTATTGAAAAACCAAAATCCAATACGCCTAAATTTAGGCCAATTTGAAAATTGAGTTACATTACCTCTATTTGCAGTGTCTTGTATGGTTTGATCAAGTTCTTAGATTTTTATCAAAATCTTAATAAATCAATGTACATGCTGATGATGAAAAATGATCCATTTGGTTCTCAAAAGCTGAACCAGCAAGCTAAATGGAAAAGGGGGGAAAATGTGATGCATTAATAGCAGGGACAACACAAGTGAATTGGTATGTTGCAGGGTACAAGAATCCAACAGTGTTGATTATAAAACAAACTTGAGATTCTAAAACAACTTTTTATATGTAACAACAAATTTGACATCAAAACTAATATGAGATTATAGACCAAATTGAAATTAACCTTGCATATTAACAATTTTTAGATTAAATAACAATATGTGACTAAAACCAAGAAAGATCCATAGCAAATCTGATATTCATAAACAAGAAAGATCCATAACTAGATATATAAACCATATTACATCAAAGAGATGTTCATAACTACACACAATCTGAAACATGAAAGAGAGATTGAGATAGAAAGAGGGTGATACCTTGAGAAATCAGAGGGTTTGGTCAATGCCGAAGAACAGAAGGACGAGGATCTGGAGATTGTCGAAGCTAAAAATGAGAGACGTTTGGCCTGGTCGATGCCTGAAAAAGGGCGAGGATTTGAAGATGTCTGGTCTGGTCGATGGCGGAGAAGGTCGAGAGAGAGAGCCGACGCCGCTAGTGAGAAGGTCTAGATGGAGGGAGAGAGACAACCGAGAGAAGATCGACGGAAGAGAGAGCTCGAAGGGAGGTCGCCGGCGAGGGTTGGGGGAGGTGGGGAGCGGCGGAGGGTGATTGAGGGTTTATAGAGAGATGCCTGATTAATGGGGAAATGTCTGATTATTTTTAATCACATCTAGAATTCTTATAGGTTACTAAGTTAAAATTATTTTAAAAAAAATTAATAACACTAATATATAAATAAAATAATTATAATATTTTAATGACGAAATTATTTATAATAATATTTAAATTAAATAGATTAGCAATAAATAATTTTAATCTAATGAAAATGGTGACAATGTAAAATAGTTATATATTTTATTTTAAAGAAAAAAATAAAAAAATTACAATCACATTTTAAATAAAGGTTACTTTTAACCTATAACAAATGCAACCTTTATGATAAATGTTGCCATTTTCAATTAAATATGTAACCTTTTTAAGTTAAATGTTGCATTAGATCTTCTAATGCAACCTTTATTTTTTTTTTAACTTGCTTTAGAATCAAATGCAACTAATTATGTAAAAGTTGCTTTCAAAAGGTTGCAATAGGCTCATTTTGTAGTGGTGATAGATGAATGATAAACAAGTTGAACACGATGCATAAATGAATTTTGTGTATTTTTTTAGTTAAATGCGTCTTTTTGAACATGATGGATAGATACACACGACTAAGGATAAAATGCATCGATCTCCATCATCTTTTTTGAATTTGTGTAATTTTTGTTAAATTTGGAAATGTATCAATTGAATTTATTTAGCATTTATTATTTGTTGAAATATTAAATGTAATGAGGTATGCACATTCCCCAAAATGTTCTTTTTTGTTTGTTTCGATAATGCACAAGATGCATAAAATTGTCCAACTATTTACCCTTTTGTCATTAATCTAATCCATACAATTTTTTGATCTAATGGATAATATAGGTTCTTTTGTACCTCGATACATAAAAGTTCTCAATTGAACCTCTCTCTCTCTCTCTCTCTCTCTCTCTATATATATATATATATATATATATATATATATATATATATATATATATATATATATATATATATATATATATATATAATCAAGTTAATGAGCATACCCTAAATAATCTAGAGTACCTAACGCTCCCCTTTGTGAATGATCATTCAAATTTTTTTTATATAAACATGTACTAACTAACATTATAAGACTTTTTATAAAAAAAAATCACATTTATATATTAAGATTTGAAAAATAAATCTTGTGAATGATTAAAAAAATCATGTGAATGATGATTCACTTAGATGACCATTCACATAAATATATATGATCATTCACAAAATTTTTAAGGACGTATGCTTGGTGAATGATCTGAAATACACATATCATGTTTGTAACGTTAAAATAAACATGATTGTGATTAAAAAAAAGTATTTTAAGGACAGTATTTTCGGATGCACTCAATTTCAAATTGTACCTTTTTTATCATGAGTATCTCTCTCTCTCTCTCTCTCTCTCTCTCTCTCTATATATATATATATATATATATATATATATATATATATATATATATATATATATATATATATATATACAGGGGCGGACCCATGCTCTAAGTATGGGGGTCAACCGACCCCGATAAATTTTCCAATTTGTGTTATGTATATAGCTAAAAAAAATTTTGACCCCCATGATTTTTAAAGTTCGACCCCTCAGCTCTCACTCGGAGTAAAAAGATTGCCTCGCACGAGCCTTGATTTTCGAGGCTGCATTCGTGTCCGCAGGTGCTGGCGTACACGAGTTCAGTGAATTTTAGCCATCGGGATAGACATTGGAGTAAAACCACAAACAATCTTGTCATGACTTTAAACACTCCTCCTTATAAAACCACTTTGGTTTCCATCTTCCTTCCTATGTGGGACTCAAGTTCTCCCACTAGAAGGAGTTTCATTCATTCCAAACACCAATCTTTGAGCATCGATATCTCATTCATCTTAGCTTCGTTTTGGACGTTCTTTATATCGTTGGAATCCTCTCTTCAAGGAGAATACAAACTCACAAAATATTAATTATATATTTCACAATTATATATAATTATATTTGGTCCAAAAACATTGAAAATATTTTTTTTTCTTTGAAAAATTTACACTTTTCTAACACCATCGTAGCTATTAAATTCCAACCCCCATAAAAAAAATTTCTGGGTCCGCCACTGTATGTATATATATATATATATATATATACACATAATTTCATATTCATGCTAAGATAGAAGTCATAGAACCCAAATAGCTTGGGGTTTTATAGTGTGTCATTCTAACAATCTAATGGTCACCAGTTACCAGCCCATACATATTCTCAACCCACAAAATTTGTATTCTTTTACTCAACTGAATGAAATTGGTGCCATGTATTTTTCTAGGATAATTTTCTATATACTTTTCTATTTATTTTATTTAATTTATAATTTTTTTGTATCATATAAAATATATAAATCGTCCTTGTCATCTTTTCATTTTATTTGGCATTTTCTTTTTAAATTTGTCACTTGTCATTTTTACAAATTTTCATGTCATTTTCTATAATTATTAATAATATCAAATGGAATCTAACTAATTCTAATTTAATCCAATCTATTTTAACTATTAACTAACTAAAATTTCATTAAATTAAAATTTTAAAACTACTTTTATATATTTATGTATATTTAATATTAATTTTTAATGTTATATTTATATATTTTTTAAGAAATTTTTTTTATTAGATTTATCTGTGTGATAAATGCGTTAAAAAACTAGTATTAATTATATTTGCCAATGACTTCCAATCTTTTATGTGTTTTGTTGAAACTTGAGAAGCATATGTAGCTCTTTTTTGGATTGAGTGGTATCTATGTGCCATAAAAAGGTTTATGTGTCTTTTACGTTTGTATAATAAATTTTGACATTATGTCATAAGTTTATTTTAACTTTCCTATTTTGTTATTTTCAGTGTATGTTTGATGTGGTAGAATTAAATGGAATCAAACATGATATTTACATATATGTTATGTAGTTTTGATTCTCAATAAGAAGTAGAGAATTGAGTTTCTTATAAATTTCTTTTCTTTTCTTCATTCATATTCTATGTCAATCTTTATTTGGTCGTTGTGAGAGGGTGATTAATTTTAAATTTTTAATCAGTGACTCTCATTTCATTAACAAAAAAAATTCTGAAAGTGATTGTATGATTAGCAAAAATTAAGGGGGATGCACGTATAACTCGACCTTCTTTAATTATGTGTAACTATTATTGGTCAAAAACTTTTAAACTTAATGATTCCATTTCTATTTTCCAGCATATCAAATCCCCTAATAATGTATGTCTTAAGGTGTTTTAAGAATTCTGAAACCTAAATTCAAGTTGAAAAACCCACTAGCCGTTTCGATTTTCAAGTTAAGGAAAATGTCACGAAACACCATTATACTTGCATGGTTGATTCATTTTGGTAATCAAACCTTGTCTTTGTTTCAATTTGGTAATAAATTTTGACCAAAGATCATAAAATATCATTATACTTTTATCAATGTATCATAATAATTTTTTTTTTTGCTTTTGGTTGGTAATTAACATTCGGATAAACATTACAAATAGCATTGTACTGTCTTCATCGGTCTATATTTATACATGTTTTCTAAAACAAAACAAAATTAATGTTTATAGAAGAAACAACATACTTTTTACTTATATTCATATATATAATTACAGCTATACATTAAATTTACATAAAACAATAATCCAGTTTATTAAAACTCAAGTTTACAAGACCCCCCACACACACACACACACACATATATATATATATATATATGGTTCGAGAGAGTACCACTCATTATGCAGCGCACTAGAAGGTACCACCTTAAAAAAACTTTTTTTTTTAAAAATTTTTTTCATAAACATGTTTTAATTAACATTATGAAGATCATATGTAAATTTCACATACATTCACATCTCCTAGCTCCTAAAAATGGATGTGAACACACACTTACATAATTTTGAAGACATGTGAACGTGCATTTATGTGACGCGTGTTTTCATGCACTTAGAGTGTTCGGATTTGCTTGAAATTTACATATGATCTGTGTAATGTTAATTAAAACATATTCATGAAAAAAATTTCAAAAAAATTACTTTTAAGGGTGGTACCTTCTGGTGCGCTGCATTAGAGGTGGTACTCACTTGAACCTAAATCTATATATATATCTATATATATATATATATATATATATATATATATATATATATATATATATATATATATATATATATATATATATATATATATATATATATATATATATATATATGAGAACATGAGAACTTTTGCGCATTTAAAACTCAAGTTCCGGTAAGAACTCTCATGTGAATTCAAATTTCATGCAATTCAATCAGATACAAACAATCAATATGAACAATTATCAATCCAACACATTATATTGAATGATTAAAGAGAGAAATATTACATTGGTGTTCTTGGCTTTCTTACAAAGCAATCCTTCTTTTCTCTCTAATTCCAGCCGTGTATTTTTGTGTAATCTTAGATTCTTCCTATAACAGCACACATACACTCCTATTTATACACAATACAAAGTATTGAGGATTTACACAAACAACCCCTGAACTTTTACAATAAAATTGATTACAACTCTATATAAATTTGTACCCAACATTCTCCCCCTTAGAGATGAAATCAATTTTCAAATTAAAGTACATTGCAGGGAACTTGAACATTCTTTCTTGAAACTTTTCTTGCACCTTCTCTTCGATCTCTGAATCTTCTTCTTTATTGTCTCACTCTGATCTTCACATCTCTTCTATTCTGATCTTCTCTTTTCTTGTAAGGACACTCCCCCTTGGATCATGAATAGCTTTTAAATCTCTTCCTTGATCAATTGTCTTGAGATGATGTAGTAATTGCCTTCAGTTGACTTCAATCTACTCAACTGTTGTTTCTGAAATTCAGCTTTTCTCCCCCTCATGATGATCATAAAAAATTATGAACATCATGCAAAAACTTCAGAAACATTAATTCAATGAAATTACAGTAGAAGAAATACAACAACAATTACAACTCAGAAATTATTACAAATTGATTTTCTCCCCCTTAAACTGACATCTCTCCCCTTATACAAAACAGATTTATCTCACCCCCTCAAAAAGTTCACTCCCCCTCGAATTGATATTATATCTTTTTAGACCAAAACAAAGCTTTACAACTTTGGGGAAAATGAAACACATTCATTTTGTGAGAAATAAGTCCAGGTCCACATAGGATTCCTGTTTACACAATAGACAAAATCTATGTGACCTACGTTCAGCGCTGGCATGATAGTAACACTGGTAGGATTTCCAAATAGTCATCGTGAAATCCTTTATCATGAAAGAATCACTCTTATTGGTTCTGGCTTAGTCACTTTGGACTAGCAGTTTATAGTCACGCAGACTGTTAGACTCGATGTGTCCTAAAAGTGTATATAATTAGCTCTAGACACAATGTGCATCAAATGAAATTGGAGACCCGAGCAACTGTCTTCCTTGTTTCAATATCAATAATATCCAAATGATATATCGATAGAAATGTGTTATATCTCCGTGATTATTGAAACAGAAATCTTTTGAGAGATAACTGAGTAGTTGGTGGGGTTAAGTGCATGCGTCACTGGGTCCATGACGTCTTTTTCAATATCAAGTCGCATAGAGCTTGATAGATTATGTGGATTACCCAGCCGACACAGTTTAGGTAGGATTTTCTTTTCTTTTAATCCTTTCTCAACTCTCAGCACACAGCATTTTTCAACTAAGCTCCCTCCGGCTCACTTTTAAGAAATGACTTCAGTCAGCTTTATAGCAAAAGCATGATCTGATGCACCACCATCTCCTTTCAATATCAATATCCCTCTCATTTACATTTTATCTCTGCTCGACCCTGTCAGTATCCCGTGATAACTGACACTTCTCAACTAATAAACCTAAAGAACCCTCACCCGCACAATCTATAGATGGTTTGCTTCTTGGGTAGGTCTTCCGGTTCTGGTTAGACCATAGAAGCGATATTTATGCCTATCACTCAGATTGGTGCATAATTGGAGTCAACAGAAAGATTTTCAGCTTTGAAGCTCAAGAGATATCAGAGAGATTATTTTCAAATAATATGGGAGATATCAGAATGAAATAGAAAATCTGATATATGATATGAAAAGAACCAGACTTTCTTGAAAGAATTAGCATTTGGGAGATAACGGGAGAATCCAGTATAAATTGGAAGAGTTATAACAAAGAGAATCTCAGAAGAAATGAGATTATGAAAATCAAAGAGATTAGATCAATTAATCTCAATGATATATTCAGAGAATCAAACAAATATTTCTTTTCAGCTCAAAACTTCTTTTTATGTGTGAATCAAATATTTTCGTGAAAAATCACACAGTTTTTGAAAAAATGTCATCGTCAAAGAATGTCTGAAACTCCCCCTGTAAATAAGCAAACACAGGTAGTCAACTCATAGAAATGAAATCAGGAGCAAAAAATTATAAAAATAAAACTCCCTCTAAATTAATGCAGCTTCAGAGTTGAATTCAGGGCAGGAATTCCAGAAATATTTGTCTTTCAGACTCGGGTTCTAATCTGAAGTGATTAGAAGCCATTTGTCGCATAAGCTTGGGTTTCAGTCTGAAGTAACTGAAAACCATTGTCTCTGGTTCATTGAAGTCCGGGTTCTAGTCTGAATTTAACTAGAAACCAATTTTGAGTTGAAGCAAGGGTCTTGACCTGAAGTAATCAAGAGCCTATTGAAATGAAGAACGGGTCATTATCTGAAATGATAAGAAACCTATAACCTGCAAAATTTAAGATGTCTTTGGTATCCAAACAGATTTGGATCCAGACTTGTTAGCGCTCTTGGGTACCCATTTCAAAACAGGTTTTGGTACCCACTTGTACTTGGGTTTAGGTACCCATTGCATGTTATAACTATCAGCTTCTCTTTCAAACGCAGAAAACAAATTTCTTTGAGTATGAGAAAATTGAATATCTGAATTTCTAAAGAAACTTGAATTTGAATGATCAGACTTTTGCGAACTCTTCTTTTTGAATAACTGTCCGGTTCTTGCCTGTTTCTGATAATACTTGGTATTTTTCTGTGAATTTGTTTTCTGATTAGAATGACCAGTATTTTCAGAAACTTTAAGAAAATTTGACTTCGAAGATTCACCGGTGTAAATCTTGACCGGAAGTTGTTCAACAATTTTATCTTTGCCGCTGTGTATCTTTAACAGATACTTAAGTTTAAGATCTGAAGAAGAATCAAACTTAGCAGAGTTAGTTAGATTCACTTCACTTTCAGAAGACAAACCAGAGTGATCAACATTGGATTTTAAACACACTGAAGAAGGGGTCTTAACCTTTGACTCAGTTGACGAAGTAAACACATGTAATTGTTTTGTAAGATGAAGTATCTGATCTTCCAAACTTTTGATAATGACTAAATTTGAATTTCTGTCATGATCAAATGATTGGTAATCAGATTTAAAAGATTGTTCTTTGATTAAGAACATTTGTCTTTCATCTTCAAACAATTCAGATTTTGATTTAAAATCTTGTTCTTTAAGTAAGAACTCATGTCTTTCCTTCTCAATCAAATCTTTAGTTAAAGACAACTCTTGTTGAAGAGCAAAAATTTCTTCATTTTTGTTTAAAATACAATTCTGATCAGTTGGTTTTGTCTTACAAAGTGTGTCTTCAAGATCCTGAACTTTCTTGTAAAGATCAGATCTTTCAGGCAAAAGATATTTCAGTTGAGTTGCATTCAGGAAATTTTCTTGTTTCAGCTCATCAAGTTCTTTAAGTAATTCAGATATTTTCAATTGATGAGCACAACTCTCAGAGTTTTGTTTTTCTTTTAAGCTTTGAATTTCTTCATTCAGTATTTGTACTTCATGTAACGCCAAATGTTTATCAGTATTTAACTGAATGAGAATGTCGTAATTGTTCTTACGAATCTTTTCAGATTCAGTAAGTTTTGCAATTACCTCAGACTTTGAAAATTTTTCATATTCCATTATGAATTGCAGAAAAATTGAATCTTCCAAGATCTTTTATGGAGAAACTGAGTGAATTCTGATAACACTTTGAAAAGCTATTTCAGTTAATGATAACTAGTGAAAAATCAGCTCTGAAATGACTTTTTGACGTTGAAATTTCAGATTTTCTGCATAAATTGCCCGTAACGTATGGTAGGCCTTCTAACGATGTTCCAGTCAAAAGTTATGGTCAATTTAAGCAGCAAATGTCAAATAGTCAAGAGTATGATGAAACTCGAATGAATAATGACTCAACTCGAATATGTAATGATCAAACTCGAATGATGAAGTATTAAACTCGAATAAAGAATCACCAAACTCGAATGAAGTATAAAACTCGAATGATTGAGTGTGAAACTCGAATGAGAAAGGATTCAACTCGAATAACCCTTGAACTTTCTCGAATGAAATAGAAATCAATTCGAATTACAAAGAAGTTAAACTCGATCAAAGCTTCATGAAACTCGGTCAATGAAGTATGAAACTCGAATAACAATGGATGAAACTCGGTCAAAGAAGTATGAAACTCGAATAACAATGGATGAAACTCGGTCAAAGCATTGATAAAACTCGGTCAAAGCTTCATAAAACTCGAATAAAGCTATCATAAAACTCGAATAAAGCTTTAATAAAACTCGAATAAAGCTTTCAAGCTTTCATAAAATAAAACTCGAATGCCTTCTTTATAAAACTCGAATGACACTATGAATTTAGTTATGCCCGAGTTTTATCATTTTTCAACAAAAACAAGATCAGATTCAAACTTTTTCAACAAAAATCCATGAATTGACCTCAAATTGATTTCGAAGGTTCGTTTTAATAGCAGAAACAACTTTTGTGAAATCACTTTGGCTAATTCTTGATTAAAAACCAAAAATCGACCAAAAACCTCAAGAACACACACTTTTTCAAAAAATCTGAAATTTCTCAATTAAATTCTGTGTGTTTTGAGATAATATTTGATGTTTATATCATCATATTCGCCTTTAAATTTCACACATTCGATCCAAAATTCAGATCATTTCATCCACAAAATCAAAATCCTCAATTGATTTTCGGATTTTCAAAAAAAATGAATATAACAGTATATTAAAAAAAATTTATTTCAGATTCAAAATTCACTCATATTCAGCCATATTAGGCTCTGATACCAATTGTGAATTCAAATTTCATGCAATTCAATCAGATACAAACAATCAATATGAACAATTATCAATCCAACACATTATATTGAATGATTAAAGAGAGAAATATTACATTGGTGTTCTTGGCTTTCTTACAAACCAATCCTTCTTTTCTCTCTAATTCCAGCCGTGTATTTTTGTGTAATCTTAGATTCTTCCTATAACAGCACACATACACTCCTATTTATACACAATACAAAGTATTGAGGATTTACACAAACAACCCCTGAACTTTTACAATAAAATTGATTACAACTCTATATAAATTTGTACCCAACATCTCATTACCGCGAGAACATGAGAACCTCTTTAAAATTTGTGCATTTAATGTATAAAATTATGCATTTAATGTTAAAATTTATACATTTGATAAATTTATGCATATGATATAAAAATTTACGCATATCATGATAAATTTGTCCACTTTATTTACGAATTCATGCATTTGCCAAAATTTGTGCATTTAATATTCAAATTTGTGCATTTAGTGTAAAACTTGATGAATTTAAATTTTAAAGATAATTTTAATGTTAGATTATGATATTTATTAATATTGAAAACCAATAATGATTTTAAGTTATAAATTTAATTTTTAAATTTGAGCATTTGATGTATAAATTTGTGCATTTTGGAGGGTTTTTACGTTCTCACAGAATTGAAGGGCTCTTATGTGATCCCAATCCTATATATATATATATATATATATATATATATATATATATATATATATATATATATATATATATATATATATATATATATATATATATATAGGGGTTCTATTGAGAACTTTTGTGCATCGAGGCACCATTGAGAACTTTTGTGCATCGGACTATCTACCAAGGGTGCACAAAGGGCATTTAGGGGATATTAAATGTATGAAATTTATTTTTGAATTTAAATGTTTTTAAGATAATTAATAGCTAAATTTGGTATGAAAATCACCATTAACTTCTTTCCTAAAACCACTCCCTCTTTCTCTCTCTCTCTCTCTCTCTCTCTCTCTCTCTCTCTCTCTCTCTCTCTCTCTCTCCTCTCTCTTAGCCCCCTCTTGATTTTGGAAGAGATGAACGATATGCATGATTTATGTTTGTATGAACGATTCATGTTTGTATTATGGTGTATTTTGATTTTGGAAGAGATGAACGATATGCATGATTTATTTTTGGAAGAGATGAACGATATGCATGAAGAGATGAACGATATGCATGTATTTTGATGTATTTTGAATTTGTATTATTTTTGTTAATTTTGGAAGTGTAATAATTAAATAAGGATTGCATAATTCCTGTTTTACCCCTTCGCGAATTTCATTATGTGCACTTGATGCATAAAACTTTCTATTTAATTACCCTTTTGTCATTTGATCTAACCCACGCATTCTTTTCATCCAAGGGCCAATGAAGGTTCTTTTGTGCCTCGATGCACAAAAGTTCTCAATGAAACCTCCCTCCCTCTCTATCTATCTCTCTCTCTCTCTCTCTCTCTATATATATATATATATATATATATATATATATATATATATATATAGGGTTGGGATCGTTGCCGAACCTTAATTTAGTGTAGAACGATAGAACCAATCTAAACCATTGGATTATAATATAACACTAGGGATAAGATGGTAATTATGCAAATAACATTGCATTAATAGTAGCCTACCAAGTTTGACTGCACATTTTGACCATTTTTTACTCTTTTAATATCGAACGGACATGCAGTGTTGCATATATGATATATTATATCACTTCGACGTTGAATGTGTGATATAAACTGTAATTCAACATTGAATGATCTCTATATAATATATTGAATGGACGTCTAGATAAAAAATTTTTTTTCGAAAAATAAACATGTAAAATTTTTTCGAAAAAAATATATTATTACTGTTCTCATTAAATCAACCAACTTTTGACTACTAATTTTGACCATTATTTTGGTTCTGTTAATTTTTAATGTACATGCAATGTTGCATCGACGTTGTATATACGACATCAAGTGTTCATTCGACATTGAATGATATCGACCATGCTATATTGTATCGTGGTCTTGGTAATTTTTTTTACGAAAATTAAACACGTAATTTTTTCTAAAAAAATATATCATTACTGTTCTCATTAAATCAACCAACTTTTGACTACTAATTTTGACCATTATTTTGGTTCTGTTAATTTTGAATGTACATGCAGTGTTGCATCGCCGTTGAATATACGATATCAAGTGTTCATTCGACATTAAATGATATCTGCCATGCTACATTACATCGTGGTCTGGGTAATTTTTTTTACGAAAAATAAACACGTAAAATGTTTTCGAAAAAAATATATCATGACCGGTCTCGTTTTAAATAGTATAAAATTCTCGTTTTTATGGTATAATTTTTTTGATTTAACAATTAATCATATTAATGTTATTTTAATTTAAAGAAAAAGGATATTTATTTTACTAATGTCAATCTTTTTGCTATTTCCAATTTATTCATTTTTTACCAGAATTAAAAAATCACTAATGTCAATCTTTTTTTCACTAATTCCAAACTTTGTGGTTTTAATCAAGACCATTAGATTAATTTAATCTATGGACGATATTGGTTCTACGGTTCTACACTAAATTTAGGTTCTGCAATGATCACATATATATATATATATATATATATATATATATATATATATATATTACGCATTTTGAAATTTATTATAGATTTTTTATTGAAGTAAATCTCTTGTTGGGAAATATTCTAAGTAGTTCAAACTGTTAGTTAGACTTCTCAGACTGTTAGTAGAATTTCTATGTAAGTACAAAGTTCATGCTGTTAGTTGAAGAAGTTCGAGCTGCTAGTATAAAAGTTCATGCTGCTAGAGTAATTTCACTCAAGCTGCTCTGCTCAAGCTGCTAAGTGATTCAAGCTGCTCAACAGTTTCATAAACAGAAAGTGCTGATATTCAGGAAAAGATATTTACACTAAGATTCCAGCATATCTACTATCAGAGAAGTCAGAGTCCTTTAAGGAAACAAATCAGAAAGCATTATAAATACATAGAATAGGTTTTTCTATTGTAATCAAGTTTTTTTTTTGCACATTTAAGTTTGTAATTTCTTTTTGTTTAAGTTTTCATAAGCCTCTAAGGTTGTAAAACCCTAAGAACAATTTGTGTTCTTCGTCTAATCAAACAGATTAGAGGTGATTGTAATCATTCAATTCAGCAATACAAGCAATTTTGTTTATTCATTTATGTTTATCTGTTATGGATTCTGAAAGCTTTTATTAAAGTAATTAAGTGTTATTCCGCAAACTTCTTAATTAGACTTTGATTTAATACAAGATTATTGGTTTACACTCTGATCAATTCAAATCAGTTAATCTTAGGTAGTTAAGTTCAGATCCTGACAAGTGGTATCAGAGCCACAGGTCGTTCTTTGTTTTTTTTTTCAAAGTCGAAAGCTTTCTTTTAAAATTTTAATCTTTTACAATGGAATTTGATAATAGCAGTAGTGGATCTGGGCAAGGACTCAAAGTGCCTATGCTCAAGCCCACTGAGTTTGAGATGTGGAAACTCAGGATTCAACAACATATTCAATTCATTGATTATGCCATATGGGAAGCTGTTGAATTTCCTCCTGCAGTTGATCCTGAACCTGATGCTGAGGGCAAACCCATCAAAACTCCTCCAAAAACTGAATTTGAAAGAAAGGCTAGAATGAATGAAGTGAAAGCTCTTACACTTCTACAAATAGCCATTCCTAATGCTTATCAACATCAGTTCAAAAAGTTTTATACTGCTCATTCTCTTTGGATTGCTTTAGAGAAAAGATTTGCTGGTAATGCCAGTACCAAGAGAAATCAAACGGATCTTTTGAAACAGCAGTATGAGAACTTTTCTGGTGGCAAGAATGAAAACCTTACTCAAATTTTTGACAGGTTCAACAAACTGATAAGTGAATTGGAAAGTGCAAAAGTCAGCCTGGATCAAGATGAGGTCAACATAAAGTTTCTTAGATCTCTTGGAGAAGAATGGACAGTTTATGCTGCTCAATGGAGAACAAAAGACACTCTTGATGAAATAGAACTGGATGATCTGTACAACAGTCTGAGAGTGTTTGAGACTGAGATTGACACTAAAAAGAAATCTCTTTCTTATAATCACAATACTGCTCTTTTGTCATCCGAAAAATCTAATTGCAGTGATTCCTTTTCAGGTGGTGATGGTAACTCTACTGAAGCTCACTATGAGGCTTTTGTTGCCAATGATGGACTGTTTGCTCTAAATGATGAAGATCTAGAAAAGATTCATCCAGATGATCTAGAAGAGATGGATCTGAAATGGCAACATGCAATGCTGACCATGAGGGCCAAAAGGTTTCTGAAAAGAACTGGCAGAACCACCTTTCCAGCCAGAGTAGAAGGCAAACCAGCTTTTGATAAGTCAAAAGTTGAGTGTTTTAAATGTCACAAACTTGGTCACTTTGCTAGAGAATGCAGATCTCAAGGTCAACAGTCATCAAGGCCTCAGCAGACTAATCAGGCTTCATCATCACAAGCACTTGTCTCTCAAGAAGACAATGTGTTTGACTGGAGTGATCAGACAGAAGAAGAGTTTCAAAATCAAGCTCTAATGGCAGAAACATCAAATGTCTCCTCCACTGAACTACCATCTGAGGTAAATTCTAAACTCTTCTCTCAAACATGCAAAAATATGGTTAAAAAGTACAGAGATCATAATGAGAGCATGTGTAAAACTCTAGCTAAGATGGAAGAAAGGAGATATGAATACATGCAGGCCATAGAAGATCTTGAAAAACAGATCAATGACTATAAGGATAATGAGATTCAAATGGGACATGATAGAACATATCATGAGTGGGAGAAAAAGGAGCTAAATAAGAAAATAGAATCCCTAAATAAAAACTTAGAAGAGACTGAACAAAAGGTGTTAGAGGCTAATAAGAAACTAGATTATGTCAATATAGATGTAGGTAATTTCAAATTGGCAAATCAAAAGCTGGAACACCTAATGGAAGTGCAATTTAAAGACAGGGTAAAATCTCAGCTTAATCCCAAAGAAGGTATAGGCTACAGAGCTACTCCACCTCCATACAACAACAAATACATTCATCCAATGAGTGAGGTTGCTGATAGGCTTGTTAATGAACCATTAGATGAGTGTATGACCACTGTAGATCTTATCCTTGATAACAGTCCTGAATCTAAAGAAGATCAGATTCAAAATAGAGATTGTGAGTGCACAGCAGTTGAGAAGAACACAAAACAATGAGTGCACCTATAGAAATCCAAATTCCCAATCAGAAAGGAAAGGAGAAGATGAGTGTATGCAATGCTGCTCCACAGGTTTCTATACCTTTTAACTGTAACACTGCATCTTCTTTAAAGACTAATAAAAAGGGTAAAATGTTCCAGTCTGCACATGCCAAAAGCATGGTGTTCAAAAATTTCCCAAACAACAGCAGGTAAGGGGAAATCAGAGGAACAAGAATTAGATTTGTCCAATAAAACTGGTTCTCCAATTCAAACAGTCAAAAAATGCTTTCATTGTGGCAGGAAAAATCACTTGGCCAGGGATTGTTTTTATAAACCATCTGTTACAAAACAGACTGTGATTCATCAAAAGACAAACTCTCAAAATTCAAAAAATTCAAAGGCCAAACCTCCTACTGCATCAGTTCCAAAGAAAACAATTGATCACAGGTTCTCAAAAGTTAATAAGAAACAGTCCACACACCAAAAACAAGTTTTAGCTAAACCAAAATTAAATTTTAAACAAATATGGTGTGTTAAAGGTAAAAACTCAGGTGAACCTGTTGATACAAATGTTGAAACTGCCAAGTCTAAAGTTGAGACTGCTAGTGCAAACTCTCAAGCTGGTAGTACTACAGACTCAGTTCAGACTGTTAGGCTCAAAGTTGGGACTGGTAATGGATCATCTGAGACTGTTTTTGAAAAGGATGGACAAAATACCTGGATACCTCATGTATAACTAAGTACTCTCCACAAAATCCATCAGTGGATCTCACTAAGTATAAGAAATCAAAGACAGTGTTTAGTTATGTTAATGCACAAGGACAACTCAAAACCAACTTGGTTTGGGTTTACTCCACTACTAACTAAGCTTTTATTTGTGCAGGGCAACCACAGGTCACCTCATAAAACAAGATGACATTTGGACAGTGGATGCTCTAGTCACATGATAGGCAATTCTGAGTGCTTGTCAAATTTCAAAGGCTTTGAAGGAGGATTTGTTGCATTTGGAGGCAACTCCGAAGGAGGTAAGGTTACAGGTAAAGGTACTGTTAATGCAGACAATATGCTTTTCAATGATGTTTTGTATGTTGAACAGCTTAAGTATAACTTATTGAGTGTGTCTCAAATCTGTGACAAACAAAATATTGTTTTGTTTACAGATTCTGAGTGCATTGTCATTTCAAAATATTTTAAAATTCCTGAAAATCTTGTTTTACTAAGAACACCAAGAAAGGACAATGTATATTGTTTGGACACAAAACTTTTATCCAAATCAAGTACTTTAAGCTGTTTGATATCCAAAGCATCATCAAATGAGTCTGCTCTTTGGCACAGAAGGATGTGTCACATGAACTTCAAATCCATGAATGTTTTAGTCAAAAAGAACTTGGTAAGAGGATTACCACAAAAGGAGTTCATATGTGATGATCATTGTGTAGCATGCCTTAAAGGCAAGCAACACAAAACTTCTCATAAGGCCAAAGAAGTAAATTCAATCTCATCTGCTCTTCATCTAATTCATATGGATTTATTTGGTCCAACATCTGTTTTGAGTTTAAATAAAAGGGCTTACTGTTTAGTCATTGTTGATGATTTCACCAGATTTACTTGGGTTTACTTTCTTAGGTCTAAAGATGAAACTGCTGAGCTAGTTAAGTCATTTATTTTTAAGATAGAAAACCAATCTAACTCAAAAGTCAAGGTGATAAGACCAGACAATGGAACTGAGTTTAAAAATCATATTCTAAACAGTTTTTGTGAGTCCAAAGGTATTGCTAGGCAATATAGTGCACCAAGAACACCACAGCAAAATGGTGTAGCTGAAAGAAAGAACAGAACATTAATTGAGGCTGCTAGAACCATGCTAGCTGATTCAAAACTTCCAATGCCCTTTTGGGCAGAAGCAGTCAATACAGCCTGTTATGTTCTAAATAGGGTTCAGATTGTTCAATCACAAGGAAAAACTCTTTATGAGTTATTCCATAATAGAATACCCTTGATAGCCTTTTTCAAATCTTTTGGCTGTCCATGTACCATTCTTCACACTAAGACTCACTTAGGGAAGTTTGAAAGTAAGGCTGAAGAAGGTTTCTTTGTAGGATACTCAAATCAAAGCAAAGCCTATAGAGTATATAACAGTGTGTCTAAAACCATTGAAGAAAGTGCCAATGTTGAATTTAATGAAAACACTGCAAATATCAAAGGCACTGGTCCTGATTGATTGTTTGATTTAGATTCACTAACAAATTCTCTGAGCTTTGTTGAGTATACTGCAGAAGCTGATGAACACAGGATTGAAGCTGTCAATGCAAATTCTCATGCTGGTAGCACAAATGATTAAGCTGCTGGCACAAAGTTTCAAACTGCTGCAGATTCAAATAAATGGGATGAGTGTACAATTTTACCACTTTTGTCTTGTGATCCTCCAGGGGTTCTGAATGCTCAACATGATTCAAATCCAGACAATGAAGTGCAACTCCCAAGTCCTGAGAGAACAGCTGCAACACAAAGGGAAACAGTTCCAGATTCAAGTCAAGCTGTTCCATAAGTTGAACCATCAATTGGTCCTGATGGAGATGATACAAATCTTGGATCCTCTTTTCAGACAGATAGAGAGCCTACACTCAGGGTTCACAAGTATCATCCTCTCAATCAAATAATGGGTGATCCGCGTACACCTGTGCAAACAAGGACAATGGTTCAAAATGAGACTGCTTCTGCTGAACCAACAGTTCCTGAATTTAGTCTAGCTGCTTTTGAACATGCCTGTTTCATGTCTCAGCTAGAACCTAAAAAGGCATCAGAGGCTTTGAAAGACTCATCTTGGATTGAAGCAATGCAAGAAGAACTACTACAATTCAAGATTCAGAATGTATGGACACTTGTTGATCTTCCTAAAGGAAAGAGAGCCATTGGTACAAGATGGGTGTTCAGAAACAAGAAGGATGAGAGAGGGATAGTCATCAAGAACAAAGCAAGACTAGTAGCACAAGGGTACACTCAAGAGGAAGGCATAGATTATGATGATGTATTTGCTCCAGTGGCAAGAATTGAAGCCATCAGACTGTTTTTGGCTTATGCAAGCTTCAAAGGTTTTAAAGTGTATCAAATGGATGTGAAGTCTGCTTTTCTATATGGCACAATTGAAGAGGAGGTCTATGTGTGTCAGCCTCTTGGTTTTGAGGACTACAAGTATCCAGACAGAGTCTACAAGCTAGACAAGGCTCTCTATGGACTTCATCAAGCTCCTAGAGCATGGTATGACACTCTGTCATCATACCTTCTACAGAATGGGTTCAAGAGAGGCACTTTGGACAAAACACTATTCACAAAGTCCATCAAATATGAGATTCTGCTTGTACAAATATGTGTTGATGATATCATCTTTGGCTCAACCAATGACAGTCTGTGCAAAGAATTTGAGGCTTTAATGCACAAAAAGTTTCAAATGAGTTCAATGGGAGAACTCACCTTCTTTATAGGATTGCAGGTCAAGCAGAAGCCCACAGGCCTCTTCATAAGTCAATCAAAGTATGTTAAAGACATACTGGAAAAGTTTGGGTATCAAGATACCAAAGTTGCAAGTACTCCTATGGATCCTCACAAGCAGCTTCATACAGACAAAGATGGAATAGATGTGGACATTCATCTATACATCTTATAGGATCTCTTATGTATCTAACATCTTCTAGACCTGATATTATGTTTGCTGTTTGTGTGTGTGCTAGGTTTCAGTGTTCTCCAAAGGACTCACATTTTGTTGCTGTTAAGAGAATCTTTAGATATCTCAAAGGCCAACCACATTTAGGCCTCTGGTATCCTAAAGACTCTCCTCTTGAATTAACAGCCTATTCTGACAGTGATTATGGAGGATGCAACATTGACAGAAAATCCACAACTGGTGGATGTCAATACTTGGGAACAAGATTGGTCTCTTGGCAGTGCAAAAAGCAAACAACTGTCTCCACTTCATCTACTGAAGCAGAATATGTAGCAGCTGCAAGTTGCTGCTCCCAAGTGATGTGGATTCAAAATCAACTGAGAGACTATGGTATGAATTTCCTATCCACTCCTATTTATATTGACAATTCAAGTGCAATTAGCATTGTACAAAATTCAGTGAAATTTCCCAAAACCAAGCATATAGAAATTAGATTTCATTTTATAAGGGACTGCAATGAGAAGAAATTAATCCAAGTTACCAAAATTCATACTGATGATCAGTTAGCTGATCTATTTACAAAACCATTTGATGTAGGAAGATTCACCTTCCTAGTATCAAATATTGATATGGTTAATATGGATTAATTTGTTTTTATACATATGCTTGATTAAGGGGGAGTCGCTGTTTCATTAGCAGTCGCCTGATTTTCAACTAACAGCTTGAGTATTTTCTCAAGCTGCTAGTTCATTTTCTCGGACTGTTAGTTGTTTCACTTGATCTGTCAAAGTGTGCAGGAAAATCTGGTCATTTCCATAAGTATGTGCGCGGGTTTAGATATTTTTCCAAACCTTTAAAGGTTCCAGTTTCGTTCAATTGTAACTACCAGTTGCAAAATATCTTCCACAACCCTTCTTCGATTCTCTGAACAATTCCCATGCACATCACTGAAACCCTAAATTCTTCGTTCATCAATGGAGTTCGTCAAAGAACACAACTGTTTACCCTACTCTCTCAAACATGCTGATCTTGAACCGTTCCATGACATGATGGTCTTCCTTCGAAGTTCCAATATCCATCTTGCCCTTACCATCAATCCCACTATCTACATATCTCATATAGAACAGTTCTGGAAATCTGCCTCAGTCAAAACCGTTAATGGAGTCACATCCCTGATATCCAAAATTGATGCCAACACTGTTTCTATCTGTGAGGAGATCATTCGCCAACACCTGCATCTTCAAGATGCCTCAGGTATATCAGACCTTTCTCTTACTGCTTTACATAATGGTCTTCATGCCATTGGATATAGGGGTCCTGTTGAATCTTTTACTTTCTTTAAAACAAATTTTGCCCCTAAGTGGAAGTATCTTGTACATATTATTCATCAATGTATAAGCCAAAAACGAACTGGTTGGTCGGAATTTTCATCAAACATAGCCACTGCCTTAGTGTGTTTATCAACCGGCCGACAGTTCAATTTTTCTAATATGATTTTTCAGGGTATGCTAAGGCATCATGCCCTAAAACATGGGAAATTTTTGATGTATCCTAGAATTTTGGCTGAAATTATTGCAAGAACTTGCAGTAATTTCAATGTACATAAAAGGATCCATGTTTCCCATAGGCACTCTTTACCTTCAATAAAATGTCTTCTAAAACAAAGTGCCAATGTTTTGACTGTTGATGTCCCATTGCCTTCTGCAATGTTGGGCATCATTCCAAGAGACAGAGAAGAGGGTCCTGAGCAGGCTCAGCCAATCATTACTGCTTCACCCCCAGGACCCCAACCCACTCCCCATGATACTCAAATGCCTTCTGTTCCTATTGTTAAGCCCACATCCCCAATCATACTATACAAAAGGAAAAGAGGTCCAGGAGCTCCTTCCTCCTCAGTTCTCATATAAGAGCCAAATAACCCTGTGCAGGAGGACACTTCTGCACAGAATATACAAAGGGCACCCATTGAGGACACTCCCAACCTCAATCAGGAGGTCGACATCTCAACAGAGATTGTCCATTGTGGTTCTGTGGCTGACACTACTGTTGCTTCTGCAGAAGAGGCACAGGACAGTGCCAACATCAATAAGACCACACCCATGGCAACAGAAGGTGTGCAAGCACCATCTGGAAGTCCCCAGTACCAAGAACAGAGGGGCCCAGAGGTTTCTACTTCTGGTATTCATGCCAGTGATAGATCACAAGTACCACATTCGTTTGCTGATCTTGAGGCTAGTCTGCAACTAATGTTATTGACGGATCCTAAGCTGCAACCTGTTGTAGCAATGTTGGAATATCATCAGTCCATCATTGCTGCACAGGGGGCACAAATAATTGCACTCAGACAAGCAGAAGCAGCTCGAAACCAAAGAATGGATTATCTCCATAAAGGGTTTACCCTCTGTGGAAATAAGATCATCAAATTAGAGCAGCTGATTCGAACTCAATTGGCAAAGGTTGTAGGTCCTCCTGACCAAACCAATGCTTCCAAAAAGGGGGAGAATCAGGAGATCCCTCAATCAGTCCAAGCAGCTCCAACAGTTCAAGACTCTAGGCTAGCAGTCCCAACAGCTTCTCAAGCTGTTAGCCTAGAAACTCAAGCTGCTTCTACAAGAGCAACTGGAGTTGTTATAAGAGAAGGAATTCAGGCTCCCATCAGTTCAGTCCAAGCTACATCTTCTGCTACCAAAGATAAGGGCAAGGGTATTCTCATTGAGTCTCCAAAGCACAAATTTTCTACTAGAGAAGCCCAGATTGCCTTTGATGCTGAAATTGCCAGAAAGATAGCAGAAGAACAAGATCAGGCATTAGACCAGCAAACCCATGCCCCAATACAAGATGATGAAACCTTAGGTGATTACCTAAGAGGGTTTGTGGTCAAGCAAGGTGAAAGGAAGAGGAAAATGCCAACAGGACATTCAAAGGCTGAGCATAGAAGATTTTTGATTAATTTTGCCTTTTCAGCTGGCATACCAAAGAAGATGGCTCAGTCCATGAGCACAGAAAGGCTGCAAGACATCCATGACAAAGAAATGGAGAAACGTAAAGTAGCCAAAGTCTCCCAAGAAGTCCAAAGATCACAAGATCCAGCTCAAGCTGGTATAAGTGATGTTCAAACTGCTGTCAGTGATCCTGCTCCTTCTGTTCAGGCTGCTGCTCCTATTCCTCAATCAGATGCAATCTCACAAGCAAAGCTTGAGCAGGTTAAAAGGGTGCTGTTTGAGCATCATCTGCAAAAGGTAATGGAGATTGAAAAGACCCTCGACCAGCATGATTTCTCAAAACCTCTTATTACTTACTGGTATGCTAAGTCAATGGATAACATTGACTTAAGATATCATTTTGTAGTAAGAAGAGAAACTGGTCCTGAGGAAGAATATAAAAGTATGATGCATATGGTCCAAGGGATGACCAGAGATGAGCTCACAAGAATGTATCATGTTGAGTCTGCAACTCAAGTTAGATCTTCTCTCCCACAAGTAAAGCAAGCCATTAAAGATTTGCAAAGCATTTTTGATCCTGAGTCAATAAAGAAGGATATAGAAGATGCCAAGGAGATGAAGATTGCACAAGTTGATCTGTTTGTCAATTCAAAGACATACAGAATCAGGTTTGCAAATGGATCCGGTATGTTCTTCAATTTTGAATTTTATGATCTTCCAAAGGCTATGCTACTTCAGATGAGATCAGGGAGAATATATTATGATAGAGAAGATCTGAAGAAAGAATTTTTGAAGGCAGTTAATCAGAAACTTGCACAGTTGTAAGTTTTTGAAAGCCTTGGTTTGTAAATAACAGTTTACTTGTTTTATTTCCTTATTTGTATAGAACTTAAAGTCTTTTGTAAAGAATTTAAGTTAGGGGGAGATTGTTGGGAAATATTCTAAGTAGTTCAAACTGTTAGTTAGACTTCTCAGACTGTTAGTAGAATTTCTATGTAAGTACAAAGTTCATGCTGTTAGTTGAAGAAGTTCGAGCTGCTAGTATAAAAGTTCATGCTGCAAGAGTAATTTCACTCAAGCTGCTCTGCTCAAGCTGCTAAGTGATTCAAGCTTCTCAACAGCTTCATAAACAGAAAGTGGTGATATTCAGGAAAAGATATTTACACTAAGATTCCAGCATATCTACTATCAGAGAAGTCAGAGTCCTTCAAGGAAACAAATCAGAAAGCATTATAAATACATAGAATAGGTTTTTCTATTGTAATCAAGTTTTTTTTTTTGCACATTTAAGTTTGTAATTGCTTTTTGTTTAAGTTTTCATAAGCCTCTAAGGTTGTAAAACCCTAAGAACAATTTGTGTTCTTCGTCTAATCAAACAGATTAGAGGTGATTGTAATCATTCAATTCAGCAATACAAGCAATTTTGTTTATTCATTTATGTTTATCTGTTATGGATTCTGAAAGCTTTTATTAAAGTAATTAAGTGTTATTCCGCAAACTTCTTAATTAGACTTTGATTTAATAAAAGATTATTGGTTTACACTTTGATCAATTCAAATCAGTTAATCTTAGGTAGTTAAGTTCAGATCCTGACATCTCTATAATTAATGGAACTATTATATTGTTAGTTGCCATCTATTATTTAATATAAATGACTATATTTCCCTTTTAAACTTAGAACCAAACATGGGGGGACTCCGGTTCCCCAGTCTAACATGGTACCCCATTGATCCCGACCATATATATATATATATATATATATATATATATATATATATATTTGAGAGAGTACCATCTATTATGCAGTGCACCAGAAGGTACCACCTCTAAAAAAAACTTTTTAAAAATTTTTTTTACAAACATATTTTAATTAAGATTATAAAGATTATATGTAAATTCACATACATTCGCATCTCCTAGCTCCTATAAAATGATTTGAACACACACTTATATAATTTTGAATGTATGTGAACGTGCATTTATGTGATGCATGTTTTCATGCACTTAGAGTGTTTGGATTTGCGTGAAATTTACATATGATCTGTGTAATGTTAATTAAAACATATTCATGAAAAAAATTTCAAATAAATTACTTTTAAACCTTCTGGTGCGCTACATAATGGGTGGTACTCACTTGAACCTGTATATATATATATATATATATATATATATATATATATATATATATATATATATATATATATATATATATAGGTTCAAGTGAGTACCACTCACTATGTAGCGCATCTGAAGGTACCACCCTTAAAAGTAATTTTTTTTAAAAAAAATTCATGAACATGTTTTAATTAACATTACACAGATCGTATGTAAATTTCACGCAAATCTGAACACTCTAAGTGCATGAAAACACGCATCATTTTTTAGGAGCCAAGAGATGTGAATGTATGTGAAATTTACATATGATCTTCATAATGTTAATCAAAACATGTTTATGAAAAAAAAATTAAAAGTTTTTTTAAAGGTGGTAACTTCCGGTGCGCTGCATAATGGCTGGTACTCTCTCGAACCATATTATATATATATATATATATATATATATATATATATATATATATATATATATATATATATATATATATATATATATAGGGTTGGGATCATTGCAGAACTATAGAACCAATCTAAACCGTTGGATTATTATATAACACTAGGGATAAGATGATAATTATGCAATTAACATTGAATTAATAGTAGTCTACCAAGTTTGACTGCCCACTTTGACTCTTTTAATATCGAATGTACATGCAGTGTTGAATGTGTGATATTAACTGTAATTCGACATTAAATGATCTCTATATAATATATTGAATGGATGTCTAGGTAAAAAAAATTTACGAAAAATAAACACGTAAAATTTTTTCGAAAAAATATATCATTACTATTCTCATTAAATCAACCACTTTTGACTACTAATTTTGACCATTATTTTGGTTCTGTTAATTTTGAATGTACATGCAGTGTTGCATCGACGTTGGATATATGACATCAAGTGTTCATTCGACATTGAATTATATCGGTCATGCTACATTGCATCGTGGTCTGGGTAATTTTTTTTTACGAAAAATAAACACGTAAAATTTTTTCGAAAAAAATATGTCATTACTGTTCTCATTAAATCAACCAACTTTTGACTACTAATTTTGACCATTATTTTGGTTCTGTTAATTTTGAATGTACATGCAGTGTTGCATCGACGTTGAATTATATCGGTCATGTCACATTGCATCGTGATCTGAATAAATTTTTTTTTTTACGAAAAATAAACGCGCAAATTTTTTTCGAAAAAAATATGTCATTATTGTTCCCATTAAATCAACCAACTTTTGACTACTAATTTTGACCATTATTTTGGTTCTATTAATTTTGAATGTACATGCAGTGTTGCATCGACGTTGAATTATGTTGGGTACAAATTTATATAGAGTTGTAATCAATTTTATTGTTAGACTAGAACCCGGACTTCAATGAACCAGAGACAATGGTTTTCAGTTACTTCAGACTGAAACCCAAGCTTCTGCGACAAATGGCTTCTAATCACTTCAGATTAGAACCCGAGTCTGAAAGACAAATATTTCTGGAATTCCTGCCCTGATTTCAACTCTGAAGCTGAATTGATAAAGAGGAGTTTTATTTTTATAATTTTTTGCTCCTGATTTCATTTTAATGAGTTGACTAACTATGTGTGCTTATTTCCAGGGGGAGTTTCAGACGCACTTTGATGATGACATTTTTCAAAACTGTGTGTAATTTTTCATGAAAATATTTGATTCACACATAAAAAGAAGTTTTGAGCTGAAAAGAAATATTTGTTTGATTCTCTGAATATATCATTGAGATTAATTGATCTAATCTCTTTGATTTTCATAATCTCATTTCTTCTGAGATTCTCTTTGTTAGAACTCTTCCAATTTATACTGGATTCTCCCATGTGCTAATTCTTTCAAGAAAATCTTATTCTTTTCATATCATATATCAGATTTTCTATTTCATTCTGATATCTCCCATATTATTTCTCTCATATTATTTGAAAATAATCTCTCTGATATCCCTTGAGCTTCAAAGCTGAAAATTTTTCTGCTGACTCCGATTATGCACCAATCTGAGTGATAGGCATAAATTTCGCTTCTATGGTCTAACTAGATCCGGAAGACTTACCCAAGGAGCAAACCATCTATAGTTTGTGTGGGTGAGGGTTCTTTAGGTTTATTAGTTGAGAAGTGTCAGTTATCACGGGATACTGACAGGGTCGAGCAGAGGTAAAATGTAAATGAGAGGGATATTAAAAGGCGATGGTGGTGCATCAGATCATGCTTTTCGTATAAAGCTGACTGAATTTAATTCTGAAAAGTGAGCCGGAGGGAGCTAGGTTGAAAAATGCTGAGAGCTGAGAGTTGATAAAGGATTTGAAGAAAAGATAATCCTATCCTACACTGTGTCTGCTGGGTAAACCACATAATCTATCAAGCCCTAGGCGACTTGATATTGAAAAAGACGTCATGGACCCAGTGACGCATGCACTTAATCCCACCAACTACTCAGTTATCTCTCAAAAGATTTCTGTTTCAATAATCACGGAGATATAACACATGTCTATCGATATATCATTTGGATATTATTGATATTGAAACAAGGAAGACAGTTGCTCCGGTCTCCAATTTCATTTGATGCACATTGTGTCTAGAGCTAATTATATACACTTTTAGGACACATCGAGTCTAACAGTCTGCGTGACTATAAACTGCTAAGTCCAAAGTGACTAAGCCGGAACAAATAAGAGTGATTCTTTCATGATAAAGGATTTCACGATGACTATTTGGAAATCCTACCAGTGTTAACATCACGCCAGCGCTGAAAGTAGGTCACATAGATTTTGTCTATTGTGCAAACAGGAATCCTATGTGGACCTGGACTTGTTTTCTCACAAAATGAATGTGTTTCATTTTCCCCAAAGTTGTAAAGCTTTGTTTTTGTTCTAAAAAGATATAATATCAATTCGAGGGGGAGTGAACTTTTTGAGGGAGTGAGATAAATCTGTTTTGTATAGGGGGAGAGATATCAGTTTAAGGGGGAGAAAATCAATTTGTAATAATTTCTGAGTTGTAATTGTTGTTGTATTTTTTCTACTGTAATTTCATTGAATTAATGTTTCTGAAGTTTTTGCATGATGTTCATAATTTTTTATGATCATCATGAGGGTGAGAAAAGCTGAATTTCAGAAACAACTGTTGAGTAGTTTGAAATCAACTGAAGGCAATTACTACATCATCTCAAGACAATTGATCAAGGAAGAGATTTAAAAGCTATTCATGATCCAAGGGGGAGTGTCCTTACAAGAAAAGAGAAGATCAGAATAGAAGAGATGTGAAGATCAGAGTGAGACAATAAAGAAGAAGATTCAGAGATCGAAGAGAAGGTGCAAGAAAAGTTTCAAGAAAGAATGTTCAAGTTCCCTGCAATGTACTTTAATTTGAAAATTGATTTCATCTCTAAGGGGGAGATTGTTGGGTACAAATTTATATAGAGTTGTAATCAATTTTATTGTAAAAGTTCAGGGGTTGTTTGTGTAAATCCTCAATACTTTGTATTGTGTATAAATAGGAGTGTATGTGTGCTGTTATAGGAAGAATCGAAGATTACACACACACATACGGATCTAAGTAGAGAGAAAAGAAGGATTGCTTTACAAGAAAGCCGAAATCTCCAATGTAATATTTTCTCTCTATAATCATTCAATAAATTGTGTTTAATTGTTAATTGTTCATATGAATTGTTCTATGTTGTATGAATCGCTAGAAATATGAATTCACAAATTATATCGGTCATGCTACACTGCATCGTGGTCTGAATAATTTTTATTTACGAAAAATAAACACGAAATTTTTTTCGAAAAAAGTATGTCGTTGCAGTTCCCATTAAATCAACCAACTTTTGACTACTAATTTTGACCATTATTTTGGTTCTGTTAATTTTGAATGTACATGCAGTGTTGCATCGACGTTGAATTATATCAGTCATGCTACATTGCATCGTGGTCTGAATAATTTTTTTTTACGAAAAATAAACGCGTAAAATTTTTTCGAAAAAAATATGTCATTATTGTTCCCATTCAATCAATCAAATTTTGACTACTAATTTTGACCATTTTTTTGGTTCTGTTAATTTTGAATGTACATGCAGTGCTGCATCGACGTTGAATATACGATATCAAGTGTTCATTCGACATTGAATGATACCGGCCATGCTACATTGCATCGTGGTCTGGGTAATTTTTTTTTACGAAAAATAAATACGTAAATTTTTTTCAAAAAAAATATATCATGACCGGTCTCGTTTTAAAGAGTATAAAATTCTCGTTTTTATGGTATAATTTTTTTGATTTAACAATTAATCATATTAATGTTATTTTAATTTAAAGAAAAAGGATATTTATTTTACTAATGTCAATCTTTTTGCTATTTCCAATTTATTCCTTTTTTACCCCTGAAAGAATTAAATAATCACTAATGCAAATCTTTTTTTTTTTTCACTAATTCCAAACTTTATGGTTTTAATCAAGACCATTAGATTAATCTAATCTATGGACGATATTGGTTCTACGGTTCTACACTAAATTTAGGTTCTGCAATGATCCCATATATATATATAATATATCTCTCTGTGTGTGTGTGTGTGTATGTATAAACTATGGCTTGAGAGAGTACCACCCATTATACAGCGCAACTGAAGGTACAACCTTTAAAGATCATATGTAAATTTTCACATTAACATCCCCTAACTCCTTAAAAATGATGTGAACGTACACTTACAAAAACTTGCATATATGTGAACGTACATTTATGTGATGAATGATTTCATGTACTTAGAATTTGTGAATGTGCGTGAAATTTATATATCATCATTGTAATGTTAATTAAAACATGTTTATGTAAAAAAATTTCAAAAAAATTATTTTGTCGTACCTTCTGGTGCGATGTATTGTAAGTGGTACTCACTTGAATGCACACACACACACACACAGATATATATATATTCAAGATCAATTGGGTGCCATATTAGACTGGAGTACCGGAGTACCATATTAAATGAACATATTTAATGCGATAAAATCTTTAATTTTATGCAAAATAGCAATAAACACATGTTGAAATGTACATTATTATTAACTAGTTCACATCTTTTACATATTTATTATGATAAAATGTTCTATTTAATTCAAAAAAAGCAATGTAACATCCTTAATTTTGAATTATATGTAATATAACATTTAAGATTCAATTTATGTATTGTTGATCCAAAGTTAAGAAGAATCGGATAAAATATGTTGGAAATTGTGTATGAATTAAGGAATGTAAATTAAAAACAATAAATTAATGATGAGGGATCATCATTGTTGTTACAGCGAAAATTCAAGAAAAAAAAAATATCTAATAGATGAACGCCAATCTACCGAGAATCCTAAAAGCTATTGGTAAATATGAGGATATTGTAGCTTTGGGGTTGGGTACTGGATATGTTGTTGTAATGAATAATTATGTTGTAATAAAAGTGATGATGTAAATACAACACGTTTTATGCTTGGAACATTAATTATAATGTTAATATTGAGTTTGTATGATGATCCTGGAGTTTACATTATGTTTATAAGGGAGGATGTTTTAGTTTGGTATCAGAGCATTAGTTTGAGGTTTCAAGTGTCCGCGATGACTTGAACTCAAACTCATATTATGGTATTAGAATGGACTTATAGGAAATGATCTGAACTAAGGTAGGATTGACATGAATAACAAAGAAAAGTGAAAGGTAACTGTAAATAAGTATGACTAGGTATATATGTTCTAAATATACTTGCTATATTTCTATTAACATATCTGGAGAAGATTTGACTACTCAACAAATGTTCCAAATGATGCAAAGCATGATGGAACATAATAACGAGCGTCACGCCAAAATGATGGTTGATCAAACTCAATCGTTCACTGATCAGCTTAGGGCTCGGGATGAGGCCGAGTCTAAACGTAGGGCAGACAAGTGGAAGGATAAAGAACACCAGCATGGTGATCGCGATGACATGGAGGAAGACTCTGGTTCTTCCAGCAAAGCTAAAGGTTGTAGGTTTAAGGATTTCAAAGGCAATGGAGCTATTGTGTTTGACGATACTAGTGATGTTGTTACAGCATTGGAATGGATTACTTCCACGGAACAAACCTTTCAAATCAGCGACTGTGCTGAAAAGGATAAGGTTCGATATGCCACTGCCATGCTTACAAAGGATGTCGTAATGTGTTGGGATGCTAGGTGAACGTGCTCACAATGGAGGCCATGTCAAGCATGTTCTGGACTGATTTCAAGGAAGTATGCACTCAACAATGTTATCTACTGGATGAGAAATGCCGTCTGGAGGCGAAATTCTTGGGGTTGACTCAGGGAACAAAGACAGTTTCCCAATATGTTGTCGAGTTCACTTGACTGATTCTGTTTTCACCCCCATCAAATTGACACGGAGGAGAGGAAGATACACCGATTTGAGGCTGGTTTGGATCTGGAGATTCCCCGAACAATGAGCACTGTTCTATATACTACTTTTTTCGGGATGTTGGAAGCTGCTCGCAATGTGGAGCAAATTTTGTTCTCTCAGGGTATGTCATGGGATCAGCTACTGCGGGTCCAACTCAACCATCACCACCAAAGACACAGTGAGATTCGGATTATTCCGGATCATCACAACATTCCTTTCAACAACCATCAACTTCACCAAGAAGAAGAAGGGCCTTCTCGGCCAATACAGAACAACGAGATTGTCGTCGGTGCCGAAAGACTCATTCTTGGGGATGCAGGATTCAAGATATCTACTGCCACAGCTATGGGCAAAAGGGGCAGCATGGGGATATATGTCCGTGAAAAGCTGAAGTGTGCTACAACTGTGGCAAAATTGGACATCTTGCACAGGATTGCCATAAGCCCTCACGTTCCCAATTCACCCAACAATCAATTGCAAGGTCTTCTGGAGTTTCTACTGCTCGAAGAGAACAGACCTCGAGGGCACCAACTAGAGCATTCCAAATTACCGCTGAGGAAGCAAAAGAGGCCCCTGAGGTGGTCACGGGTACGTTTTTAGTAAAGTTAATCCCCACAAGCATTTTATTTGATTCTGGAGCGAATCGCTCATTTGTCTCAACCGCATTTACACGACAAGTTAACATGCTCACATCCAATCTGCAATTTGTACTTGACATCGTAACTGCCAGCAACATGTTAGTTAAAGACGATAAGGTGTAAAGAAATTGTACGCTACTAATAGAAAATGTAGTGTTTAACTTGGATTTGATTCCCATGGAGTTTTGGGAATTCGATTTCATTGTGGGTATGGACTGGCTTGTCCATAATGAAGCCCAAATAGTCTGCAAGAAGAGGATGATTAAGATCACTACTCCCGAGGGTTGTGATATATGTATTTATGGGGAAAGGCAAAAAGGCGATTTATGCCTCATTTCTATTGCTAAAGCCCAAAAGCACGTCGCTAAGAGTTATCCTGCTTATCTAGCCTACGCTATTGATGTAAAGGCCGAAAATAAATCTCTTTCTACCGTTCCTATTGTATCTGAATTCAGGGACGTCTTTCTGGAGGATATCTCGGGATTGCCACCAGACCATCAGGTGGAATTTCGTATTGATCTCGTTCTTGGAGCTGCTCCGATAGCAAAAGCTCCATATCGTTTAGCCCTTGCAGAGATGCAGGAAATGATGAAACAATTACAGGGGATGCTCGATTAGGGCTTCATACGTCTAAGTTTTTCTCCTTGGGGTGCTCCTGTACTCTTTGTCAAAAAAAAAAAGGATGATACCTTGCGCATGTGCATTGATTATCGCGAACCAACACCGTGACCATCAAGAATAAATATCCTCGGCCCCGGATTGACAATCTCTTCGACCAGTTACAAGGTGTAAGTTATTTGTCGAATATTGATCACCCATCGGGGTATCATCAACTTAAAGTCCACGAGTACGATATTCCTAAAATGGCTTTCAGAACTCGTTATGGACACTACGAGTTTCTGGTGATGTCGTTCGATCTTACTAACGCGCCGACTGCTTTGATGGCTCATGAATAGAGTTTGTCGGCCGATGCTTGACAAATCTGTCATCGTCTTCATCGATGATATTCTTATTTATTCAAAGACTGAGGAAGAACATTCTATACATCTAAGAAAATGGCTAGAGTTGCTGCGAAAAGAGCGACTATATGAAAAATTCTCTAAATGTGAATTCTAGTTAAGGCAGGTACGTCTCAACATTTGATACGAATTCATTTTTTGACTCTTAAAACTGAATCGTAAACTCTTATTGACATTGAAACTTGTTAAATATTTAGATCCAATTCTTGGGGCACGTGATAACTCGTGCTAGTATTTCCGTTGATCCAGCAAAGATTGAGGCTATCCAGAACTGGGAGTCTCCACGTAATTCCTTTGAAATTCGTAGTTTCTTGTGATTGGCTGATTACTACCGTCGATTCATCAAAGATCGCGATTCCGCTTACCAAGCTTACACGTAAGAAAACGACTTTTATCTGGGAAGAAGTACAACAATGACCTTCGAAACTCTAAAGAAACTGTTATGTGAAGCGCTAGTGTTGGCCCTGCCTGAAGGAAACAAAGACTTTGTGGTATATATTGATGCATCAGACATAGGATTAGGAGCAGTGTTAATGCAACGAGGAAATGTCATAGCATACGCTTCAAGGCAACTTAAGCCACATGAAAAAGATTACTACACACATGACTTAGAGCTAACGACTATGACTTTCGCTCTTAAGCTTTGGAGGCATTATTAGTATGGGACCAAATGTCATCTATACACCGACCACAAAAGCTTGAAGTATATATTCATTCAGAAGGACATGAATATGAGGCAACACCGATCCATGGAGTTAATAAAAGATTATGACTGCGAAGTTTTATATCATCCTGGAGAGGCGAACATGGTCGCTGATGCACTAAGTAGAAAAGCTTACTGTAAGGCTTATTGTCATGCCTTAATTTCGACAATGCTGACTTCAACCATAATCGATGATATAAGGGCTGTTCAGGTGCAAGCATTGAAAGAAGAGAACTTCAAGGATGAAAATATCAGAATCCAGCTATCTTTAATGCATTATGATGGATCTGGATTGAAAGGCGTGTACGACAGAATATGGGTACATAAGTTTGGGGGTATGCATGAAGTGATTTTGGAAGAATCCCATCAATCAAAATACTCAATTCACACTGGAAGTACAAAAATGTACAATGACCTGAAAGCTAACTTCTGGTGGCCGGGGTCGTAAAGAGATGTAGGTTATTTGTGGAGAAATGCAGAACTTGTCGGTTGGTCAAAGCCGAGCACCAACAACCCTATGGTAGTATGCAACTGCTTCTTGTTCCAAAATGGAAATGGGACGATATTGTTATGGATTTCATCAAGAAGTTACCAAAGACTCGCCGTCAACATGATTCAATCTGGGTTATTATTGACCGATTGACCAAATCTGCGCAATTCATTCTAATCAAAGAAACATCCTCATTAGAACTCCTGACTCAAATCTACATGAATGAGATCATCATAAGAGATGGAATGCCTAAGTCTATTGTTTCTTACAGGGACAGTACATTTACTTCTAACTTTTGGGTTGCATTACAAGAGGGTCTTGGTACTCGCATTGCTATGAGTACTGCTTATAGACCACAATATGATGGACAGAGTGAAAGGACGAACTTGACTTTAGAAGACATGTCATCTATACACCGACCACAAAAGCTTGAAGTATATATTAAGTCAGAAGCACTTGAATATTAGGCAACACCGATCCATGGAGTTAATAAAAGATTATGACTGCGAAGTTTTATATCATCCTAGAAAGGCGAACATGGTCGCTGATGCACTAAGTAGAAAAGCTTACCGTAAGGCTTATTGTCATGCCTTAACTTCGACGATGCTGACTTCAACCATAATCGATGATACAAGGGTTGTTCAGCTGCAAGCATTGAAAGAAGAGAATGTCAAGGATGAAAATATAAGAATCCAGATATCTTTAATGCAAGATGATGGATCTGGATTGAAAGGCGTGTACGACATAATATGGGTACATAAGTTTGGAGGTATGCATGAAGTGATTTTGGAAGAAGCCCATCAATCAAAATACTCAATTCACCCTAGAAGTACAAATATGTACGATGACCTGAAAGCTAACTTCTGGTGGCCGGGGTTGAAAAGAGATGTAGGGTTATTTGTGGAGAAATGCAGAACTTGTCGGTTGGTCAAAGCCGAGCACCAACAACCCTATGGTAGTATGCAACTGCTTCTTGTTCCAGAATGGAAGTGGGACTATATTATTATGGATTTCATCAAGAAGTTACCAAAGACTCGCCGTCAACATGATTCAATCTGGGTTATTGTTGACCGATTGACCAAATCTGCGCAATTTATTCTAATCAAAGAAACATCCTCATTAGAACTCCTGACTCAAATCTACATGAATGAGATCATCATAAAAGATGGAATGCCTAAGTCTATTGTTTCTTACAGGGACAGTAGATTTACTTTTAACTTTTGGGCCGGATTACAAGAGGGTCTTGGTACTCGCATTGCTATAAGTACTGCTTATAGACCACAATCTGATGGACAGAGTGAAAGGACAATCTTGACTTTAGAAGACATGTTATGTAACATCCGTTAATTTAGAAGTAATTAATTAATTTCGAGTCGTTTAATTTAATTATTTAATTCAAGAAAATAAGAATTAAATTATCAAACTCAGATGTTGGCATTCAAATAAGAGATTTTATGAAATTAAGAGTTTTGGGAAACAAATAAGTAAAGGAAAAACAAAAAAAAAAAAAGAAAAAGAAAAAGAAAAAAAACAATAACAAATCATGAAATTACATGGGACCATTCTAATCAAATTTCATTTTTGATTGCCTGCATAAGCTTCCACGGACCACCCCCATCACCTCCTTCACCATCCTTTTTTTCATTTCTTCATTTGTTCAAGCAAAACACACACATACTTGAAATCTGAGTTTCTTTCTGATTTGGGTCTGGAATACAAGATTTTGATCTACACATTCATCATCATTGTTCTTGAACTTTTAAGGTAACTACTCAACCCAAATAAATATGTATTTCATACATTTGATTTTGTTAATTGGTTGAACCATTAAGATGTCTAATAGAAATGAATGTATAACCTGAAAATGAATGGCTAACATCATCTAACATCATCACTTTCTTCTTTTCCTTGAATTAAAAGCTTGAAGTTCACAATGGAGGATTTTAATGGGTTTTGGGTTTTAATCCGAAAATGGACATAAAATTAATAAAAATGTGATTAGAAATATGATTTTAATGCTTTTAGGGGATTAATTTTAGGTTGGAGACCAAATGAATGATTTCCACATTTTTTTGGAGATATGGATTTTTGAACAAAAATAAAGAAATTTGAGAGGGTTAGGAGAATGGAAATCAATGGTGATGGTTGGATTCCTCAGAGAATACGACCAGTACCGTGGTCGGGATGCGCCACCACCTCCTCTGGCCGGCGATCGGGGCGGGCAAGACAGCAGCCGGCACTGCTCTGTATTTTTCTTTTATTTCTGTATGTTGTGCGCCTCCTGTGTTTGTCCAGCAAGAGAGAAAAGCACATGTGTTTGTTTGTCTTGGGCCATATAGCTTAAAATAGAAATTGAGTTATTCTATGATTTTTTATTTTTTTTTGGGCCCGTTGCATTAGAAGAGTTTTGGGGCAAATTCATTTTAATTGTCAATTGGACCATTTCCATTTAATCTATTTGCTGTCTTCATCTCCTGCTTCCTCGAGATAAAATATGGAGTTGCTACTTGGTTTTATGTTTAGGCCTAAATCACTTAATTAGTTGGATTTAGTATTTTTGAGTTTATACACTTAATTAATAAATTAGATTTTGGGTCTTACATTTGTTGGTTAGTGAATCTAAAGTAATTAAATTTGGATCCGTTAATTTACATATATAACTTAGACCTTTTTATTTGTGGGTGTGGGTTACTTTAATTCTTTCTTTGGCGTGAGCTTCGAATTAAATGTTATTGGGTTAATTAGTTAAATAGGAGCCTCAAATATTGTTTAATTGGGCAAAGTTAAAATGACTTCTTTTGGAATTATGAAGCTTCTGGGTAATTAATTGAATGTAATATGGGTTTAAACTTTAATGGGACTGTTAACTTTATTATATTATATTGGGTTAAGAAGTATCATATGGATTAATTCAAATACAAGACGTTTCTAACAAAATTAATCTAATTAATTATTTACCTTCGCATGAAAGTTTAATATTTATTAAATGAATCTTAAATAAATGATTGTTGGACTAATTAAGTAAGTGTAAACAAATAAATCGATAATTGCCCGAATTGGATCCCGAACTTTAATTAATTCAATAAATAATGGACTTAGTAAATTATAGAGTTAAGGAAATTGATAAATAGGCAAGGTGCTTTGATATAAGGACTGTAGTGGATTTGATTGAGACGGGTGGCTTTCAGTAGTGCTTTCAGCTGATATTCGGTTAGTCGTTTGGCGAGTACGGATTTGCAGGCACTGTGAGTAATTGATTTAATTCCATAAATGACCATTTATAATGTATTTGTACTGGTTATCTGTTACATTTCTTTTACCACGCTTATCCATTTCACTACCATGTTGCCTTTGATATCTGCTAGTCATTTCATTACCATGAGTTCTTACATGATAACCCTTATTCCCCAGTATGCATACTGTGTATTTATGTGATGATTGCATGCCTGTGTGGCTCCATGTTATTTTTATATGCTGTAAGTCGGGAGTGCCGCAAGCTGTGTTACTATGTATGCATTGCTGGGAAGGCCGGATGCTACACGGTCTACCTATTCGTGGACGCACTGCTGGGAAGGCCGGGTGCTACACATGTTGACTTTGTGCTGATAATTGTATCATTCATGTTATTCATGTTTATTTGTGCTATTAAATCTATTACTCGCTAGGCGACAGCTTACCCCGGTTGTGGGGGCAATGTTTCAGGTTTAGCTGATAAGGGGAAAACACCAACTTCAGGGTCAATAGTTTGAGGACTCGTGGTATCAGATAGACTTCCGCTCACTTTGTAAATATTATCGAACTTGTAATTGGGATGGGTGGATCCCTAGATTTTCAATTTGGTTGTGATAACTAGATAATTTATTTAGCGTACTCTGAATTTGAGGTTTATGTTGCAGATTATAGTAAAAGCGCCACGTTGTTAGAACGGGGCGTTTCATGTTAAGAGTCTGTATCATGGATTTGGGTGGTAACTGGGACGATCATCTTCCTTTAGCTGAGTTTTATTACAACAATAGTTACCATTCAACGATAAAGATGACACCATGTGAATTCTTGTATGGGAGAAAATGTAGGAATCCAACTTGCTGGAGAGAACGAATAAGACCCCTATTGTCGGACCTGCACTGTTACAAGAAACGAACGAGAAAATCCAATTAATTAGGCAGTATATGAAGAGGCCTCAAGATCGACAAAAGATTTATCACGATCGCCGCCACAATGCTATAGTGTTTTAAAAAGGGTGATTGGGTATACTTGAAGGTGTCTCCGATGAAAGGAATTACAAGATTTGTGAAGCGAGAGAAGGTATCTCCTCGATTTGTAGGCCTATTTCGTATTACTGAGAAGATCGGAAATCAGTCTTACCATTTGGAGTTATGAGAGGAACTATCGGGGGTACATCCAGTCTTTCATGTTGGTTATTTAAGAAAGAGTCTGGTACCCAAGAGGGAGCCATGGACTGACCACTATGATATCCAAATTGATGAAAGGCTTGGGTATGTTGATGAGCCAGAGTGCATATTGGAAACCAAGATCAAAAAGCTTAGGAACAAACAAGTAAAGATAGTGCTCGTGAAGTGGAAACATCACCGGGGAGCTAATCACACTTGAGAATCTTGAGAAGAAATGAAGGATAAATATCAAAGTCTGATTAGTACAACATGACTTTGCGGACGAAGTATAAGTGTGGTGGAGCCCATGCTGTAACATCCCTAATTTTGAATTATATGTAATAAAACATTTAAGATTTAATGTATGTATTTTTGATGATTTGAAATCCAAAGTTAAGAAGAATTGGATAAAATATGTTGGAAATTGTGTATGAATTATAGAATGTAAATTAATGATGAGGGATCATCATTGTTGTTAGAGCGAAAATTCAATGAAAGAGATATTTAAAATATGAAAGTGGCCGTTCATTTTGATGAACCCCATTTTTCACTCTAAACTTCATCTCTCACGACTCACTCTCACTCTATAGATCAAGAACACCAATTCGTTGAAATTAAAGGTTGAAAATCTGGAAATACATTGCTAGGAAGGAACTACAACTATTGCCACCATCAATTTGAGGTAAGAATCACTTAAAAACTTGAATTTATGGGTTTTTGGGTTCGGTTTATATAAAACCGAATTGTAGATCTATGTTGGAATTGTTAATGCATGTTGGATCTAATAGTTGGAATGATTAAATCGAGCTATAGGCAAGTTATGTACTAAATTTCAGCTTCTGATTCAACTCCTAAGTATGATTTTGATTTTGACCATGTGTTTTAGTGTGTGTGTTCATCGAGCAGTTAAAAATATGGCCTAAATGATCTGATTTTGGTACTTAAAAAGGTTAAATTGATGTTAAAAAGTGTTAAGAGGGTATAATGTACTTTATATCGATTGATTTCACTCACAGGATTAGTACATAGTGAATGAATAAAACCTGGAAAAATTAAAGAAACTGTTAAGTATGAACTTTGGTTGGAAGTTCGGGTAAAACTAACTTCGGGTCTGATGAACAAGCCACACGAACTTCGGTTCATACCCGAAGTTCGGGTCCGTTGAACTTCGGGTGATAACTTGAAATAAAACTTTCTAAGTCAAGAAACCGACGAACTTCGGTTCATAGGTTAACCGAACTTCGGGTCCAAATAGACATCCGAACTTCGGGTGATCTGTCAGAGAAAATATGAAGCTGAAAAACTTCCAAGGATGGTACTTTGGGCCATCCAAAGTTCTACAATGCGAACTTTGGATGTGGTCTAAACGCCAAGTCATTTTAAATGAAATTTAAAGTTAAGTTATATGAAAAACTCATAAAAAGTACAAATACTGATATTGATATATTTATACATTGATATAACAGGCACTTAATGGGGGTATTTGTGCACACATTGATATAAAATTAAGCGGTGAAAGTCCAGTTTGGAAAATAAAGACATATGTGATTGTGTAAGACCATGTGGTAATCTTCCAGGGCATCATTGTTAAAGTAAAACCACTATGAGCGATAGATTACCGTTCTAGCATTTATTGTCATTGCATTCACATACATAATGACATGTTCTTGTTGCACATGAATATGTCATTTGGCATTCTGATATGATTTATTGCTATCGATGCACTCTTGTACTTGACATGTTATAAACTGTAGCCAACGTTCATTTGAAAGTGCATCTTTTAGTACATGCTCCGGCATGATGATAGACTCATAATCTGGTGTGACCTGGGCTGACGTTGACAGCAGGCCACTGTAGGGGACTGATCAACCCATCTACTCATTCCAGCCAGGTTGTACATCCCCGATCGATAATTAAACAACCATGGAGACTTTGGTCTCAGAATCCGTGCTTCCCAGCACGACGAACTCTTTGGTATCCATGCTTCCTAGCATGATGAAACTTGTTATCCGTGCCCTCCGTACGATGGAGCAAACATTGCTCGCATACTCATTGGTTTGCATGACATAATTGTTGAATGTGTAATATGTTAACTCACTAAGCTTATAGCTTACCCGTTGTTGTTAAATGTTTTCAGGCAAAGGTAAAAGCATAGCTGGGCATTTAACTTAGGCTATACATCCCCTCTATCGAGGATCCTAGAAGCTATTGGTAGATATGAGGATATTGTAGCTTTGGGGTTGGGTACTGGATATGTTATTGTAATAAATAATTATGTGGTAATAGACAGATCTTGTCCTCGTACACTGATATATATATATATATATATATATATATATATATATATATATATATATATATATATATATATGTATGTATGTATGTATATTCTGCTTTAGTGATGATGTAAATACAACATATTTTATGCTTGGAACATTAAGTATAATGTTAATATTGAGTTTATATGATGATTCTGGAGTTTACATTATGTTTATAAGGGAGAATGTTTCAAGCACTATGCGCATATTCAAAAGTGCAATATGTATGAACATGTGCATATTGCACTTTTGCATGAAATAAACATTTAAATGTTTTTAACATAATGAATATAAAAATGATGTGAACTAGTTAATCATAATGCAATTTTGAACATATGAATATTACTCTTTTGCATGAAATTTAATATTTTATCGTGATGAACCTGTTTATTTAATATGGTATTGCAATTCCTCAATCAACTATGATACCCCATGGATCTCAACCATATATATATATATATATATATATATATATATATATATATATATATATATATATATATATATATATATATATATATATATATATATATATATATATATATATATAGGGAGGTTCAATGGAAAACCACAATGCACCTGAAAACTTGTGAAAACCGCACTGCACCACCACAAATGCATCAAATTCCCCGCGTGATGCATCAAAATCCTGCGGGATGCATCAAATTTCTCGCGTGATGCATCAAAATCCCGTGTGATGCATCACCTTATTTACGATCATGCCACCGTGTTTTTCATGAAATGCACCAAATCGGACGGTATGCGTAGGTTTCCATGGTTTTCACGTGCATGGTGGTTTTCCATTGAACCCACCCCTATATATATATATATATATATATATATATATATATATATATATATATAGGTGTGTAAAACCTCTATGCATCGGAAAACATTGGATTACCAATCGTAGCCCTTGGATTAGATGCATATGCGTTTTTAGATTAACACATCATGGTGCATTTAAAAGAAAACGCACAAGGGTATTTTCGGTATATAATATTTTTAAATTTGAAATTTTATTATTTTTATATATGAATTTAAATATTTCATAATTAATACACAATTTTAAATTTAAAAACTTTCTACATTATTCTTTAAAAAAACCCCTATATACGCTTCATCAAATCTTTTTCATCAACTTCGTGTTTAACGTAAAATCATAAATGATGATGCACTCGACACTCCACAAAAACGAGATGAACTCCATCAAAATGTTGATTATGTATTCCACAGAAAGACGATGCAGTGCCTTCAAATCTTCATCTTCATTTTCAATAACTCATGTAAACGAAAATCGCTTTTTCCTTACTTTAAAATCACGATGCACTCATTCAAATATCAATCCTATGCAAATCAAAATTACTACTTCATTATCAATCACTATTATGGAAAACAAGATCTCGAATGCATCGTTAATAACATTGTTATACAAAAGGATGTATCAGATTCACCAAAAAAAATCATATTAAATTGATAATACACTTTCATATGCATCGTAAAAATCACTTCTATGCAAAATATAATCACTGTTGCATCGTCAATATAATGTGTTTCACACTGCTGCATCATCAATATACACCATGTTTTTATTGAAACACTTTGAGTAAATCAAAATCATTATATTGAAAATCGAGACATTCGTGTAAACAGTCTTACATGATGGTTGTGATGGAGGCCGGACGATGGTGAAGGCCGTAAAACCTTTATGCTATGGAGCCCGGACTTTTCTATCACATATCTTATATTTACGTTTTATATCCTCTTTCTCTCTATTACTTTTCAATCACCTATCGTATATTTAATTTTTATATTATTTTTCTTACTTATTCTATCACTTATCCTAATTTTTTAAAACGAAAAATTTCATCATCTAAACAAGTTTCTACTTTTTTTTAATAGAAACCTTTTTTTTCTTGAAAACTACAAATTAAAAAATGAAATAAAAAATTGGTTAGTTCTTGTTAACTAAACGCAACTTTTTTCCCATTTTCATCATATATATGCAGATTTATACAAATTATTTAAACATTTATTTTACATGAAACCTTAACTAGTTTTTTCGGTTTTTGAAGTGCGAAGATTAATAAACAAATGTGTCTACATATTTATCCTTCAATTTTACAATTCGACACATTTTTTTCCATAGGCTTAAAAAAAGTGTAGAATTCCTTATTGTTGTAGCACTATCAACTTACACATATGGGTTGGAAAGAAGTTTGCAAAATTACACATGAACTTAATTGAGTGAAGTGAAGTCAAGTCGAATTCAAATAAGGGTTTTTTTTTTACAAAAATTTCAAAAGTTGCCTGTTTTTCCAAGAAAAAATCAACCATTTTTCTTGACTCAAAAAAACCCTTAACCGTTAAAATATCACGAACTTACGATGTTTCTGGTTATAATATGTTTCCATTATTACGTAGCATACACCGTCCACATGATAAAACCCAACTTACATGACACCTACATCACATGGCATGTGTGATTTTTTGAAATACTCATTTCAACATAATAGAATATTAATTAATTTACACTATATTAACCAAGATTAATAGAAAATTAAGCCCAACTTATAAACCGATATGATTCAAATTAGGTATCGGGCATGACCCGTTCGCACGGGTCCACAATCCCTGAATTAGTTTGTATAGATAAAAAAGCTTAAACAGTTTACGAATATTTACAAGCTACTTGAAATTTGGATATATCAACTATCATCAAAATAACACACGACTACATCTGATGAGTATATAGGTGATCTACCCAAAATCCCAAAATATTAAGCTACTTCAAGGTTTACCCAAAATGAGCTTTGAATCCGGCCGACTAAACTTGGTGTAACAACCGACACTAAATCAGGTTAACATCTATAACCTAATTAATATTGATTATTAATAAACCAAGATGTTAATAAGTTCATAAGGATTTTCCTTACAATGAGGAACGATTTCATTGGTGTGATCCGGTGTAACAACAAAGTAATTAATCCGATCGATTTACGATATTATGGATTAGTTCAACTAAGTGCATAATTAAATTAAGATTAGTAACACTAATCATACATTAACAAAACTTACATAACTTTAATTATGCAAGACAAAAACAATTACACAATACTAGTGTATTTCACAATTATTTATAGAAATACATAAAAAGGAAAATACACAAAAAATACATTGAAATACTTTTATACAAGAGATAAAAAAACCAAAATACATCTTAGGCCTTGATGGCCGGCCATTCTCTGTTGGCTGTAATGCTTCTTTCATTTCCTTGTTTCCGAAGGTAAAAGATCCTCTCTCCCTTAAAGACTTTCGCCCTATTAGTTTGATAGGCTGCTTATATAAGATTATTGCTAAATTGCTTGCTGAAAGGTTGAAAAGGTGGTGGGAAATGTGATTAGCTGTGAGCAATCAGCGTATATTGAGAGAGGACAGATTCTTGATGAGCCACTAATTTTGAATGAGTTATGTAGTTGGGGTAAGAGATGTAAAAATAAATTACTGCTCTTTAAAGTAGATTTTGAGAAGGCTTTTGATACTGTCAGTTGGAGTTATCTCGACTAAAACATGGAACAAATGAATTTTGATCCTAAATGGAGACATTGGATTAAAGGCTGTCTTATCTCGGCTAGGGCTTCTGTTCTAGTCAATGGTTCTCCGTCAAAGGAATTTGCTATCTCGCGAGGTTTGAGGCAAGGAGATCCTCTTTCTCCTTTTTTATTCATTATTGCGATGGAAGGTCTTCATCTAGCTATGGCAGAAGCTGTTAACAAGCATCTGTTTTCTGGCATCAAGCTCCCCAACGATGGCCCCGTGTTGTCTCATTTATTATTTGCCGATGATGTTCTTTTTATCGGTAATTGGGAAGATTCGAATATCTTGAACCTCAAAAGGATCCTAAATTGTTTTCACCTAGCCTCGGGTCTTAAAGTGAACTATTCCAAGAGCAAAGTATTTGGTATTGGAGTAAATAATAGTGAGGTCTCTCGGTTTGCTGCAATGGCAAAGTGTGGGGAGGAGAAAATTCCATTTTCGTATCTTGGGGTTCCTATTGGAGCAAATATGGGTTTGACTAAGTCCTGGAAACCAATTGTTGACAAAATTTCAGCTAAATTATCGTTGTGGAAGGCGAAGAATATTTCATTTGGGGGAAGAATCACGTTATGTAAATCGATTCTTGGGAGCCTGCCCTTATACTTCATGTCTCTGTTTAGAGCTCCAACATCAGTCATCGATTCAATTGACAAGCTTAGAAGGCGTTTCATTTGGGGTTCCTCGAATTCTGGAAAATCAAAGATTGCTTGGGTGAACTGGAGCAAGACCATTGCTCCCAAGAAATATGGGGGTTTGGGTTTAGGATCTTTACATGTAATAAATTTGGCGTTGTTAATTAAATGGTGGTGATAATATCGATTAGAAAAGTCAGCGCTATGGCATAAGGTGATATCCGCTATTCACTCAATCAAGGACGAGGAAGCCATAAATTCTGCAGACAAAAGAATTCTAGGAACGTGGCTGAATTTAATGAAAGCTGGTATGTCCCTTTACTTTCTGAATATTAACTGTAATGATCTTTTCTCCAAAGTAATCAAAGATGGTAGAAGCACAAAATTTTGGAAAGATAAATGGTGGGGTTTTGTCCCACTCTGTAGCCTTTTCCCCGATTTGTTCGAACATGAAATTAATAAAGATTGTAACATTAATTTGAGGCTGGTTAATTCCAGAAGTGGGGTTGTAAGTTTTATCTGGGACTGGAATGAAAATATAGAAGCAGCAGGTCTTGGTGGTTTAGTTGCAGATCTAGAACTTTATCTTGGGGATGTAATCCTTAAAGATGGAATTGACAAATGGATATGGAATGGAGACTCTTCTGGTGTTTTTTCTGTAGCTTCTCTCAGGAAATTAATCGACAGATCCAATTATGAGGGTGAGATTAACAATTGTTTTTGGAATAAGCGGTTGCCATCTAGGATCAATTGTTTTGTTTGGAAATTGTTCTTAAGGAAACTTCCCACTCGGGTTAATTTAGCTTCTAGAGGCGTTATTCTTCCTGTTAAGGTATGTCCTTTTTGCTCTTTGGTGGATGAAACAGTGGAGCACTTATTCTATTCGTGTTCCCTTAGTTCGGAACTCTGGAAATGGTTTCTCGGCTGGTGCTGCATTCCTATTTTTGAGCATCACAATATGGATGATTTGGTGAAGGGGATTTTGGAAAAAGGTAAATCTGAAAGACAAAGACTTTTCTTCGAAACGGCCATCGGGGGTTTATGTTGGTTCATTTGGAAGGCTCAGAACGATTTAATTTTCAATGGTGCAAGATCGTCGGCCTCAATGATTAAAGATGAATTTCAAGCTTCTTTATTCTCTTGGTTAAAATTTAGGGCGGATTGTAAGTCTTTGATTTGGTCTCTTTGGGTATCGTTTCCCTTATCGTTGTTGTAAGTTCTTGTGGCTGGATCTATTTGCTAGCATCTTGCTAGTTTCTTTTATTAAATAATAATTTTGGGATGTCGAGTTTTGGGGTGATGGCAATGCCGAAGCTCCACGCTTGTTATCTCTTTTCGCTGTTCAAAAAAAACATAAAGGGGTTACATAACCCTTTTGTGTCCCTTTGACTTTTAATAAAATATTGAAAAGAAATGCAACACTTTTTCTACTTTTCCAACATGTTGGTAAAGTGTTAAACATCACTTTTTCTTTCATCATATGCAAGACCAATGTGAAATTAAGTTTCTTAACAATCAATCAACAATATCAAATTATCAAGAACAATAAATGGAATTAAACTAACCGAATGATTCTATTGAAGAACAGATGATTACAAAATGATGTCAGAGAATCTTCACGTACTGTAGCCCTTTTCTCATAAATTAATGCGTACAAAATGTTACTTTCAGATCTATTACAAAATAGAAAGTCAAAGATACTATATATACAATTCTAATAACTATTAAGGAAATACACAATAGTCCCTAGACTTTGTTTCCATCAACTAAAACATAACCTAACATTCTCCCCCTTTGATGGAAAGAGCAAAGTCTTTAAATTGTCAAGCCCAGCTTTTGTTCAAACCTTCTCACACTTTTACGATCCGAGATCCTCCATTCAATCTTTGAAATAAACTCAACCATGAGTCTTCGGTCGTTTACAGATAAAGCTCCTTTCTTCGTCTTTCTTTTCTGATCTGCTGCAACTTTCCTTTCAAACCACTCAACACTTTATTTAGAGTTCCATCTGAAAACTTGTTCAGCTCTACACTTCTCATTGCTCTTAACTTCTTATTTCTATCCTTGTACATGACTGCTGGGTGCTTCACCATGATCACTTGAAATTCTTTCAGCTCACCAGCAAACTTGATATCTCTGTGAGGCCCATGTTGATTTTCCTCATACCCCGTTCAACCCCTATCTGAAGATCTTGCACAGACATTAATACCAATTTGGTATGCATGAAGTGAAACAGTGTCTTAAGTGCAAATCTGCAGTGTTCATTTCGTTTGTTTCTGCACAACTCATCAAAAAGATCTTCAATATCTACCAAGTGCATGTTGAACATATCAGCTTCTGTGAACACATAGGTATTTCCATCTGATCTAGTGACAGTGAACTTTGGGTAGAAAATCTTGACAAATCTTTTCTTTTCTATCTTCACCAGGTCGACTATTCTGAACTCACTCTTGACCTTCTCAACTTCCTGTGTTTTATTTCTCAGAAAACTGGCATAGTTGACCAGATTCGGCATGTTTGGCTCTAGCACTCTAAATAACTTGAGAAATGAACAAGGAGCTTGTTTCTTGCAAAAGATCCGTTTTTCCAGAATATCTTCAATATACGACATCTTGTTCCTTTTCCTAATAAATTCTGCCGATCTATTCTCTGGAAGCTCAAGTTTCTTCACCTTCTTTTTGCTGATCTCATCCTTATTCAACAATGTCAGCATGTCTTGTATTTCCCTCTGAACCACTTGTTGGGCTTCAAATCTGAGTCTATGTTGTTTCTTAGACTCATCTGCAAGCACATACTCGTTGAAGAATCTATCCATTACCTCAACCTCATTCAGTACAACTTTTTCTTGTGCAACACTGCTCTCAACTGGAAACTCTTCAAATTCCTCTTTAACTTGAATAAGCACCTCAGGCTTTTCAACTGTTGGTGTCGATTCAGTATCCTTCAAAATCTCCTCAACTAACCCTTCCTCCTCCTCAATCCTTTCAGCTCTGAAATCAGCATCAGTCAAGGCAATTATATCATCATCTTCTGACACTTCAATATACTCCTCCCTCTCTTCTCCTATTCCTTGAATACTTAGCTCATGAGTCTTATCTTGAACGTCTTCATCCGAATCAATATATTCAACAAAATGATAAATATCAGACTGAATGTTCAAAGGAACTGGAACATCTTCATGAAGAATCAATCCCAGCTCTCTTTGTTCACAGCTGATTCTTTTGAGCCCCCAGCCTCTCTCTCCTTAACTTCCGTCTCCTTTTCTGGGTATGTAATCATCAATACCCCAGGTGTTGGTTCATCAAGCTTTCTCCTCTTCTCCCCCTCATGAGGAGCATCATCGGAGTCATCATCATGCTCATCATGTTTCCTCTTGGATGAGCCTTACACGTCTCTTCTACCGCAGCCACCCTTTCTGATAGATTTCCCAATGCTGTCATCACAGTACTTTCCAGGCTTATCATGCGTTCTCTCATTTCATCAAACTGGTCGAACACAAAATCTTTCAGTTCTTCTTTCAATTCTTCAATTGCTTTATTTGGCTCAGACTGCTTTACGGATTCCTCTGCAACATCCTTCCCCTTTATAAACTTTTGGATGTTTGACATCTGGGCCATTACCTCAGCCAATTGAGTAGATACATGCGTGTTTACTCCAGCCACAACTTCATTCAATGCTTTTGTCAATGTTGATTCAGTAACGAATGGGGATAATGTCACCACTGGGCCACATAGACTTCCAGTTGTCACAGTAGTCGAACTTGTAAAAAGTACTTCTGTGTGGCCAGTGCTCAGAGTTGGTAATGTTGTTTCTCTGACTGGACTTCCACCCTCTTCAAGTGACGGAGCAACAAATGCTTCTGTTACTGAGGATGTTCCAGTGGGAACACGAAGTTCAACCACACTAACTTCAACAAATGAAGGTGACTCGAGTGTCCTAGGCTGTATAGGAGCTAGACTCAGTGATTGAAGTGAAGTCGTACACACGGGCAGTTGTGTACTTGTTTCAATATCCATCAAGTCCAAGTGACTTTCAGATAGATTATATGGTTCATCCCTGTGTTCAATTGAAACAATCTCCTGTTGAGAGGAGACTGAGTGGATGGTTGGGTGTGCAATCGTCAGTGGGATACTGACTTCTTCAATGCTAACTCTCATAGGAGAGCTAACAATAGATGTGGTTATATCTCGGCTTTCTAGGTTAATGGTATCCCGCAGACTCTCTTTAGCAATTCCTACAATATCTATCATCATACCACCTCCCTCATGATGATCACCTCCATCATCACCATCATCATCATCATCATCTCCTTCTCCTTCTTCTTCTTGAATATCGGACAACGTTCTCTCGAAGTCAGATCTTTCAGCTTCTTCCTCACCTCCCCTTACACCAACATCTCCCTCACTCACAGATTGGGCAACCTGAACTTCAGCCCCTTGCTGAGGTTCCTCTATTCTTAAAGCTCCTGGGGTAAGAGATCCCGGTTCCTGGGTCTCTATCGGAGCATGATCTATCCTATACAATCTCACATTCTCACTCTCTTGATCCGCATATTTAAGCAATGACTCTGGAGTTGGCATAATATTTGCATTTGGTGAGTCCGGCACTTCGTGTAAGCTCATCATCACATAATCCGGACATCGTTGAGAATTGGCTCGCTTCGGAATATTTTCATTGGCACGAAGAATCCCTCGGATAAGAATTTGTATGAATCTCTGAAGCGGAACAAATTTTCTTGCTCTATTTGTAGTTTTTGCAAGAACAATCTCTTTTAAATCCTCCCATATGCACTGAGCATAATCATAATGTTTGTTGAACGCTATTCCATGAAACATCCTTAAGCAATGAATGTTGCATCTGTCGATGCCTGTGTGCTTTGATGTCATACACCTATTTATGATTCCAAACAGTGTGTACCATTCTCCATTCAAGCCATTCCTATGAAACTTTGAGCTCTTTGGTAGTGGCTTTGAGTAGCCCAAGCAGATCAGATCATGTACCAGCTCCTCATCTGACACAAAGTCTTCAAAATCAGCCAACTCTGGGAAGTTAACTGTGTCTATACGTCTAGGAAGAAATAGATTGTGACGAAGTCTGGCGAGAGTGATTTTTGTTTTGAACTGGTCTATTGTCACTTTGAAGTGATGATTGCCGTCATCGTGAACAAATTTGACGGTGTGCCAAAATTGTTGTAGATACACTTGTGGGATAGACGGTTTGTATTGAAGCAGATAACCTAATGGATGGCCTTTTAGAATGTCAACAATGATAGGATGACTAACTTTAATAACTTTGGTATCTAGGCGATGGTTATTATCTCGGAAAGGTAGGCAATGTTTAGGTTTAACTAACTGGTTATCTGGGATAATGTTTGACTGTGAGGGACGTGCAACTGAAGTAGAACGAACAGGTGTGGAAACAAGGGTATGATTGGATGATGAATGGGAGTCAGATGAATTGGAGTTCTGAGACTGTACTGGAGATGCCATTTGAACACCTGTAAACCAAAATAAAAAAATCATGTTAGACAGATCATGTACACAAATGACAACCTTCAAAATGTAGAAAAATTGTAACATTTTATCAGAAATTGTAAAAAAATTGTGATTTTTTGTTTAAGGCATCGGGATTCCAGACAATAATAGATTATTATTGAAAGGATTCCAGAGTCAATCGTTTAGAGACCAATGTTAGAAAAACACAAATTTATAACAATTTCTTAAAAAATGTGACATTTTTCTTATAACATGAAAAATTCCACACTTAGAAAAAATTTTCTGTTGAAACTCGAATGAAACCACAAGTTTCTCGAATGACTCATGAAACAACTTGACCGTCTATGAATAAACTCGAATGATCCTATATACAACTCGAATGACATAGACATGAAACTCGAATAAACCATGACACAACTCGAATTGTGCTTGATTCAACTCGAATGAGTCTTGAAAGTTCTCGAATAAAAGACATGTTAAACTCGAATGAAACATGTACTAAACTCGAATGAAACATTAGAATCTAACACTCAACTCGAATGACTAAGACATTTTCTCGATAAGAACATTGTCCCAACTCGAATAAGCTTTAAATAATCCACTTCTATAAATAGAGGACTCATCTCCTCATTTCATTCACACCTTGAAAGATCAAATCCTCTCCTTTTCTCTCTTCAAAAAAATCGGCCAAAGCCTCTCAAGAACACCAAAGTTCTTTTTTTTTTTTTCTCTTCAAGTTTTTCCAAGGAAGTTTTGGTGCATCTAGTTCAAGGACAATTCTCCTACTCATTTGCATTCTTCTAATACATCAAAGTAAGTTAATACTAACTTATTACTCCTTATAGTTATGTTTATATAAGTCTTGCATAATATATATATATAATCACCAACAACAACAAGTTTCAAAAAAAAAAAAAAACTCAAGTTTATAAATCACTAGTTTTGTTTTAAAGTTTGTTTTGTTCAAATGTGTTTATAAATATATAAACACAAAATGTAAGTACAAATAACATGAAAAAAATTTATATAAATGTATTTCATAACCTTTTATACATGTGGTTTTTGAATAAACAACAAGAATCACAAGTTGTTTCAAAGTTATGAAATCCAGATTTTCGGCAGAAATATTACATCGACTCTCAAAAATCATAACTAATTCAAAACTTAACGAAATGAGTTGATTCTTGTTTTAAAAATCAGATCTATGTATTAACTAAATATCTGTAGGTTTTCATTATTCAATATGGAGTTTTGAACCCCCAAATATTATTTGGGAACCGAAAGGTTTAACAGCTCAAAAATGGCCAACATAGGGTTTTTAACGAGCCTTTTCCCTAACCTAAACACCTCGAAAAATGACCGTTCTTAACTTGAAAATTTCCTTGTACATAGTAGTTTTATGACTATGAATATCAAAACCCAAATCGTTTTGGAGCTTGGTTAAAAACAGCCACAAAGTAGGCCGGAAAACCTTTAAAAAGTTGGAAAATTATATATATAAACTTGACGTTTTTAACGGGGTTTTATTTATGAACTTGTTAAGTTGAGTGATTTAAAACATAAAAATCTTATGCATGCATATTATCATATATGTGGGAGTTATTAAGTCCCTCATATCATTTAGGACTTGGTTAAACACCTCAAAGCATCATCACAAGTCGTCAACGCAAATCTTCATTTTACGCTCATATTTGTCATCACACTTACGGTGAGTGTTCATAGCCCCTATTTTTAACGTTACGTTTTGGGGAAGAATTACATGCTTCATTTTCATATGGACACAGAAACTGCTTCATTTCTTTTATGTATTACACATGTGGTCCCATCAGCCCTCAGATCATGGATCGTTAGTTACATTATTAAGTAAGCACAAATATATTATGGATAAATCTATCGGGATTAATGTCCCCCACCTAGGTTGGTCGCTGCAACTGCTAAGTGTGGATATATATTTAACATTACGGTATTACAGCAGGGAATACTACACAGGGCAAATTCATAATTAAGTTTCGGTCGCATGATGGTTTTTATGTAATACATAACATGGAATTATGCTTTATAAATTCAAACTCAACTGTTGATGTCCATACAAGTCATTCTTTCGTGTAAACCTATGAGCTCACCAACAATTTTGTTGACATATTTTAGCGTGTATTTTCAGGAAATTAAGACGAGTATCATGCATCGGAAGCGTAACAAGGCTTCCGCGTACTTTCGAAGTCGCAACAAGTTTTCAAACTTACAGAGATTTATTAGCATAATTAATTCACTTTTTGATCATGTATTAAATCTTCGCAATGCGAACTACCTTACGTTTATTTGGATTATGTAAAAACAATATCTTATTTTGAAGATCATTAATGCAATTTCGAAAACGTCCATTTAGTGGTCGTTCACTTGATTATGACTATGCATCCGCGACGTCACGCCTAGTTGCCAACCGGGGTAACGGGGTGTGACACTTGGGAACCGGAACTAACAATATCTTTACCCTTACTAACACCACCTTAGATAAATAGAATATGAGGGATTAGAAAATAAAATTTGCTATGTGAGTTACTAGATCGATATGACATGTATAGCATAAAACATGCACCAATGATAGAGATGGTTATAAAGAGAACATGTGCAATATCTTAACAAAAATGTGTGGGAATAGAACCCACTATCAAACAACTCACGAGGGAGACTCAAGATCCTGCGTGTTACCAGCCTGGGGATACCGAGACTAGGTCACCCTAACCGGCCCCCGAAGTCCGGCCACCTACACCGTAAGCTTATCCGGTATAGAGATTTAATACGCACAAACATGCAGTAAGGCGTTTAAATATAAATAGTAATCTGGAACGTCCAGTGATGCCAATTGAATGAGCATAGCTCAACAATAGGTTTAATCAAGTAAAAAAAGGTAAGTATTAAAGAAATCATCAAGGTATAGTAAGGGTATCAGTGTGTATAAAATAGTAATATCAAGCAAGGTTTCATGACCATATGTCAGAGATTATGCAACTAAGTGAAAACCAGTGCAATGCATCATATGATGATGATGATGTCCAAGATATATGCACAATGTCATAAATGAAGGTAAACATGTAAATATGTATGCAATACACACATCAATACTAGAAGTCACAACAATAGGCTAAGAATAGCCTTCAAGTAGTAAAAATCGCCAAGGAGCCTCCTAAAGCTTGGTTTTCACCTTTAGCATCCCAAACCGGCAACTGACACTCCTTTCATGTCCAAGCTTATCAAAAAATGATATTCAGATTATTTTTAAGCTTCTTGTAACATATCATAAGGTTTGGATGTCAATTGAGGTGTTTAAGTGCCTTCGGTTTGAGTTTCCAAATTCTATCGGCACCGTTGCCTTCTTATTGAACTATAGACTTTTAGACAGTAATTGATGTCAATTTATGTGTTACAAGTATAGGATGATTACATAAGGTTATGTTACCATTTTAGGACTTAAAACAAGTGTTTTGGATGTACAGGGGTGCGACTCGACGAGTTAGGAAGGCGACTCGACGAGTCAAAACATTCTGGAATCGAGTTTATCCTTCAGCACACACTGACTCGACAAGTCATAAGGAGGACTCTCCGAGTCACCCTGCTCTGCACCCCGTTAACTCAACTTTTTTATTCCTGCTCCTAATTTAAATACCCCAAACTCAATTCCAAGTATTACAACCATTCAAATACCTGTTTTTATGCTCATTTTGATACTATAAACATATACCAACCCTTCTTTAATCATTTACACAACAAGAATCCATCAATTCATCACTTAATTGTTTAATTAACCTAAATCAATCCATGATCACATTTCATGAGTTTTCCTTGAATTCTAGTGTTTATAAACTTCAAATTCCAGAAAAACAACTTGCTATTCATTATTAACCCACATTAAGCAACCATGTTTTGGACTCATCCAACATCTTCTCATATGTATTATTAAGCTAGAAGAAGATGAAGATGAAAACTTATTCATATAACTTAATATCATGAAGATAAAAATTTAGTGATTGATTGCCTTACTTGGTTGCCCACAAATCTTGAACCCTCTAAGCTAAAACTTGCAAGCCCTTAACCTTGGTTTCTTGTTCTTCATAAAGGAAGTGCAGAGATATTTGCAATTGAGATTATGGGGGTGAGGCCACTGATTGGGGAGTCAATTTGTGTAACGACCTAAACTTTAATCCATGACAATTAATAAGCTTAACTTTAATTTTAAGTCAAATGATCATTGTTCTATGAGATTCAAAATATAAATTTAATGAAAATAATAATAAATTCTAATCAAGTCAAATGGATTAAATCATAAGTTTGTTACATGATTTAAAAGAAATTAAATGATTTGCAACTTTTGTGGTGAAAATAGGAAGTATGAAACTTGTTAAAAACTTTTGATTATATTTAAACCCCAAAAACCACTTCCCTGCTCATTTTATCATCTAATTATCAATCCAAAACACATTCATCATCTAGAAGAACCCACGGTTCATACAAGCTTCATCACAAATCCATCACCAAATTGTGAGATTCAAGTTTGAATACAACAAAAATGGGCATCAAATATCAAGGATTCTACAAGTTTGCATCATAATTTCAAGGTAAATAAAAACTAATTAAAATCTATCTATGTGTGTAAATGGAACCTACGGTTCTTAGAAGTTGCAAATGTTCATATGATCTTCAAAATCTCAAATTCATCTTCAATATATGTTTAAAATTAAGAATGAAACACATGCATGTTATTTTCATAAGATTAATCAAGCATCTGTGCAAATCTATAACTTAAATTCCATAGTTTGAAAATGAAACTAAATGTACTGCTGCATCTGTATTCTTTATTCCATATATGTGAAATTGTTCATTTAAAAGAATTAAAAACATTCCTTAGATCTCCTTGAATTGCTGCTGAATTTTTTTAAAAGAAAACAGGAAGGAACAGAAAGCGCAAGTGTGCTGTGTGTTTCATATAGATACCGAAACCACAAGAGGGTGATACCGAAACCTTATGGTTTCGGTATACTCATCATCAAAACCATGGATGCATGCTGAGATATATTTAAGCCTCTACCGAGACCCACTTGTTGGAACCATTGCATGGCTACCGAAACAACAAAGAGATTACCGAAACCATCATGGTTTCGGTAACACCCTGAAACCCACCACCGAAACTGATAACTACCGACACCCACCAAGCAAATACCGAAACCTTGAAAAGGTTTCGGTAATTCTAAATCAATTGAGACCACCACCGAGACCATATATACACAATACTGAAACCATTGAGAAGTATGAAGCATGCATATACCGAAACCATCAATGGTTTCGGTAGTCTCATTACCGAAACAGAAAGACAACAACTATCCTTTTTGAATTGCATAAAAAGAGTATGTGAGCATAGTGTGTGCAGAATTATACAGCTATGTATGTGTGTATCGATATATATATATATATATATATATATATATATATGTATATATATATATATATATATATATATATATATATATATATATATATATATATATATATATATATATATATATATATATATATATATATAAGTAGGTGTGTGTGTGCAGAAAATATGTGTGTGTGTCTAGTGATAACAGCAACCCTTTCACTTTATATGTTGCATGAATTAGGAAAGTGTATGCATGAGGGTGCTGTGTATGTCAGGATCAATAACCCACAACAACTCTTTTTCCTTTTATTATATATATCAATATATAAATATATATAAATGAAAGCAGAAAGACAACATCCTTATTCTTTGTTTTATACATATATATATTCTTGCATTAATATACAAATATTGAACTATATTGATCTAAATTAGAAATGTAGACATATGAATGCGATCATTTAATAATTAAACATCCAAACATGTGCTTATATATTCAATAGATGCAAGACTCATAATTTATAAACACTTAGCTTATAAAAATAAAGGCAATACGAGAAAGGACATAATTAAGCTTATGCATGATAATTTAAGTACATAATTCACTTAAAGGAATTTAATTATATATTCTTACTCGAGAAATGAACGAGTCTTATGATCGTGTATGTGTGCTATATGTAAGTGTATGCATTATAACACATGTCCATGAAAAATGACATAAATACTTATATGTCATTCAAATCATTTTAAGCATATTTCATATATGACGAATATAACTATTGAACCTTGAATGAAATGTACTAATGAGATTGATGGCCATATTCATCTCAATATAGTCAAATATGAGACTTTGAGATTAAAGACCAACGAACGAACACTGAATTTATTATTCAAATAATTCAAAGGCTAATAAATATCAGAAATGATATGATTAACAGATTGAGCAACAAGAGAAGCTAAAAGACATTTAAAGAGCATCAGTGAAGGTTATAGCAAAGTGGCAAGCATCTGTAAGTCTGATATAAATAAGTTAGAAAGTGGTTCTAATCCACTACAGATTGTGAGCAACAGAGCCAGAGCCAGAAAGTAAAAGAGCACAAATAACCAGTAACTGTGAGTTGTAGATTTCACTTTAACTGCATATTATGTGAATTGAGACTTTTGTTGCATGATCCTGATTTTATTGACATTCCGATCTTGAGCTTATTGATTTATATTATCATAGTATATTTACTATGAATTGTTGAGCAGATCATTTACTCTTCTAGCTTCTATTTTCATTGACGAGTCATTTGATTGTTAAGCTTAACTCCATCACTATTGCTCGGTGTTGGGTTAATGTTAAGCTTATGATGTGCTGATTTACGTGATGAAAGCACAGAGGGTAGCTAGAGCTGAGCATTCCGATGATATCCATATAGAGCTTTTACTGGTAGCTAGCCCAGTACGTGGCTGATCCCCACTAATGATGCGTGTGTATGGATTTATCATCATCCGAGCATTCCTTATGAATTTGTCTAAAAGTCTCAAGAGCAACAACAGTTTTATAACTGGGAGCTGAGCAAAGTCGCGCATCAAAAGAGCATTAATTGGCCAATGACCCTTCGAGATTGAGCTGTGCATGAGCCTAGTGCAGTGCATATAGAGCTGAGCCGTGCATGAGCCGAGTGCAGTGCATGTGCTTCCGCGTTCATAATTGCATGTTAAATGTGAAATTCTGCATTCTCACTAAGCAAATAAGCTTACCCCGTTGTTGCATTATTTTTCAGGTAAAGGCAAAGGATTGGCTGGACCTAGTTCTTAGGTCGGGACTTGAAAGAGCTTGAAGTACATTAGAACCTGTTCCAACACCTTGGTACTTAGCTGATGATTGAGCTTTGGGGTTCGGGTCTAGTTTATATTATGTGATTTGATGCAATAGTCTAGATATTTGTACCTTGCTACTTAAAACTGTCTCTGGTTGTAATTAACTTTTATTCCGCAACTGTTAATTTTATCTTAGTTTCCTGATTGATATTGCATTGCTACTGGGCCTTGACTTAAGACCTTTGAGAAATCTTGGGTCTTACAGGATGGTATCAGAGCAATAGTTTGAGTGAATCATTGTATTACGTGTAATACATGATCTCAAACTTGTGCAATGCTATAGTATCAATCATGACAGGATGGCTTGAACTAAGATAGGTATTCAGAGACTAGTAGGATGTGGCATGAAAGGGTACAATGTGCTAGACTAATGAGCTAAATATTTAGTGATTTGAATTTCAGAGCTATGTCAGGAGAAGGTGGACCATCAGGTGGCATGACCCCAGAGCAAGTCCTGGAAATGATGCAACAACTAATAACCCAGAATAATGAGCAACAAAACAAGTTTATGCTAGAGCAAATTGAATCAATAAAGAAAACTGAAAAGAGAAATAAACGTAAAAAGAAGCAAACTGAACAGTCAAGCGAATCGGAATCCGATAATGAGCATGTCAATCAACGAGTTGTGCAGCCAAAAGGCTGTAGATTCAAAGACTTCAAAGCGAGTGGTGCCATAACGTTTGAAGGCACAGTAAATCCAATACAAGCGTTAGATTGGATAAGTCATACTGAAGAGATCTTCAGTATCTCAGAATGTCTAGACAGCAATAGAGTTAAGTTTGCTACAGCACTGTTCGTTGGAGCTGCTAGAGCCTGGTGGAAAACACAAAGGAGCATCTATGGTGAGGAAGAAATTATGACACTGGACTGGGAGCAGTTCTTGGAGATGTTCAACGCCAAATACTGTCCAACAGATAAACAAGACGAACTCGAGATGCAGTTGATGCAATTGAAACAAGGAACTAAGACCGTTGATGAATATGAACATGAGTTCTCGAGACTTTGCTACTACTCGTCATATCAAGTAGCAACAGAAGAGCGTAAGATAAACCGATTCAGACTGGGTCTGAATCCAATATATAGAAGACAAATGAGTAGCATAAAGTTCAAAACGTATCTCAGCATAGTGGAAGCAGCAAGAATGGTGGAGCGTGAATTCACAGATTCGAGTTGTGAACCCGTTATGATGGCTATAAGTCCTACATGTCCATCTCCACCTAAGAAACAGAAATCTAGTAGATTCTTTAGTTCATCAAAGTCCAGTCAGCAGCAGTCACAAGCATCCTCTACACCTCAGAAGACTAGAGTCTATTCCATACGATCAGAAGCACGAGTGTGTAAATGTTGTAACAAATTTCATAGCGGACGCTGCAATCCTATAGATGTAACCTGTTACACTTGTAAACGGATTGGACATGGAAGCGATGAGTGCCTAGAAAGAAACGACGTATGCTACAACTGTGGTGAGCGTGGACATTATGCCAAGCATTGCCCAAATGCATGCATGCTTACTAATCCCCAACAACCAGTTGGCAGAACAATTCATCAGAGTACTACAATGATACCTACAGCAAAGGCGCGAGCTTTCCATATAACTGTTGAGGATGCTGAGGAGACACCAGAAACGCCAAAAGACCACAATGGTAACTAATAATAATAAGTTTCTTATATGATAAAATGATTTAATTTTGTTGCAAGATGAATTTTAATTCCTACATAAGTATTGAGTTAACTGTACAACCCTGTTATCGATAGTGAATAATGCGGATGACATATGGGTTGTATCAGTTGAAGTTACGATACAAATACATTTCCAATCAGAAATTATACCTATAAACAATATAGGTATTGTAATCTGAATCGTGTATGATTCAGAAGCTCTAAGAAACCAAAATATAATCCTAAGCACCAGCTACTTCGTAAATCCTTGTAATCAGAATGATTACAACGTGTCTCTTAAGGAGGCAGAGGTAGAAGTTGCTGATCCAATAAAAATCAATGAGAAGAGTATTTGAACCAAATAGTCAAGCACCCAATGTCAACTTGAATTGAAATCAAAGAAGTCAGAGGCATAAAGCTAGAGTCAAACATGAAAATAAATTGAAATTGTTTAAAGTCAAGCGATTGGTCATAAATGGCCGATGAAAAGCCCGTGATTTGTTAATATAAATGTAATTGTTGGATTCTCATTATGTCGACGCTAGACTAGTGAGATATCTAATATGGAATTCCTATTCCACCTAACTGCATATAAAATGAAAAGCTTCTGTCAAAAGAGTGAAGTAATCTTAAATTAAGAGATTCGCCAATGAAAAGTCAAACATAAGTTTGTACACAAGATTAAATGAAATTCTTATTCCATTTTCTTGTCAGAGCAAAGAAATCATAAGTCTTCACAACAGTCAGCGAAATTCAGAAATAAGGTAAGCGATTGATGATGATGACATCATCAATAAAAGAAATTGTTTCATAAAGTAGAGATATTAGACTCCCAAAAACTCTACAGCTAGTTCAAAGGAAATGAGAGAGAGATATGAGTTAATTAATGCATTGAGTTGCTAGCCGAATTGAATAAGATATATTTTAAAGCTCAAAGCATAAGTCCAAATAGTAAAGATACAATTGATAAGTCAGAGTTTCTAAAATGCCTAAAATCAGTGCATAAATTAGCTAATAAGCTGTATAATATGGTGAATGCAGTGAATGTACTGGTTGTAAAAGCCAAAGAAGCGAGAAGTTATGAAAAGACAGATGGTGCTCATTCAAACAATCACCAGCTAGTTTGTGTCAGATATTTGGAATTCATACCCACTTTGAAATTCCTAATGACCTATATCTGAACATAGACAACTTCGAGGACGAAGTTATGCGTGGTGGAGCCCATTCTGTAACGACCTACACTTTAATCCATGACAATTAATAAGCTTAACTTTAATTTTAAGTCAAATGATCATTGTTCTATGAGATTCAAAATATAAATTTAATGAAAATAATAATAAATTCTAATCAAGTCAAATGGATTAAATCATAAGTTTGTTACATGATTTAAAAGAAATTAAATGATTTGCAACTTTGTGGTGAAAATAGGAAGTATGAAACTTGTTAAAAACTTTTGATTATATTTAAACCCCAAAAACCACTTCCCTGCTCATTTTATCATCTAATTATCAATCCAAAACACATTCATCATCTAGAAGAACCCACGGTTCATACAAGCTTCATCACAAATCCATCACCAAATTGTGAGATTCAAGTTTGAATACAACAAAAATGGGCATCAAATATCCAGGATTCTACAAGTTTGCATCATAATTTCAAGGTAAATAAAAACTAATTAAAATCTATCTATGTGTGTAAATGGAACCTACGGTTCTTAGAAGTTGCAAATGTTCATATGATCTTCAAAATCTCAAATTCATCTTCAATATATGTTTAAAATTAAGAATGAAACACATGCATGTTATTTTCATAAGATTAATCAAGCATCTGTGCAAATCTATAACTTAAATTCCATAGTTTGAAAATGAAACTAAATGTACTGCTGCATCTGTATTCTTTATTCCATATATGTGAAATTGTTCATTTAAAAGAATTAAAAACATTCCTTAGATCTCCTTGAATTGCTGCTGAATTTTTTTAAAAGAAAACAGGAAGGAACAGAAAGCGCAAGTGTGCTGTGTGTTTCATATAGATACCGAAACCACAAGAGGGTGATACCGAAACCTTATGGTTTCGGTATACTCATCATCAAAACCATGGATGCATGCTGAGATATATTTAAGCCTCTACCGAGACCCACTTGTTGGAACCATTGCATGGCTACCGAAACAACAAAGAGATTACCGAAACCATCATGGTTTCGGTAACACCCTGAAACCCACCACCGAAACTGATAACTACCGACACCCACCAAGCAAATACCGAAACCTTGAAAAGGTTTCGGTAATTCTAAATCAATTGAGACCACCACCGAGACCATATATACACAATACTGAAACCATTGAGAAGTATGAAGCATGCATATACCGAAACCATCAATGGTTTCGGTAGTCTCATTACCGAAACAGAAAGACAACAACTATCCTTTTTGAATTGCATAAAAAGAGTATGTGAGCATAGTGTGTGCAGAATTATACAGCTATGTATGTGTGTATCGATATATATATATATATATATATATATATATATATGTATATATATATATATATATATATATATATATATATATATATATATATATATATATATATATATATATATATATATATATATATATATATATATATATATATATATATATAAGTAGGTGTGTGTGTGCAGAAAATATGTGTGTGTGTCTAGTGATAACAGCAACCCTTTCCCTTTATATGTTGCATGAATTAGGAAAGTGTATGCATGAGGGTGCTGTGTATGTCAGGATCAATAACCCACAACAACTCTTTTTCCTTTTATTATATATATCAATATATAAATATATATAAATGAAAGCAGAAAGACAACATCCTTATTCTTTGTTTTATACATATATATATTCTTGCATTAATACACAAATATTGAATTATATTGATCTAAATTAGAAATGTAGACATATGAATGCGATCATTTAATAATTAAACATCCAAACATGTGCTTATATATTCAATAGATGCAAGACTCATAATTTATAAACACTTAGCTTATTAAAATAAAGGCAATACGAGAAAGGACATAATTAAGCTTATGCATGATATTTAAGTACATAATTCACTTAAAGGAATTTAATTATATATTCTTACTCGAGAAATGAACGAGTCTTATGATCGTGTATGTGTGCTATATGTAAGTGTATGCATTATAACACATGTCCATGAAAAATGACATAAATACTTATATGTCATTCAAATCATTTTAAGCAAATTTCATATATGACGAATATAACTATTGAACCTTGAATGAAATGTACTAATGAGATTGATGGCCATATTCATCTCAATATAGTCAAATATGAGACTTTGAGATTAAAGACCAACGAACGAACACTGAATTTATTATTCAAATAATTCAAAGGCTAATAAATATCAGAAATGATATGATTAACAGATTGAGCAACAAGAGAAGCTAAAAGACATTTAAAGAGCATCAGTGAAGGTTATAGCAAAGTGGCAAGCATCTGTAAGTCTGATATAAATAAGTTAGAAAGTGGTTCTAATCCACTACAGATTGTGAGCAACAGAGCCAGAGCCAGAAAGTAAAAGAGCACAAATAACCAGTAACTGTGAGTTGTAGATTTCACTTTAACTGCATATTATGTGAATTGAGACTTTTGTTGCATGATCCTGATTTTATTGACATTCCGATCTTGAGCTTATTGATTTATATTATCATAGTATATTTACTATGAATTGTTGAGCATATCATCTATTCTTCTAGCTTCTATTTTCATTGACGAGTCATTTGATTGTTAAGCTTAACTCCATCACTATTGCTCGGCGTTGGGTTAATGTTAAGCTTATGATGTGCTGATTTACGTGATGAAAGCACAGAGGGTAGCTAGAGCTGAGCATTCCGATGATATCCATATAGAGCTTTTACTGGTAGCTAGCCCAGTACGTGGCTGATCCCCACTAATGATGCGTGTGTATGGATTTATCATCATCCGAGCATTCCTTATGAATTTGTATAAAAGTCTCAAGAGCAACAACAGTTTTATAACTGGGAGCTGAGCAAAGTCGCGCATCAAAAGAGCATTAATTGGCCAATGACCCTTCGAGATTGAGCTGTGCATGAGCCTAGTGCAGTGCATATAGAGCTGAGCCGTGCATGAGCCGAGTGCAGTGCATGTGCTTCTGCATTCATAATTGCATGTTAAATGTGAAATTCTGCATTCTCACTAAGCAAATAAGCTTACCCCGTTGTTGCATTATTTTTCAGGTAAAGGCAAAGGATTGGCTGGACCTAGTTCTTAGGTCGGGACTTGAAAGAGCTTGAAGTACATTAGAACCTGTTCCAACACCTTGGTACTTAGCTGATGATTGAGCTTTGGGGTTCGAGTCTAGTTTATATTATGTGATTTGATGTGATAGTCTAGATCTTTATACCTTGCTACTTAAAACTGTCTCTGGTTGTAATTAACTTTTATTCCGCAACTGTTAATTTTATCTTAGTTTCCTGATTGATATTGCATTGCTACTGGGCCTTGACTTAAGACCTTTGAGAAATCTTGGGTCTTACAATTTGACCCCCAATTGATCCATATTTTGCAATTAACCCCTTCCAAACTTTGTTTCTCCTACTTTCAACCACCAAAGACTTATATTATTCATTTTCTTCACACTACTAACTCCCGCATAGGCTAAGGGAATTTGTACATAGAGCTTTTGGACTTATACTTATGTATATGTATTAAAACTTACAATGTATTAAAGCATATAGTACAAGTATGTGAAGCATGTGGTCAAGGTTTAAATTCTAATCATAATTGAACGACTAATTACTATTCATTTAGCAATTTAATTAATTATAATTAGTACCTTAAATTTGAGGACGTTACAACTCCTCCCCCATTGAAAAGATTCTGCCCACGAAATCACGTTTGGCAAACAAGTTGGGGTACTTAGACATCATCCCAGATTTAGTCTCCCATGTAAGGTGAGCACGACGATGATGTTTCCATTTGACTAGCACCAACTCAATTTCTATGTTCTTAACTTCACTACTTTTTCGTTCACAAATCACAATAGCCTCAGGTTCTTCAACGTACCTCTGCTTTTCATGAATTTTGTCTTCATTCATCGGCTTAGCTGAATAAGTCTCTACAAGACATCTTCTGAGATAGCCCACATGAAATACATTACGAATACCAGTTAGATCATTGGGATTGTCAAGGCGATTGGCCGGTTCGCCGATCTTGTCAATGATCTTAAAGGGTCCAATAAATCGTGGTTTGAGCTTACCATGTTTACCAAACCATAATACCCCTTTCCATGGCGAAACTTTCAACATCACATGATCATCCACCTTGAAATCAACTGGCATGTAGTTCTTATCACCATAAGCCTTATGTCGATCTTGGGATGCCTTTAAATATCCCCGAACCATCCGAATCTTATCATGAGTCAATTGTAAGATTTCAGGTCCAGTCAGTGGCTTTTCACAAGCCTCATGCCAACAAGTAGGAGTTAGACATCTCCGACCGTACAATGCTTTGAATGGTGGCATTCCTATAGAAGAATGATAACTATTATTATATGTGAATTCCACCAATGGAAGATGGGTATCCCAACTGCCACCAAAGTCAATAACACATGCTCGAAGAAGATCCTCAAGAGTCTAAATGGTACGCTCACTCTGACCATCAGTTTAAGGATGATAAGTAGTACTGAGTTTCGCCTTTGAACCCAAGGCATATTGGAAACTAGCCCAAAAGTGCGAAGAAAAACGAGAATCTCGATCGGATATAATGGATTCGGAAACACCATGTAAAGAGACAATCTCGTTAATATAGATCTGATCCAGTCGCTCCATAAAGTAGTTCTCATGAATAGGTATAAAGTGAGCCAACTTAGTGAGACGATCTACAACAACCCAAATGATATCGTGTTGTCACGAAGTAATCAGAAACTTGGTGACAAAGTCCATGGTAATATGATACCACTTCCATTCTGGAATCGGTAGCAGTTGATACTACCATATGGCTTCTGGTGTTTGGCTTTAACTTGCAGACACACCAAGCACTTTAAACATACACCCCCACATCATGTTTCATTCTGGGCCACCAATACATAACCTTCAAGTCACGATACATTTTAGTACTCCCAGGGTGATAAGAATATATGGTGTTGTGAGCTTCCTTTATATCACCTGACGAAATCCACCAAGTTTAGGAACCCATATGCAACCCTTGAACACTTTCAACCCTTGGGAATTATCAGAAAGAAGATGAACTTGACCAACAAGGCGTTCCAATTTAAGTGTAGACTCTCGGAGAATTTTCTGTTGCCACCAACGGATATCTCTGAGAATAGAGGGTTGCACTGTAACATAAGCGAGAACGAAGTTCAAATTCAACTGACGATCCTAGTAAATCTTTCGGTTAAGTGCATCAGCCACCACATTAGCCTTGCCTGGGTGGTTTTCACAATCATAGTACTTAACCAACTCTAAAGCACGTCTCTGCCTCATATTCAGATTATGTTGGTCAAAGATATACTTCAAACTCTGATGATCCATGAATAGTTACACTTCGTGCCATATAAGTAGTGTCTCCACAATTTCAGTGCAAACACTACATCAGCAAATTCAAGATCATGCGCAGGATACTTCTTTTCGTAACACAACTGAGTCCCAAACCCGAAGCATCAATACATGATGAAGTCATCAGTGCCTTCGGGTAAGGCAAGTACAGGGGCACTAGTCAATTGAATCTATAATTCTTGAAAAGCTTTCTCCTGCTCACCTTTCCAAGAAAATACCACATTCTTTCGAGGGAGAGAAGTGAGTGAGACCACAATCTTAATAAAATCACGTATGAAACACCAATAATATCTTGCCAAACCCAGAAAACTTCTCACTTCAGCTGCATTTGTAGGTGGCTACCACGAACGGATAGCCTCAATTTTAGATGGATCATTAGGTACTCCCTCCTCGGAAATACATGACCCAAGAATTGAACTTATCAAATTCAAGGTCCGACATTTAGTAGACTTATTGCATTTGAGATATTTGATACTTATTATAATAATTGTGTAGAGTTATGTATTGAGATATATATAAATATACTTAGGTTCATAGCGTTTAGTTTTGGATTCGTACCATTCGTAACCAGAACTCGCATTTAGAGAACTTAGCATAAAGCTTCTCATTGCAAAGAATCTCCAACATTTCACGGAGATGGGTAGCGTGGTCAAATTCAGTTCTTGAATAGGTTAGGATGTCATCTATGAACACAATAACCAATTTATCCAACATAGCTCGGCAGACTCGGTTCACTAAATCCATAAACGCGGCTGGGGCATTCGAGAGTCCAAAAGATATTACCAAAAACTCATAATGGCCATATCGAGTGCGGAATGCAGTCTTTGGTACGTCTTCCTCACGAACCTTTAATTGATAATATCCAGATAGCAGACCGATCTTTGAGAAATATGAAGCACCTTGCAATTGATCATATAGATCATCTATACGCGTCAAGGGATATTTATTTCGGACAGTTACCTTATTCAGTTCCCAGTAACGATAAACATCCTTAAGGTTCCGTCATTCTTCTTAACAAATGAAACCGGAGCACCCCACGGCGAGGAACTCGGTCTAATGAATCTCTTGTCCAGTAATTCTTGCAATTGAGCCATCATATCTTTCAACACTGAAGGGACGAGACGATATGGAGCTCGTGCAACAAGTGCTGCTCCCAGTACTAAATCAATCTTGAACTCAACCTGTCGATCATGAGGCAATGCTGGCAAGTCGTCAGGGAATACATCAATAATTCTGGTACCACGGGAACATATGACACTTTTGGCTTTTCAGCTTGTACATCAACCACATATGTGAGATAGCTCGTACATCCTCCCTTACTGGGACATCGATGAGCCTTAGCGACCGACATGATCGCCACATGCCCCTTTCGCCTCTCACCATAGATAAACACTTTATCACCGTTCGGAGAGGTTAGTTGAACAAGTCATTTATTACACTGAATCACTGCATCATGATTTGCCAACCAATCTATCCCTACTATAACATCAAACTCTTTATTTCCATAGGGATCAGATCAATAATAAAGTTATGGAAATCTAAAGTGAGCTGACAGTTATTGTAAACAACTTTTACAGTCAAAGATTGACCATCAGCCTCCACATCAACAAAAATGGCAACAAAGCAAGTGCAATAGCTAATTTATGAACAAAAGACTTAAAAATAAATGAAAAAACTTGCACCCGAATCAAATAACACATTAGCAGGTACAGAATTTGAAAGAAAGGTACTCATGACAACATCTGACGTTTCCCTAGCCTCATCAGCGGTCATCTGAAACGTACAGCCCCGATCTCTAGAGGATTCGTTCGTCTTTGATTGGGAGGGAGCGCCCGAATGTTGAGGCTTAATTACCGAAGCCTTACTTTCCTCTGGTGCTAACATAGGGCACATATTGAGCAAATGCTCTGACCAATCGCACCTAATGTGACACCCTTGCCACATTAACCACCAATTACCATTCACCCAGGATTATTCACCAACAAACAGATATATAATGATCTGATAGCTTAATAATAGTGCGGAAGCAAAATACATAAATAAAAGTATTACAACAGAGTCTAACACCCTACGGTGCTACAAAGGTTACACGTCTAAGTCTACAAATCCAAAGGTATTACATCATCCCCAAATTTATTACAACAAAATTTTCATAAACCAAATACCAAAGTAAACGGTAGAAATCTTCAAACACTTCAATAAACGTCCTAGCTAGACGGTCCCGCAGCGGATTTCCCTTTTCCTGTAAAAAAATTCAACAACTGAAGGGGTAAGCTAAAGCTTAGTGAATACCATATGATTTTACACAATCTACAAATCATTATGATGCCACCCAGGGTAACCGCGGTAACACATACCGTAAACCCCACACGTAATCCAAGTACGCAAACCCGAGCCGCAGCTCCTTCGAGCTGACACTCGGCATAAGAATAACCAACCATCTGAGGCAGACATTACATCGGGGATGACCTACTGTCTATCCTGACAACAGAGGTGTCAAACTCTTGGTCATATAGCACAGTAACATCAGAGTACAGATGCGACCACGCAGGTCCATCGAAAGGATGCACAACAAATGAACGGACATGCAACAAGTATGAATGTGCATCAATACATATACGCAAGTTAGTAGAGTTCCAAACGAATATGAAACAACATGCCTCAGCAGGCAATGCAAACATAATGCAGATGCAGCAATGTTAAAATCAAAGGTACTCACAGTGGGTGCGTTATTAACTTCAATTTATCTTATTTCTCTTCGGGCTTTCAACCGGATCAACCAAGTACCCCACTGTGGGTTAAACAACACCACAAGGGACCTGTTTCATTTCCATAATGAAAACATATTATCATTATATGTTCTTTAACAATTACCATCAACTTGTATACAATAAAGTGCTACAACATTCGGAAACACCATCCGAAACTCATATTTTAAACCGTTATTCGAGGTGTTATTATTCCCAATTAACCCTCCATTATATGCCTTATCATAGTACAAAAGATATCTCAAAAGTTTGTTTATTTGACCATAAATTCGGATCCTTTTAAACCCATCCGAATCACCCCAAAAACTCATAGAACTCGCCGAGTAGGCTCATGGAACTCGCCGAGTTCCTGTCCGAATTTCGGACCCTTAGTTGAATTTCGGACACATCCGGATTGGGTTGACCTATCCGAGTTCGGGTCGACCCATCTGAATTCGGACCCTCCGAGTTCGGTTCTTAAATTTGACTTCGGTCCAATCCAAATTTCGGATCTTATCCGAATTCGGGTCCCAACCGAATTCGGATCCAACACTTATGAATTTTTGAAGATTTATTCAACTTGTTCTTGAGTACTCGCCGAGTTCCCCCTGAACTCGCCGAGTTCACATGCATGTTTTGCAGTTCACAGCTACGGGTTTTGCACTAAAATTTCCATAAATTCATTCCTAGCAACATGCAATCCATAATAATGCTATACTAACATATATTGAACATTTCTACATCATTTTCTATATCATTTACAACCAATTTTGTCCAGATTTGACCAAAAATGAGTAAAAACTCAAGAACACCAAAAACTTCATAAAAATTTAGATTTTGTTACCTTTTTGGACGAATTGAGGTACGATTCTTGTTTCTGGAGCTTCAATGATGTTCAACTGATGATTCCCAACTAAATAAACATACATGCATCCACAATTTTTCAGATTTCAAATCCGAATTTCATTTCTTTATTCTTCAAAATAAAACCCCAAAGCTCAAAATTACGTTCTTACCTTAATTTCCCCTTGAATCTGGTTTATAATCAGATTTGTTCCACGAATTTCGTTCCACAATTCGAATTTTCAGCAAGGATTTAGAGAGAGATGGAGAGAAGTCTTTAGTTGTAGAGAGAGAGAGGTATCATTCAAATGAAAGACCAATGGTCTTTTATTCCTTAATTCCGGCTATTGACACTTTCAGCCCCTCAACTTATCCGGTTCCATTAAATACTGATTTCATCATTATTTTCAACATCACCAATTTTTAAACAATCATACTTAATAACTAAAATTTAACATTCACAAACTCCTTAATTTCATAAAATAACAACCAACTTCCAAATATCCAGATACATAAACATTTTTAATAATTTAACTTAATACAGAAATTCATCTAATTATCCAATTACAATAAATTAAATCCGAGGATGTTACAGCATGGGCTCCACCACGCTCAACTTCGTCCTCGAAGTTACTCGGATCCAAAAAGTTGCGGATATTTCTTTAACATCTCAGACTTAGTCTCCCAAGTATGATTCACTCCTTTGTGATGCTTCCAACGTACAAGCACCATCTCTATCTCCTTGCTTCTCAACTTCTTTACTTTCGTATCTAACACACACTCCGGCTCTTGAACATACCGGAGCCTTTCATCAATCTGCAGCTCAGTGTGATTGGCCCAATCCTCGTTTTCAGCAGTGAATGACTTCCTGAGATTTCCCACATGGAACACCGGGTGTATGCCCGACATTTCTTCTGGCAACTCTAAACGATACGATTGGTTTCCAACTTTTTCTACTATCTTAAATGGCCCAACAAATCTTGGAGCCAGCTTTCCTCTCTTTACAAAACGTGTAACACCTCTCATAGGTGACACCTTCAAATACACCCAATCATTTACCTCAAAGCTGATTGGTTTGTGCCTTCTATCGTAATAACTTTTCTGGCGATCTTGGGCCGCCTTCATATTCTGTCTTACCAATTGAATCTTTTCATTTGTTTCTTGCAATAATGTCGGCCCAGCAATCGGCGTTTCACCGGTTTCCCTCCAACATGTAGGAGTCCTACATCTTCTCCCATACAATGCCTCAAACGGCGCTTTCTTGATTGTCGCATGATAACTGTTGTTATACGAAAATTCTATTAATGGTAAATGGTCATCCCAATTACCACCAAGGTCTAACACACACGACCGCATCATATCTTCGAGTGTTAGGATGGTCCTTTCACTTTGACCATCGGTTTGCGGACGGTAAGCCGTACTCATAGCAATCCTCGTTCCCAACCCTTCTTGTAATGCCGACCAGAAGTTGGAAGTAAATCGGTTGTCTCGATCTGATACTATGGACTTCGGTACTCCATGTCTAGCGACGATCTCATCCATGTAAATGTGAGCCAACTTCTCTAATGAATAGCTTTCCCGGATCGGTATAAAGTGTGCGGACTTAGTTAACCGATCCACTATGACCCAAACTGCATCGTGTTGACGCCTAGTTTTCGGCAACTTCGTGACAAAGTCCATCGTGATATGCTCCCACTTCCATTCCGGGATGGGAAGCGGTTGCAAACTACCGTAAGGCTGCTGGTGTTCGGCTTTCACTAACCGACAAGTTCGGCATCTCTCCACGTACTGTCCGATATCTTTCTTTAATCCGGGCCACCAGTAGTCTGCTTTCAGCTCGTTGTACATCTTTGTGCTCCCGGGATGTACGGAAAACTTAGACTGATGAGCTTCTTTTATTATCACATCTCTCATGCCTCCATACTTTGGCACCCAGATTCTCCCATATATACCTTTCAAACCCGATTCACTTGTTTCCATATCCTTAATCTGTGCTCTTATACCCTCAGCACCAACATTTTCGTCTTTCAAGGCTTCCTCTTGAGCGGCCTTGACATCATCAATAATAGTGGATGTTAACATAGTAGATGTCAACATGTAACAGCAATCCTTGGCATATGCTTTGCGACTCAAAGCATCGGCTACCACGTTAGCCTTTCCAGGATGGTAAAGGATTTCACAGTCATAATCCTTTATTAGCTCCATCGAACGTCTCTGTCTCATGTTAAGTTCTTTCTGGCTGAAAATGTATTTCAGGCTCTTATGATCCGTGTATAACTGACACTTAGTCCCATATAGATAGTGCCTCCACAATTTTAACGCAAACGTAACTGCAGTCAACTCCAAGTCATGAGTTGAATAATTCTTCTCGTGTTGCTTTAACTGTCTCGAAGCATAAGCAATAACCTTTCCACGCTGCATCAGTACAGCACCTAACCCCAGTCTTGAGGCATCCGTATACACCACAAAATCTTCATTGCCTTCCGGTAAGGCAAGTATCGGTGCTTCACTTAGTGTCCTCTTTAAAACATCAAACGCTTCTTGCTGCACAGTTTCCCATACAAAGGGTGCATTCTTCTTTGTCAACACCGTCAAAGGAACGACAATTTTCGAAAAATCCTTAATAAACCTCCGATAATAGCCCGCCAGCCCCAGAAAACTTCTGACTTCAGTAGCTGAACGAGGCGACTCCCAATTTCTCACCGCTTCTACTTTAGCTGGATCTACAGAAATTCCGGCCCCCGATATCACATGCCCTAAAAACTGAATCTGTTGTAGCCAAAACTCACATTTTGAGAACTTGGCATACAACTTCTCTTTTCTTAGCAGTTCCAGCAATTCCCTTAAATGATCAGCATGTTCGGCCTCAGACTTTGAATACACCAGAATATCGTCGATGAACACAATCACCGACTTATCTAACATCGGTCTACAAACTCGGTTCATTAAATCCATAAAAACAGCCGGGGCATTGGTCAACCCAAAAGGCATGACCAGAAACTCGTAATGCCCGTAACGTGTCCTAAAAGTTGTCTTAGGCACATCTTCCTCTCTAACTTTTAACTGATGATATCCCGACCTCAAGTCAATCTTAGAAAAGACACTCGCCCCATGTAATTGATCGAACAAATCGTCTATCCTCGGCAGCGGATACTTGTTCTTAACAGTCAGTTTATTCAACTCCCGGTAATCAATGCACATTCGCATTGTACCATCCTTCTTTTTCACAAACAAAACAGGGGCTCCCCACGGCGATGAACTTGGTCGAATAAAGCCCTTGTCCAACAACTCCTGGAGTTGTGTCATCATCTCTTTCATTTCAGTAGGAGCAAGGCGATAAGGAGAACGAGCTACCGGTGCAGCTCCAGGGATCAAGTCAATTCTAAATTCCACTTGTCTCTCAGGCGGCACGCCAGACAAGTCTTCCGGAAACACATCCGGGAATTGTGAAACAACAGGCACATCGGCCAACGTCTTCTTCTCAGCCTTGGCATCTATAGCATATGCCAGATAGGCGTCACATCCCTTTGCAACAAGCTTTCGGGCTTTTGCAACGGTCAACAGACACAGATCCCCACTTCTCCTATCCCCATAAATGCAGATCTCACGCCCCTCTGGAGTAGTTATCTTTATCATTCGCTTCTTACATACTATGTGGGCTTCATTCTCAATTAACCAATCCATCCCGATTATCACATCAAATTCACTGAAGTCTATCGGAATCAAGTCCAGATTGAAGACTACATCTTCAATCACTAAAGTGCAGTTACGATAAGCATGATCTACTTTGACTAAGGTGTTGCTAGCAGTTTCAATATCTAGTACAGCAGATAGCTTAGACAAAGGCATGGCAAGTTGTTGTGCAAACATAGTAGATACAAACGATCTATTGGCACCCGAGTCAAATAATACTCTTGCAGGTAAAGAGTTTACAATAAACATACCCGTGACCACCTCCGGGTTTTCCCTAGCCTCCTCTGCAGTAATCTGAAATGCACGAGCCGGTGCCCTTTGGCGACTGACCCCGACCTCGGTTAACTGAACCACCGCTTGAACCTCCTGAAGATCGTGTTGATGTTGGAGCAGCAACTGCTGGAGCATTCTTTCGACAATTCCGACTATAGTGCCCCCATACCCCACACTTATGGCAAGCATCAGATCTCCGTGGGCATTCATTTTGAAAGTGGCCCAACTCTCCGCAGCAAAAACACGCACGCCCGTTGGTGCACTTGCCGAAGTGTTCCAGATGACACTTGTTACAATACTGTGGCTCGGTGTTGATAGAGTATGCACGAGCACGACCGGAAGAACTAGACTGTCGACGGAAGGACTGTTGCGGCGAGTACTGCGATGATCGTGAAGAACCAGAATAACCTCCTTCGCGTTGGCGTTTCGGTGGTGAAGGTTGAGTTGGGTTGACTGAAGCAGCAGCGGACCCCATCACGTATCCCGACATACCCAAGATCTGTTCCACATTTCTGGCGGCCTCCAGTAAACCAGCAAATGTGGGGTAGCGTACGTTGCTCATCACCCTTCGAATCTCCAAATCAAGACCAGCCTCAAACCTGGTCACTTTCCTTTCCTCGGTATCCACTTGATGAGGCGCGAACAAACTCAGCCTCGTAAACTCTACAGCGTACTGGGACACAGACTTAGTCCCCTGAATTAGCGTCATGAACTTTGCTTCAAGTCTTCGGCGCTCGTCGGCCGGGCAGTACTGCTGAGTGAAGATATCAGTAAACTCAGCCCATGTCATAACAGATACTCTTTCCAAGGTTAACGCATTCACCATCGAGTTCCACCACATTATTGCGTCTTTGGTGAACATGGCAGTAGCGAATCGGACCATATCCTTCTCAGCACAATCGCTGATTCGGAAAGTCCTTTCTGTAGCTGTTATCCACTCCAGTGCAGTAACAGGATCACCCAACCCAGTAAACTCAACGGCTCCATTTCCCTTAAAGTCCTTGAAACGGCAACCCCTGGGCTTATTTGATGACCCAGTGTTGTCACCTTGCTCGTCATCGTTTCCCTCTCTTTCCTTATTCTTTCTCTTATCTTCTCTTCGTTTAGCTTCGGCCTCATCTCGAGCCCGAAACTGGTCCTGAATCATCCGATTTTGCTCAGCCATCATGGCTAGCATCATTTCTCTCGTCTCTTCTGGTGTCATTCCTCCTCCAGACATGTTCTGAAATATGAAACATATAACTTATTTAGTAACATGTCATTTATTTATAGACACCACCCAATTGTCCCGTATGATAGTCAATATTCTTATGATTACTAGATCGTAACCTATCTTAGTTCAGATCATTACTTAGTATCACTACATGTCAACACTTAATGTTTGAGACCAAGACCTCACGGACACTTGAATCTCAAACTACTGCTCTGATACCATCTCGATGTGACACCCTTGCCACATTAACCACCAATTACCATTCACCCAGGATTATTCACCAACAAACAGATATATAATGATCTGATAGCTTAATAATAGTGCGGAAGCAAAATACATAAATAAAAGTATTACAACAGAGTCTAACACCCTACGGTGCTACAAAGGTTACACGTCTAAGTCTACAAATCCAAAGGTATTACATCATCCCCAAATTTATTACAACAAAATTTTCATAAACCAAATACCAAAGTAAACGGTAGAAATCTTCAAACACTTCAATAAACGTCCTAGCTAGACGGTCCCGCAGCGGATTTCCCTTTTCCTGTAAAAAAATTCAACAACTGAAGGGGTAAGCTAAAGCTTAGTGAATACCATATGATTTTACACAATCTACAAATCATTATGATGCCACCCAGGGTAACCGCGGTAACACATACCGTAAACCCCACACGTACTCCAAGTACGCAAACCCGAGCCGCAGCTCCTTCGAGCTGACACTCGGCATAAGAATAACCAACCATCTGAGGCAGACATTACATCGGGGATGACCTACTGTCTATCCTGACCACAGAGGTGTCAAACTCTTGGTTATATAGCACAGTAACATCAGAGTACAGATGCGACCACGCAGGTCCATCGAAAGGATGCACAACAAATGAACGGACATGCAACAAGTATGAATGTGCATCAATACATATACGCAAGTTAGTAGAGTTCCAAACGAATATGAAACAACATGCCTCAGCAGGCAATGCAAACATAATGCAGATGCAGCAATGTTAAAATCAAAGGTACTCACAGTGGGTGCGTTATTAACTTCAATTTATCTTATTTCTCTTCGGGCTTTCAACCGGATCAACCAAGTACCCCACTGTCGGTTAAACAACACCACAAGGGACCTGTTTCATTTCCATAATGAAAACATATTATCTTTATATGTTCTTTAACAATTACCATCAACTTGTATACAATAAAGTGCTACAACATTCGGAAACACCATCCGAAACTCATATTTTAAACCGTTATTCGAGGTGTTATTATTCCCAATTAACCCTCCATTATATGCCTTATCATAGTACAAAAGATATCTCAAAAGTTTGTTTATTTGACCATAAATTCGGATCCTTTTAAACCCATCCGAATCACCCCAAAAACTCATAGAACTCGCCGAGTAGGCTCATGGAACTCGCCGAGTTCCTGTCCGAATTTCGGACCCTTAGTTGAATTTCGGACACATCCGGATTGGGTTGACCCATCCGAGTTCCGGTCGACCCATCCGAATTCGGACCCTCCGAGTTCGGTTCTTAAATTTGACTTCGGTCCAATCCAAATTTCGGATCTTATCCGAATTCGGGTCCCAACCGAATTCGGATCCAACACTTATGAATTTTTGAAGATTTATTCAACTTGTTCTTGAGTACTCGCCGAGTTCCCCATGAACTCGCCGAGTTCACATGCATGTTTTGCAGTTCACAGCTACGGGTTTTGCACTAAAATTTCCATAAATTCATTCCTAGCAACATGCAATCCATAATAATGCTATACTAACATATATTGAACATTTCTACATCATTTTCTATATCATTTACAACCAATTTTGTCCAGATTTGACCAAAAATGAGTAAAAACTCAAGAACACCAAAAACTTCATAAAAATTCAGATTTGTTACCTTTTTGGACAAATTGAGGTACGATTCTTGTTTCTGGAGCTTCAATGATGTTCAACTGATGATTCCCAACTAAATAAACATACATGCATCCACAATTTTTCAGATTTCAAATCCGAATTTCATTTCTTTATTCTTCAAAATAAAACCCCAAAGCTCAAAATTACGTTCTTACCTTAATTTCCACTTGAATCTGGTTTATAATCAGATTTGTTCCACGAATTTCGTTCCACAATTCGAATTTTCAGCAAGGATTTAGAGAGAGATGGAGAGAATTCTTTAGTTGTAGAGAGAGAGAGGTATCATTCAAATGAAAGACCAATGGTCTTTTATTCCTTAATTCCGGCTATTGACACTTTCAGCCCCTCAACTTATCCGGTTCCATTAAATACTGATTTCATCATTATTTTCAACATCACCAACTTTTAAACAATCATACTTAATAACTAAAATTTAACATTCACAAACTCCTTAATTTCATAAAATAACAACCAACTTCCAAATATCCAGATACACAAACATTTTTAATAATTTAACTTAATACAGAAATTCATCTAATTATCCAATTACAATAAATTAAATCCGAGGATGTTACACCTAAGACAATTATCATATCTTCGGGGATATCTGGGACGAACATGTCTTAGTTCCCCATAGCAATGGCAAACAATGTTGGCTATATTACATGGTCCCTGGTGCACACGATCACAAGTGTCACATGGTTTTTTCACCTCAGAATGTGAAGACCGATATTGAGATTGTGATTGAGAAACTGAAGAATATGGAATCTTAAACTTCAGAGAGGTTTGCGACTGAGGCTGAGAAACAAAACCCGTATTAGGCTTCTTCATATAGAACGAAGAAGATTGACGATTGGAAGTATCGGAGTGATCAAGCTTGAACTTCTTAGGAGGTGGCGCTTGAGGTTCAGCACGGAACACCTCAAACGCTCGTGACAAGGCAAACTCCACAGCCTCATCATAAGTATCGATCCTTCGGTTTTTCACAAACTCTCGGATCTCTTGGCGGAGTCCCTCCACAAAATATTCAATCTTATGCTTCTCATCTGTAATAAGACTCAGGGCAAATTGGGACTTAGTATTGAACTCCCGAACATAATCACTGACCATAAGGAAACATTGCTGCAGTTTGACGAGTACCATCCTCAGTTTTTAAGTGACACGATGGGGCAGAATTGTTGATCAAAATGAGTCCTGAATTGCTCCCGCGTCATAGTTTACACCCTATCAGCACCGATGGTAGATACCACTTCGTCCCACCACTAGGTAGCCGCCTTTTTCAGCTTTCTTAAGGCATACTTCACTTTATCGCATTCATCAACTTTGGCTACCCAGAATAGCCTTTCATTACTTTGATCCAATCACTAGCAATGGTTGGATAAATCTTTCCCATGAAGGCAGGGGGTCCACAGCTCATAAAATCTTTATAACTCAAATTTTGGCCCTTCCTTCGAGATTTTGAAGACTCGGTTTTTTCTTATTTTTTCTCTGCTGTCATTTGGCTCGGAGCAGTTTGCAAGGCCTGCAGTTGATTTGCTAGCAATTCTTCAAAATGTTTGGATTGGCTTCCCAGTAGTTCGGAAACCTTCTCGAGCACTCGGAGTTCCCGTTCATTAAACTCCTCACCAGATGAATGCTCATACTCTTCTTCCTCATAATCAGGATTAATCCCCACATTGGGATTTGGTTCATCATTACCAGTCATCAAGTTTTATAACATTAAATATATATACACACGCATTACTTATACAGTTTACATCCTTATTATCCTAAACTGATACCCGTCCTAGGCAAATCATAACTTAACTTATGTTATAATAGTGTTTCCTAGGCGGTCAATACAAACATCTGAAACTGAGCTCATAGTAGAGTATCGTCGACTATACTCATGCAGTGAACATCGACTCTTGTACCAAAATGAAACACACATTTCAACATAATATAATATTTAGTTAATTTACACTAGATTAACCAAGATTAACAGGGAAATTAGCCCAACTCATAAACCAATATGATTCAACAAAGTATCAAAGAAATCATCAATGTATAGTAAGGGTATTAGTGTGTATAAAATGGTCATATTCATTCAAGGCTTCATGGCCATATATTAGAGATTATGCAACTAAGTGCAAACCAGTGCAATGCATTATATGATGATGCCCAAGATATATGCACAATTTCATAAATGAAGGTAAACATGTAAATATATATGCAACACACACATCAATACTAGAACTCACAACAATAGGCTAAGAATAACCTTCAAGAAGTAAATATCGCCAAAGAGCCTCCTAAAGCTTGGTTTTCACCCTTAGCATCCCAAACTAGCAACCGACACTCCTTTCAAGTCCAAACCTATCAAACAATGATATTGAAAGTATTTATAAGCTTCTTGTAGCATATCATAAGTTTTTGATGTCAATTGAGGTGTTTAAGTGCCTTCGGTTAGAGTTTCCAAATTCTATCGGCATTGTTGCGCTTCTTATTGATCTTATAGACTTTTAGAAAGTAATTGATGTCAATTTATGTGCTATACAAGTATAGGATGATTACATAAAGTTATGTTACCATTATAGGGCCTTAAAACAAGTGTTTTGGGTGTACATGGGTGCGACTCGACGATTCAGGAAGGCGACTCGAAGAGTCAAAACAGTCTGGAATCGAGTTTATCCTTCAGCACACACTGACTCGATGAATCATAAAGGGGACTCGCCGAGTCACCCTGCTCTACACCCCCAAAAACTCAGCTTTTTGTTCCTGCTCGTAATTTCAATACCCCAAACTCAATTCCAAGTATTGCAACCATTCAAATACCTGTTTTTATGCCTCATTTTGATACTCTAAACATATATCAACCTTCTTTAATCATTTACACAACAAGAATCCATCATTTCATCACTTAGTTCTTTAATTAACCTAACTCAATCCATAATCACATTTCATGAGTTTTATTTGAGTTCTAGTGTTTATAAACTTCAGAAATCATATCAACAACTTGCTATTCTTTATTAACCCACATTAAGCAACCATATTTTGGACTCATCCATCATCTTCTCATATGTATTATTAGGCTAGAAGAAGATGAAGATGAACACTTATTCATATAACTCAATATTATGAAGATAAAAATTTACCTATTGATTGCCTTACTTTGTTGCCCACAAATCTTGAACCCTCTTAGCTAAAACTTGCAAGCCCTCAACATTGGTTTCTTGTTCTTCGTAAAGGAAGTGCAGAAATATTTGCAATTGAGATAATGGGGGTGAGGCAACCAATTCGGGAGTCAATTTGACCCCCAATTGTTTCTCCTACTTTCAACCACCAAAGACTTATATTATTCATTTTCTTCACACTACTAACTCCCACATAGGCTTAGGGAATTTGTACATAGAGCTTTGGGACTTATACTTACGTATGTGCATTACAACTTACAATGCATTAAAGCATACAGTACAAGTATTTGAAGCACGTGGTCAAGGTTTAAATTCTAATCATAATTAAACGACTAGTTACAATTCATTTAGCAATTTATTTAATTATAATTAGTATCTTAAATTTGAGGATGTTACATTTTTAAACCATATTTTTATACAAAAAACTTCAAATTTGGTGACTATTTTTTGTTAAAACCCTTAACCATTTTTCCACTCACTTCCCTGCGACCACATTCCCTTTCTCCCTTCTTCTTTACCATCGGTGACTCTATCCCCTCCTTCATCGCCTCTCCCCTCCATCAGCATCTTGATAACCCTATGAGGAGTCACCCAAATCCATAGGATTAATGCTACGGTTTTCGAAGATTTTGAAAAGCTTTTTGTGGTTCCATTTAGGGTTTCAATTCTGGGGTTGTAAATAAGGTTCATATGTTTTCGTATGTCCAAAAATCATCAGGCCATATTAATCATGTACATTTTGGTCTGGTTTGTGTGTGTGATTACATGTTTCGTTTGTAACTTTGATTTCGTCCGTTATCCAAATTCTGATTTAGGGTTTCTTCAGGTTTTGATGTGTTAATCATATGTATGTACGTGTATATATATATATATATATATATATATATATATATATATATATATATATATATATATATATATATATATATATATATAAGAGTTTGAGATTTGATTTAGGGGTTCTTTAGGTTTTGATCTAATTTTAGTATTCAAATATCGTTTTTGACATGTGTGCATGTATGACCGGTATTTTATTAGATTAGTGTTCAATCTTGTACTTCATTAGAGTTTGATTTGTTTGAATCTTTTTCTTCATCTTTGTTCGATTCTCATTCTTCATCTGGGTTCGAATCTTGTTCTTGATTTGTATGTATGTTGGTGATCTCACTACAAGCAAAATGTCATTAGTGACACATGTTTTAGTGACACAAAAATAAGTGTCACTATATCTTACTTTTAGTTACACTTATAAAAAGAGTAGGTATAGATTAATCTTTTACCCACACTTATTCTAAATTAGTGACACAAAAATTTTGTCACAAAATACTTTAGGCCTATACCCACATACTTTTTTAGTAACTAAATATCTATACTCACTCTTTTTGTTGTTAAAAAAGTGTCACTATAGGTATCAAAATCTTTTACCTACACAATAACAAGAGTAGGTAAAAGTGGAGTGAGTATAGATATTTAGTGACAAAAAAAGTATGTAGGTATAGACCTCAAGTATTTTGTGACAAAATTTTTGTGTCACTAATTTAGAAAAAGTGTGAGTAAAAGATTGATCTATACCTATTCTTTTTATAAGTGTCACTAAAAGTAAGATATAGTGACACTTTTTTTGTGTCACTAAAAGCATGTGTCATTAAATGACACTTTTCTTGTAGTGTCTGTTTTGAATAAAACACTCAATTTGTGCAATTTTAACATTTGAGGATTATTCGAGCCAAAAAAATGATTGTGGGGAGGGGGTTTGCATATAAAGCAAAATAATTTCGGTGCTTTTTACGTAAAAATCACTTTATAAAATTCCATGACATTTCAGTGCAACTTTTTAAGCCAGTTGGATGTCATCATTTTTATTAAAAAAAAAACATTATATTCGTATAATTTTGACAGTTGAGGTTCTGTGAGATTAGAAAAAAAAATTAATTTTTTTACGTAAATAAACAACTTTAAGGAGTTTTACAAAAACCCTTCAAATAACTAGCTAGATTAAAGTCTTGACTTGTTTAATTTCATCATTAAGTACCACAATATTAATTTCCTTGTACTATTCAAATCTATATTTGCCATTGACTTGAAATAATTACATTTGTTGACTTCTTAATTTCTTGATGTCGATCGTTACTACCCCTTCACTTTTTTTTTTTTTTGGCACAAAATAACAACATGCTAATCACTACTTATATTATCGTCATTTTTGTATATTGTAACATATCATGCCATCCACAATCTAATATTTTCAACTTCATTCGACATATATAAATATACACCTCTTCATGTTAATACCCTTATAACCCAAATTAATCTTTCTGAGATTTAGTGTAATTC
>JAANYP010008165.1:0-58310 GCA_020465985.1 Centrapalus pauciflorus
ATATATATATATATATGGTGAGGATGAAATGAGGACCGTACTTAAAACGGGTACGGTAAGAACCAATGGAAGACTTTAATTTAGTGAATCAATCAATAAGAAATAAGGTGGCATGATTGTAAATAAATTGAAAATATTATGACTAGATTCACACTAAAGGGGTATATCAATCCATTTGCACCATCTTCTTTTATTTTGGGAAGTTTAATTAATTTAATACTATAAAAACTCATATTATGGTTGTGGTTCACAATACCACACGGGGCTCGCAACACAGTTGTGATTCACGATACACCGATGACCGTCGTGGTTCACGACACCAACGACGATTAACTCTACCGTCATGGTTTACGACAATACTAACTATTCACTCCATCACCATGGTTCACCACGATTCACTCCATCACTATGGTTCACCACTGTTCAAAATATGAAATCACCATATGAACCTAAACAAACGTAAAATGATGACCGACTCACAACATCAATGACGGTTGACGGTCCCACCGTGATTCACAACATCACCGGTGATTCACAAGCCGATAAAAAACGTTTCCATCACCCACAATCAATACAAACTACGGTTCACGGCTTACGTGTGTAATTCACAACACCGATGATTCATAATGATTAACTCTATGGTTAATATGGTTCGTTTTTAAACAAAAATTTCTAAATATAAAAAATTATTGTGATTCACAATTCACAAACAACCAGTAATGTCCACATACTAAATTCAACAATAATCACAAAATTGTATATACTTTTCAAATTAAAATCTAAAACAAATATATTACTCACAATCCAAATTGATATACAAATCTATGATACTAGTTGAGGAATAATTGATACGTTGTCATATTATTCAAAATGGATGAAGGCCTGTGGTTCAGATACAATTTACACTGTATCTAGAAAGAAAAGTGGATATCATTTTTAAAATTATGGTTCTAATGATAGTCGTAGTCGACGATGACGGTGGTGGCGATGACAATACGACCAACAAAAAAGATGTGATGACTCCAGAAAGGATGAGAGGAATCTCACCTTGTTGTTGATTAACAACAAATGAGGCCACTGAAAAAGATTCGCAACGAAGATTGGCGGTTGTCATGAATCATTTGAGTTTTGGATGAAAGATATAATAGCATTATAGCAATGGTCAGTTGCGGTATCGGTCGATTTTCTCACAGTGGTGGCGACTGGTTTCCTCATGGTGGCGGTGGTGGTTTTTCTTCATATGGAAAGAGAAATATGATTTTAGATTTTATGGAAACTAAAGGAGAGACGGAGAGATTTAGGGGAATTTAGTCTGATGAATGAAAGGGAGAATTATTGATATTTTTTAATAAAAAAATGTCTAAATTACCCTTAACAAGAAACATTAATATTGATGACATGTCTTCCTCTTACCGGTTCTTATGGTCTTCATTTTAAGGGAAATCCTCATTTGATCCACTCCATATATATATATATATATATATATATATATATATATATATATATATATATATATATATATATATATATATATATATATATATATATATATATATATATATATATATATATATATATGTATGTATGTATAAGAACAAATTTAAACAAAATAATACACTTATATAAACTTTCTTTAACATATAAACATAAATTAATCTGAATAATCAAGTCTGTAAATAAATATAAAATGTATTTCAACTTTCTTTAACATATAAACGAGATTAACATGATAATAAAATAATCACAATCATAAACTCAAAGTAATAATGGATTACAGAAAAAATAAAAAAAAATCAATCAAAATAAAAGAAGCAAGGAACAACCTTCAATGTAGATCTATCGAGATAATACTTTGTACTTTTACCGATTATAGCAACATTATTTATTTTTTATCATTAATAGCAACAACTTTTGTATGACCTGGAAACCTGCTATAGCAGGTTACCATCCATTAATAGCAACAACTTTTATCTTTTTACCAATAATAACAACAATTTTTAACTTTTTATCATTAACAGCGACATATCAAATTAAAACGTTATTTCTCTTTAACTTATTATTATTAGATAAACTAAATTTATGATGATCAAAATACGTTCAAATGAGTTTATAATTTATATTTGTATCCAAATTTTGTTAGAGATAAAACAAAAATGCAATGTGCGGCAATGAGGGAGATAATGAATAAGTTTTTCTATAAACGTTAAGAAATGAAAAATATTTTAATATGTTATATTGTCATGCAATGATCCAAAAGATATTGTCATTGTTAGGTTTATTTACACGTATTAGCAATTTTAAGTAAAACTTCAACGCAATGGAATTAAAAATAAACCACAAAACCAAGATTATATCTAAAAGTTGAGAACAAGAAATAATCATTAATAGAATAGAATTGTATCTTTTATTCCAACAAGGTGAACAAAAACAATTCAAATGAGATGTTTTCGGTGTTGCCGGTGATGACACAAAATTGTATCTAGAAATAATGTACGAACAACACATAATCTAATATTCTAATTATAATATTAATGTATTAGAAATTCTATATTTGAACGTTGAAGTATGTCTATTCGAAATTTTTAACAATTATGACTGTGTTATAAAACATATTTTTGGATGTTATGATTAATTATATTCATGTTTAAGTATTTATAAATATGTTGTATGTATAATACTAAAATTTACATATAAAAAAATTTCAATGTGACTACTCCTCACCTAAGCCGACTAATCCTTAGTCCCCAGTTGGCCGGCTGACTACCGCCTACTGATTTCTACAACAATGCATTAAACCAAAATTCTATCCCTTAATTAGATAATTAATTCATATATAGTTATCCATAATGTAAATGGATACCCTTTTATATATTATATAAATAAATTTTTTTTGAACGACTGGTGTGGTGGTTATCGCCTAGGCCCAAGTGCCGATAGATCCCGGTTCGATCCCCACCACAATCTCCTAGTTAGATTGCCCTGGTGCCACCAAGTTTCCATAAGGGGCTTGGGGAGGGTTGTTACCCGGGTTCGATCCACACTTGAGGCGGATTTTAGGGTTTTTTCCTTCAGGTGAACTAATCTAACTATGTTGTTGTAATTAAGTATCCAAAAAATAATACAAATGTGACATAATGTGTTCATTATATGTATATGACATCATATACAAAATAGATGAGTCTCACGTTTTCATATTACACTTGCATGATCGCTCCTATTATACCCCTAAAACCCGACTATACATGAAATATGACCTATCAAAAGAATTTTCATTTTTTGATGTTTATAAAAAAACTTATTTGTTATCTCTTTTATAGGCATACAATGTATTTGATTTATTTTTAACAAAATTTAAACAAAAAATGGATTATGAACTAGTCTGAATGTGTTTCAATTTTCATAAATTTAGTTTATTCAAAATAATAATAAGTTAAAGACAAATAGCGTTTTAATTTTATATGTCGCTGGTATTGATAAAAAAAAGTTAAGTGTTGCTGTTATTATCGGTAAAAAGATAAAACGTTGTTGTTATTATTGGTAAAAAGATAAAGTTGTTGCTATTAATTGATGGTAACCTACAATAGCAAGTTCTAGGTCAACAATTGCTATAATCGGTAAAAAAAATACAAAGTTGTTGCTATTAATGATTAAAAAAATAAATGGTGTGGTTAAACTGTAAAAGTACAAAAAGTTGTTGATATTTTTGATATATAACCAAAAAAAAAAAAAAGAAATCAATCAAGATAATACAGTATATATACTCAAAATCACAATCTTCTACATTTCTCTCCGGGGCAGAACTACAGCCGCCGAACATTCACTTCTTCCATAAACACCAATTTCTAAAAAATGACCGTCGTGTGAAGAGACTCAAATCAATCGAAAAAGGAGGGGTCCAATAAGCACTAAGACGATGGGCTGCTACATGAGAGAGAAGTCTGCGAGCTTTTTTCCTTTGTTTCACTGTCTTATAATTTATAACGGACCGAATAAGTACCTTATAAGTGAAAAATGACACTTAAAGCTTATTTTAAAAGAACACAATAGTGATATAGCCCAATAAGCACTTATTAGAAAAAAAAAAAAAAAGAACACACCCGAAGGCTATTGGTGGATCTACATATGACTTCCCCGTATAAATTGGAAACTCACGTCGAGTACTTGCCTTTGTTATTCAGAATTAGAAGACAAAACGAAACCCACATCTGTCAATGAACCATAAATATTTTGCATGGATTCTTCAAAACCAAAACCTAAAAGCGGTGCATTGACGGATGGTGTAGAGGTCCGTAGAGTTTCGATCGGCGGCTCTTGTCGAGAGTGGTATAGAGGCCGATGAAAGAGGTGTAGGGCCGATGAAAGTGGCAAACGCGAATGTGCGAGATCAAAAAGGAGAAGCTATCATGACTAGAGTTTGAAGAAAAAAGGAGTGGGAGATAAATGTGTTGAGATCAAAACTATCAGATGTGATGTCATTTCACCGTATTATCCCATACCACATGCAGTCAAAAGCCTAAATCTCTCTCTCTCTCTCTCTCTGTACTAAAATTGTATTAAATTTATCCTAAATGTTTGTACTTTAATTTGAAATTCCACACTTAATTACTCTATCTTAGTTATGATTGATATCGTATTGCGAATTGTGGGACTTAGACGCTGAGGACTACCCCGTAAGGGGTGGTCTTCACAAGATGCTATTTAATAGTATTCTATTCTTTTCATCTAAAATATAATCTTTTTTATTTTAATATTTTACTTGAAGTTTATAGATAAATTATATAATATAAGATTGTTTTTTAAGTTAAGATTTAGATTAGCTAAAAATTAATATATGTCAAATAGATAATGACGGTAAACAACATTTATTAGATAATGTCAAATAGTTTATAAAATATTATTATTAATGTTTATAGATGTTATAAATAATAAATTGTATTTTTTTTATTTTAATAATAATAAAATGTATTTATCTTTTTAGGTGTAATATGGTGACGCTATGTGGCGTTTTGTATTTCCTTTATTATATATTAGATAATGTAAAATAGTGGATAACATTAATTATTTATTAATGTTTATAGAAATTAGAAATAATAAATTGTATTTATCTTTAATTTTATTTTAATTAAAATTATAAATTGTATTTATCTTTTAGATGCAACGTGGTCACGCTATGTGACGTTTTGTGTTCTCTTTTATTATATAAATATATATATATATACACACACACACACACACACACACACATATAGGGTTGAGATCACTGCAGAACCTTACTTTAGTGCAGAACTATAGAACCAATCTAAACCATTGGATTATTATATAACACTAAGGATAAGATTGTAATTATGCAATTAACATTGAATTAATAGTAGCCTACCAAGTTTGACTGCCCACTTTGACCATTTTTGACTCTTTTAATATCGAAGGTACATGCAGTGTTGAATGTGTGATATAAACTATAATTCGACATTGAATGATCTCGTTGAATGGAGGTCTAGGTAAAAAATTTTTTTACGAAAAATAAACACGTAAAATTTTTACGAAAAAAACATTACTATTCTCATTAAATCAACCAACTTTTGACTACTAATTTTGACCATTATTTTGGTTTTGTTAATTGTGAATGTACATGCAGTGTTGCATCGACGTTAGATATACGACATCAAGTGTTCATTCGACATTGAATTATATCAGTCATGCTACATTGCATCGTGGTCTGGGTAATTTTTTTTACGAAAAATAAACACGTAAAATTTTTTCGAAAAAAATATGTCATTACTGTTCTCATTAAATCAACCAACTTTTGACTACTAATTTTGACCATTATTTTGGTTCTGTTAATTTTGAATATGCATGCAGTGTTGCATTGACGTTGAATATACGATATCAAGTGGTCATTCGACATTGAATGATACCGGCCATGCTACATTGCATGGTGGTCTGGGTAATTTTTTTTTACGAAAAATAAACACGTAAAATTTTTAAAAAAATATATATAATGACCGGTCTCGTTTTAAAGAGTATAAAATTCTCGTTTTTATGGTATAATTTTTTTGATTTAACAATTAATCATATTAATGTTATTTTAATTTAAAGAAAAATGATATTTATTTTACTAATGCCAATCTTTTTGCTATTTCCAATCTATTCCTTTTTTACCAGAATTAAACAATCACTAATGCCAATATTTTTTCACTAATTTCAAACTTTATGGTTTTAATCAAGACCATTAGATTAATCTAATCTATGGACGATATTGGTTCTACACTAAATTTAGGTTCTGCAATGATCCTATCTCTCTCTCTATATATATATATATATATATATATATATATATATATATATATATATATATATATATATATATATATATATATATATATATATATATATATATATATATATATATATATATATATATATATATATATATATATATATATATATATATATATAGATTGAGGTTCTATGGGGCACCATATGCATCGGGAACCAAATGGGAACCAAAAATGCATTGCTTGTTTACAAATGATGCAATAAGGGTAATATTGGAATACTTTATTTGAAAAAAATATTTATTCTTTTAATTAATAGATTAGGATTAAAATAGTAAACTAAATCAATCTCATTAACCATTCTCCATATATTATTCCCTCTCTCTCTCTCTCTCTCTCTCTCTCTCTTACACACAATCGACCGACGAGTTTGAGAAGACGATGATGAGATGAAGATGAAAATGATGCATCACGTTGAACTCATGAACCTATGAACGTATACGATGTGAAGAAGACGAATACGAAGATGCACAGTATGAACACGATGATGCATAACCTGGTGCTCCATATGAACACGATGATGCATAACCCGGAAAAGATAAATACGAAGATGCACAGTCAATGAAGATGATAAAACATCATCTTGGATTTTTGTTCAATTGGAATTTTTTTAATTTTAGAAGTGCATTTTATAAATTTATTAGCATTTAATACTTGATTATTGAATTAAATATTCAATCAATATAAATTTAATTTTGAGTTGACTTGATATATTATTTTTTCCGAAAATACCCTTATGCACATCTAATATGTAAATCGTGCATCATAATGCGTTCACAAATTTCATCTTTATTACCCTTTTGCCATTGTAATCTTAGCCATTCCTATTCTTGATCTAACGGTGTATATGGGTTCCTAAGTTGCACGATGCACACAGGTGCCCCATAGAACCTAACCCTATATATATATATATATCTATATATATATATATATATATATATATATATATATATATATATATATATATATATATATATATATATATATATATATATATATATATATATATATATATATATATATATATATATATATATATATATATATATATAGGGACGAGTGATTAACATGGAAATATTAAAAATCACCATGGAGGGGCAAAATCGGAAGACTGAACATTTGTTGAATCTGCAATAGAAATCAACAATTAGATACGTTCCTATAGTAGCGGTTACCAAATAAACCTAAACCTTTGAAGACCATCAACAATAGTTCTGTTAGAATTCAAAATGTCGCTTTCGATGTATATAAGAAATGGCGAAGAAAATCATTTGCGACAGTTAATTGGCAGTGCAATTAGGGTTAACAGTGTAGTCATCCCCATCAGTTCATTCAATAAGGTATTGTGTATATGTAGTTCTCAGTTATTTAATTTAAACAATGTGCAATGAAGTCGTATATTGCTGTAATATTTAACTTCTGTTATTGTTGCAGGGTAATCAATGGTACCCAACGTTCGAAGGGAAATGATCAATCGAACCCTTTAACCATTGAGGATGATACACACGACTAAAGAAGGTCAATAAGAAGGAAATTGTTGTGATCGAGGATTCATTAGGAGCAATCAATTTAGGTATCTTTGAATTTCTCATAACAAATAAAATTGAAATACAATAAATCAATTGATCAGAGGCATTGGAATGAGTTTTCACGTGTTGAACCCATTGCATTCACTGAATTTGTAGTATGCATATATTAAATGAGTTGTATGTGTGTATTGTTTATAAACTGTCAATGGGAGTTTCGTGTTGCAATCGTTGACTATTTTGACATGTGGTAATAATCGTGTTGCATCTTTTGAATCTTCTGCAACTTTCGTTTGGTTTTGTTATCATGACGAGCCAGGTTAGGCTAATTTGTTTTAGTATATAAGTATTCTGTTTCACACAAAACTTTTTCTAAACCTGTCAATTGAAGTGTCATAATGCATCTGTTGTATTGTGCATATCCTTTGAATGGGTAGCATGTTATGCAGCTTGTGAACGCAGTGCAGGAAGTATACAACAAATGTGATGCAGTCGGTGCATATTTTGAATGCGAGTTATGTGATGTAGTCATTGAATGCAGTGTAGTAAATGGATTTGTGATGGAAATAATTTGACAGGACATGGAATGTGGGTTTGTTAATAAATTGTGAATAATAGATCAAAGCCTTTGAGATGATATATATATATATATATATATATATATATATATATATATATATATATATATATATATATATATATATATATATATATATATATATATATATATATATATATATATATATATAGAGGGAGGTTTCAATTGAGAACTTTAATGCATTGAGGTACAAAAGTACCTATATCATCCATTAGATCAAAAAATTGTATGGATTAGATTGAATGGCAAAAGGGTAAATAATTGGACAATTTTATGCATCTTGTGCATTACAAAAAAACATGGAAGGGCATTTTGGGTATTGTGCATACCTCATTAAATTTAATATTTTAACAAATAACTAAATAATAAATGTTAAAATAAATTCAATTGATCACTTCCAAATTTAACAAAAGTCACACAAATTCAAAAAGAATGATGGAGATATTGATGCATTTCATATTAATCGTTCAATTCGTGATGCATATCGATTTTATCTATACAAAATCTATACAGTTCGTGATGCATCACTGTTAATCATCATCTTCATATTCATCGTTTCTCATCATCGTTCATCATCTTCGTATTCATCGTTTATCATCATCGTTCATCTATGCATAGTGTTCATCATGGTGCATCGTTGTTAATCATCAACATCATTGTTCCAATGGATGCATCAACGTGTTCATCATCATCTTCTTCGTTCATCGTGTTCTTCGTGTTCATCGTGTTTCATCGTATTGTTCATCATCGGTTGCATCTCTTGTTCATCATCATCGCGGTGGCGGCGGCGGTAGTGGTTGGCGGGGTTCCTCGATGCATACGGTGGAGAGTGAGAGAGAGAGAAAGAGATACGGTGGAGAGGTGGTTACAACAAAGGTGATGGTGGTGGTGGTGGTGTGGTGGATACGGTGGGGAGAGAGAAAGAGAAAGGGAGAGAGAGAGAAAGAGAGAAATAAAGAAAGAGAGAGATATGAGGAGGTGATTACTTTTTTTGAATATTTATTCCTTATTTAATTCTAATTTACCTTAATTTTACACATTCAATATTCCTGGAATACCCTTAGTGCACCATTATTTGATTCTTTGGTGCACAAAAGTTCCTAGAGGTGCCTCAGTGCATAAAAAGTTCTCAATTGAACATCAATATGTATATATATATATATATATATATATATATATATATATATATATATATATATATATATATATATATATATATATATATATATATATATATATATATATATATATATATAAACACACACACACACACACTACATATAAAGCGTTTAGCTTTTTACCATTTATAATGCACAAGGTACAATTTGAAGACAAACCGGATTTTGTTCTCCCCACGCTTATCTGTTGACTGAGAGAACTATTTGTCTGCTTGATAATCACCTTCCAACGACACGCCTCCTCCTGCAGTCACCGCCTCCCTCCAATAGCCACCTCCTCCGGCCACCCTTTGCCACCACACAGCAGGCCGATCTTCCCAACACCACCCAAATGTGCCCCATATATGGCCCCCCAATCGCCAATCACAAACACCCCACTAGCCACCCTTCTACCGCCGTGCAACATGTTCAATCGCCGCCTGACCACCACCACTACTGGTCTCCACCGCCTGAACCACCACCACGGCCAGATATATTGGGGATGACGAAAAGCACACCTTGCTGATTTCTCTGAAGCTCTGCCAAGATGGAGCTCTTATGTTGCTGCTTCGGAGACCAGGTTAGGGTTTCTGTCAATTTTCATATCCATCTCAAAAATTGCCAAAGATTGAGGGAAACACGATGCCTAAACATTCAATCCAGAGGCAATGAATCAATTTCATTTATTTTAAAAATGTTCCATTCAAAAGAAAATTAATGTCGCATGTGCAAATAATGCAATAGAGATTATGGTACCTCAAACTCGGGAACAGATGGTTCAAATCCCATAGAGCCACACATTGCTTTCAAATATATTATTCTTGTTGGAAATGTACAACATCAAGTGCCAAACACTAAACCCATAAAGCCACACATTGCTTTTAAATCTACTCACAATCAAAGAAGGTTTTTATGTTGAATCGTTCCTTCTTCCATTGAGAGATGAGAGTACCACAAGCAGAAACTGCTTCATTCTATTTTTATGGTTATAGTGTTCTTCAAATGGCTTGCTTTCACCAAAAGGTGTCAACTTTGAAGGTAAATCTATTTTTTTTATAAATTCTTGTTAAAAATGGATCTTATTCATGTGGGTATTGTGATTTACAGTTCAAGATTTAATGGGTATTAAAGCTTGATTATTGGACCCTCATGGTGTTCTTAAAAATTGGGATGCTGATGTTGTTGATCCATGTAGTTGGCTTGTACGTCTTCTTTCACAACCTTCACACACTCGATGTATTTTTGAGTGTGTAAATATAATATATCTCAAAACATTCTTGTTTTTTACATTATAAATTTTATAATATAATCATTTTCAGAGGGACACCTAGCTAAAGTTTATCTGGCACACTATGTTGACTTTGTAGCAAGTATTTAGAATAAAAGAATGTTCTTGTTAAATTTGCTACCAACTCCATATGAGTATTTCAGATTTCAAATTTACATGGTTGAAAATTACAATGATATGAAATATTTTATCATCAGAACTATCAGAATGAAGATTATTTGATTCGATAATCATCTATGTCTCAGAATTATAGAAACTATATTATTCTTCTTTCATTCAGGAAAGTTGCAATATGGAGATGCTTTAATTTTGAATGTGGATGGACTGGTCATGTATGTACAACTGAAATTTGGTTTCTTCACTTTATTTAGTAGATATTGTTGATTAAATTATTTGTTAGGTTAATATGTTATTGCAACTTTTGGCAGATATAGGTTTTACACAAAATGGAGTCACCAAAGCTATTTTTCTAAAAAAAATTTGTGAAGATACTTCGCGGTTAGAACCACTGGGGGATGAGGTACTTCACAATGTTTTGTACACTTTCATTTATGTAGATAATTATGTATAATTTCTTCATAAAGTTGCCTTCTTTGTAACCGCTTATTCAATATTACTTCTTTCTTTCATTGTCAAAATGAGAATGAGATCCGAGACTGGTAGCACATGTATAGGAGACGATTTCAAAAATATAATTTGTTTGTAGTTTAAGGTTCATTTAATTTGTGATGGCTTTCATGATGTGTGATATATTGTGGAATATTCTGATGGGAGGTTGATCCGTCAAAGGAAAGCTCAGGAATTCCACCAGTCTCTCAGAGTGAGGGGTCTTTAAGCAACATGTCCTCAGAATTTACAAGCCTAATGTCATTGGGACACAACTCAGGAATTCCACCAGTCCGTGCTGATTTTTAAGAGGTACATCTTACTAAAGCATATGTCTAATTTTTAAGAGGTACATCTTACTAATGTTTAATGTACAAATTCTTGGTGCATAGAATACAAATTTCAAACTCAACCTTTCAAAAGTTTTATTGAGACTTGCATTTTTATTGGGAACAGGAATGAGAATCTTCATCTTATTATCCTTCTGATCACTTATTCGCTTCAACATGGACCGCCTAATCACAACTCCTTCTGATGGCTTAAAATTTCAATCTTCAAACTCGAATTTCAAACTAAACTTTTCTGCTTCCACATGGTTGATAGGTGGTTGATTATCATTCACGAAAATGTTTGAGGTCAGTTTTGATTGCTCTTATGTTCATCTGGTTTATGTAACAAAAGAGTCTTGAAGGTGTTGGTCCTTATTTCAAATATAGCTCTCCAAAAGAAAACTATGCAACAAAATGCTTGAAATCTGCTGTTGAAAATTTAGCTACCATGATTTGAGCACGGGATATCCTGTGAAGTCCAGGAACTGAGCATCCCAGCTTTATAAAAGCGATGTTCAGAGCATGATTTCAATCAGGAGCAAAAGGCCAAACTACTAAACCATGGAATCAACATGTAAGTGATTTGAATTGTTCCGTTTGGTTTGGGATAGCATATTTTTGTCCTTCTTCATAAAACATACAACGCAGATTTGGGCAGCTTCAAGTTGACCAATCAAAAGCTAGAACACCTAATGGAAGTCCAATATAGAGATAGGGTAAAATCTCAACTCAATTCCAAGGAAGGAATAGGATATAATGCTACCCTACCTCCCTATAACAATAAATACATTCATCCTATTAGTGAAGTTGCTGATAGGCTTGTGAATGAACCATTAGATGAGAAGATGAAAACTATAGATCCTATCCTTGATGATAAGTCTGAGCTGGAAGAAGAATTGAATACTAATGAAGGCAGTACAAGTGAGGAAGCAGAGAGTAATTCCAAAATTACGAGTGAAGGTATAGTACCTCCTGTTTCTAACCCTATTAGAACCAGCAGCCTGAGGGAAGAAACCAACATTTTTAATGCAAAAGAGAAGTTGAGTGAATACAACCATGCTTCACATGTTTCTGTACCTTCTAACCGTAATGTTGCATCTTCTTCCAAGACAGATAAAAAGGGTAAAAATGTTCCAGTATGCACATGCCAAAAGCATGGTGTACAAAAGTTTCCTACACAGCAACAGGTGAGGGGAAATCAAAGGAATAAGAATCAGTTATGGTCACACAAAACTGGTTCCTCTATCAAAACAATCAAAAGATGTTTTCACTGTGGCAGAAAAAATCATCTGGCCAAGCACTGTTTATATAAACCAGTTGTTGAAAGACATATTGTGTTTCAAAAATATGTTGTTTCACAAGAACCAAAAGCTATAAAGGAATCAAAACCTGTCACCCCAGTTCCGAAGAACACAGTTGACCACAGGTTCATTAAAGTCAACAAAAAGCAGCCTGTACACCAAAAACAAGCCTTAACAAAATCTAAATTGAGTGTGAAACATTAATGGTGTGTCAAAGCCAAAAATATAGTTCAAATTGCTGATACAAAAACTTGAACTGTTAAATCAAAAGTTGGAACTGGCAGTGCAAAATCTGAAGCTGCTGGCACTCAACATCCAATTCAAACTACTAAGACAAATACTGGAACTGGTAGTGGATCATCTGAGACTGATAAAGGAAAAGTTGGAAAGAACACCTGGACACCCCAGGTCATAACTAAATACTCATCACAAAATCCACCAGTGGATATCACTAAACTTACTATAAAAAGAAAGAAAATATACTGCTATAAAAGGAAATCAACTCTACTAATGTCAATTTACTCTGGATTACGCATTCCTTTTATTTGAAATAAATACTCAAAACATGACTTATCAAAAGCTTTGGTAAATAAATCCGCATTATTATCATCTGTTGCAACTTTTACCAGCTTGATTAAGTTCTTTTCAGCACAATCACGAATAAAGTGGTGTCGTATGTCTATGTGCTTTGTTTTACTGTGTTCAACTGGATTATTTGTTGTTGCAATAGTTGATTGGTTATCTATCCTAATAGGAGTATGAGTATAAGTCAAACCGTAATCCCGCAATTGTAGTTGTATCCACAAAACCTGTGAATAGGAACTACCCGCAGCAACATATCCGGCATCGCACGTTGACACGGCTACCGAAGTTTGTTTCTTGCATTGCCAGGAAACGAGCCTCCCTCCTAGGAAGTGACAACCTCCAGTTGTTGACTTGCGATTCAAGCTACATCCACCATAGTCTGAATCCGTGAATGCCTCCAATTCCAGATCGCCCTCCGCGTGATACCAAAGTCCCAGCTTCGATTTCGACTTTAGGTATCTCAGAATCCGTTTCACAGCTTTCATGTGCATCTCTTTTGGATTAGCTTGAAACCTAGCACAAATACACACAGCAAACATTATATCAGGTCTAGAAGCAGTTAAATACATGAGTAACCCAATCATGGTCCGATATAACGTCGAATCCACATCGGTATCGCTTTCTGTACCCGGTCCGAGATTATGATTCACTTGAATCGGCGTGCTGAAGTGAGCTGTCAGCTTGGTTCCTTCCATCCCGAAGTGCTCTAAGATGTCGTAGACATACTTCGTCTGATGAATAAACACGCCCTCCTTCCTCTGTTCGACTTGCAAACCCAGAAAGAAGTTTAACTCACCCATCGCACTCATCTCAAACTTTGACTTCATCACCTTTTCAAAATCTGTGCACATCTGCTCATCTGACGATCCAAAAAATGATATCGTCGACGTACACTTGTACCAAGATGAAATGTTCACCTTATCTTTTCACGAACAGCGTACGATCTATTCTCCCTCTTTCAAACCCGTTGCCTAAAAGATGATTAGATAGAGTCTCGTACCATGCCCTCGGTGCTTGATGTAATCCATACAAAGCCTTATCCAACCGATATACTCTGTCTGGATATTTCGGATCTGTGAACCCGGGCGGTTGTTCCACATACACCAGCTCCTTCACTTTCCCATAAAGAAACGCTCTCTTTACGTCGAGTTGATAAACTTTGAAACCTTTGAAGGAAGCAAAAGCTAAAAACAAACGATTGCTTCCAGCCTTGCCACTGGCGCGAACACTTCATTGTAATCGATTCCTTCCTCTTGGTTGAAACCCTTTACCACAAGCCTTGCTTTGTTGCGAGTGACTATACCCCGATCATCTCTCTTGCACTTAAAAACCCATTTGGTTCCTATTGCAACTTCGCCTCGAGGTTACGGAACTAACTCCCACACTTCTAGTTTCCTAAATTGTGACAGTTCTTCCTGCATCGCTTCAACCCAAGAGTTGTCTTTTAGTGCCATCTGCACATTTTTCGGCTCTACTTGGGAGATGAAACATGAGTAGAGGCAAGTATGAAAGGCCTCGGAGTTATTGCTCATCGACAACAACACTGTGTTGTTATTAAAACTACTCCTAGTCCTCACACCAGGATTAGGATTCCCTATGATACTCTTAATAGGATGATTCTTATTAATCCTAGATGTCTCTATCTCGTCAACTCTAAGATTATCTCCCAAATTTGATCCTATCTCTCCTAACAGGGGAACGACTTCAGACTCCATATTTTCTTCCTCATGGACACTGTCCTCAGAGATAGAATTTGTTGTCTGATTTTTGTTTGTAGGCTCGGATGTTGATGGAAAGGTGGTCCTTGGAAAACTTTAACCCTCGTCATTCAGATTTAATGACGACATGTCCTATTCGATTGTACCTGCATTTCCATCCAAAGGAATGTTAAATGACTCAAACAATTTGTCATAATCAAATATCCATTCTGGACCAGTTTGGGGTTCATGTGTATAACTTGTGACTTCAATGTTATACACACAATCTCTACTGTACCATTTGACTTGTTAAAAACCCTTTTATTTGGTGAATTAGGCACATAACCTAGGAAATAACCTTCGTCGGCCTTTTCAACAAATTTTGGTTGATGTTTTGTTTTCATTAACGTACATGGTACCCCAAAAGGTTCGAAGCCAGTTAAATTTGGTGGCCTTTTATTCAAAACTTCATAACAGGTTTTGTTCAATGATTTGACAGTAAGGACCCAATTTAAAACATGGCACGCGGTATTCACTGCCTCCCCCCAAAACATGGTAGGAATCTTTGAATCCGAAAGCATGGTCCTTGCTGCCTCAATCAATGTCCTGTTTTTCCGTTCGGCCACTCCATTTTGTTGTGGCTCATATGGTGCACTAGATTGATGCACTATGCCCTTTGAAAGGCAATATACACTAATAACCATGTTTTTGAATTCTATTCCGTTATCCCTTCTAATTCGTTTAACCCTCGTTCCGTAAGAGTTTTCCACTTGGTCTAAGAACCCGATGAGCTTTGTAGTCGTCTCGTCCTTTGTACCTAAAAAGAAAACCCAAGAAAAACGTGAGTAATCGTCAGTAATAACTAAACAGTACCAACTACCACCTATACTCCTTTTGTTGATTGGTCCGAAGAGGTCCATATGCAACAAATCGAATGTGGCAGCTATTGAGTTCTGAGTCTTGGACTTGTGTGCCTTCTTGTGTTGTTTACCTTTCTTGCACGGTAGACACTTATCCTCAAACTAAAAACTCTTCATGGGAACACCTTGCACTAATCCATTTTTCGTAATGTTGTTCATTTTTCTTAGGTGCAAGTGTGCCATACGTCTGTGCCATAAAACCGATTCAGTCTCTGAAGCTTTTGATAGTAGACAAATTGGTCCCATCAAAGATTCCGACTAGTTCATGTCGAGCATGTACAGGTCATTCTTCCTTGGAGCCCTCATCAGTATCCATTCTTCAGGTACCTTGAATCCCGGTTTCAGCACTAACGCCTCAGTATCAGTGAAAAGAACTGAGTTCTTCTTATCACAGATTTGAGATACACTAATGAAATTGTGAACCAGCTTATCAACGTGATAAACTTGATCCAATTTGATAGTCCCATTAGTGACCACTCCAGTACCGGTGACATTTCCTCCTTTATTGCCAGTGAATGATACAAATCCCTGATTACCTCCCTTGAAGTCTACAAGAAGACCTCTTTCCCCTGTCATGTGCCTGGAGCAACCACTGTCGACGAACCATTTGTTGTTTGGACCTGTAGTTATCTCCTGCACATGAAAGAAAATAGGTTAGTTATCACGGGGAACCCAAGCCATAACTGACTTGGTAATACCATTCTCGTCCACATACTTGAACTCCCTCAAATACCCATCTCTCCGTTCAGGTGACTTGGGTTTTGAATCTGAGTCTGTTGTGGTGTAGAGTGATTTAAGTTCACTCGGCCTTTGTGTAGGCATTTGCTGTGGAGCTCTTGAATAGTTTCGATTATATGGAAATTCTGATTGATATTCCTAAGCTCTACCTGGTGTTTGATTTCTTACAGGAGTATGTGACCTAACCGGAGTGTCAGGTCTGCTAGGTGTAGTACTCCTATAATTCTATTGCGGTCCTGACCTAGATTGATTAATGACTCTATTTGGTGAATTTGTCCTAATCACTTCTATGGGTCGACCTGACACAGGTGTTTGTATCACAGCAGATTTTGTTGCAGCTTGCACAGTTTTCTCGGTATTTTGAGAACTACTAGTGCCTGCAACACTTGGAGAAGGCTTATGTTGTTCTGGCTTTCCAGTTTTAGGTGTAGCGTCTACTTTCCTATGTGGACAACTAGAATCAACATGCCCGCTTTCGTGACATCTAAAGCAAGACATTTTGTCAATCGACTTATTATGTGTGCCCTTTAACTTAGGTGTCTCACTAGTGGCTGGTTCTTTTGTTTCAACTATAGTGACTGGTTCCTCCTCCTGATCATTAAAGTCACTTTTGTGTTGTCCTACAGGCTTTTCACTAGAGGATGGCACAAATTTAACCTTCTTAATCTGCACATTATGAGTAGTCACCTTAGTTTCTTTTTCTTTCGCAATTTCAGACACTGTTTTCGGTATTTCCTCTGATTAAACTGATTGTTCAGTTTTCTCCTGAGGTTGAGGTACATAATTATCATTAAAAGTTGGAGGACTCTCACGATACCCTAGACCTACAGGTTTCTTAGACTGACGCTGTGCATCTAATATTTTCCCTAGGTTGAGTGATGAGTTCCTAAACTTTTCAAGTTTACTATTTACCTCAGCTACCTTTACCTTAGATTCTGCTAGCTCTACTTCTTCGGTTTTAAGCTCTTTTGTCAATGCCTCATCATGTTCGTACATCAGTTCTAATCTAACACATTGTTCACTAAGCTTGTCCTTTAGAAATACGACATCTTGTGCATCTCCCTTAAGCTTATCCCTAAGATCTTCCTTTATATCTACTAGACTAGCGTTGTCTGATTTTAAGGATTCATAAATCATGGAAAAGAGAGAAATTCAGAATTACCTTGGCGTGATCAGATTCCATGTTGGTCATCTATGCGGCAAACTCCAGTATTGTCTGATCTTCTGACTTTTCTACCAACATCGAACTGCTTTCATTCTGATTGCTGTCCCCTGTCTTTTCCTCTGCTCCATCACTTCCAGTCTCGGTCACTTCAGCCATAGAGTCTCTAGCGTTCGACTCTGGATGTGTACTCCAGTCATAAGTTGCATCAAGCTGTCTGTCTGATGTGACGTTGGATAACAGACCAGCGATATTCGCCTGACTGGTTGAACTACCTGACAGATATCTTCCTTGAGATTGATTCTGATACTGACTCTGGTAGGTTTCTACTTTCGGTCTCTGACACTCTCTAGCAAAGTGTCCTAACAGTTAACCATGGATTTATCAAACCCAATCTTATTGTTACTAACATTGAAGTTTTTGCCCGTCCTCTTGATGAACCTTTTAACTCTCTGAGTTGCCATGGCCAGTTGCCATTGCAGTTCCATCTCTTATAGATCATCTGGGTCTACCTGATCGTAATCCTCATCCCAAAGCGCAGAATCGTTGATTTTGCCCTGAACACAATTGCCGTAAGCGGCCGCAAATGAAGCCAACGAATTCAGATGGTCTTCGGCTGATTTTGCGCTTATAGGCATCTTTGAATACCCTTGAGATGTAGATGTAGGTGGAGCCTGATTCTGCTTTTCTTCTGGTCTAGCAAACCCTAAGAAAGCCCTACTTACTGAGTATTCTGATTCAACCGGTGTCGATGTCTCACCCGAGAAGAATGCTGTAGCCGTCATCACATCAGTGGCCCCTGAGGATTCGGACTTCCCAAAGTACATGTCCGGATCCTGTACTTTTTCGTAATCCCTTTCCTTCTTAAGCAATTAAAAGTGATATGCCCTCAGCGTTCCTATGACATTATCTAGGGACTGTCTTCATCATGCTTTATTAGCGCCACATACATTTCCCATTTGGCAGGCAAAGCATCTAGAATTTTGTTAATTTTCTCTGTTTCACTATACTCCACATCGTGGCTGTCTAACTCAGTCAATAAGTGATAGAATCTGGTAATTGTCTCATCCATCTTTTCGTTCTTCAAAGCTTTGAAGATTGCGAACTGCTGCTTGAGCATTTCCATTCTATTCTTTCTGACCCTCGGGTTACCTTCACACCGTTTCTCAAAAGCATCCCACAGCTCTTTTGCAGTCTTCTGATTACGGAAAGTGTGTAAGATCTCCTGAGGTAACGCCATTCTAATGATAGCGAATGCATGGTTCTCTGATACCACTTGTAAGGTCTTGACTCTATGAATATATCTTGACGCGACACCGTCCAACGAGTGCAAACTCCTCGTTAGCGGCTTGACGGTAAGATCACACTCACGGAAACACGGAGTCTACCACGGTGTTAGACGAACGACTACGAATGCCCCTACACGATGATTCTCTACGAAACAACTCTCTGGAAACTTGCAAGTTCGAGATCGCCCTTTTGCTTAATCGCTCTGAAATTATGCAAAAGTCCAATAATTAATCGAATTAACCCTTAATTATACTGACAGATTCAAGTTTGTCTAGGACAAGTTCAAATCAGGCCCAAGGCCCATTCGAATTTGTCCTCATGACAAATTCGAATTTACCTCAAATTCGAATTTCACATATCAAACTTATATTTGAACTTATGTTTTAACTTATGTTTGAATTTATCTTTGAACTTTATGTTTGAACTTCTTGTAATACATTACACCAAGTTCAAACATACAATCAATCAATATCAAACACATATAATCACATATATCAAACACTATTTAATATTCAATACCAAATTACTTGAGTTACACAAAATGCCATCAAAACATAGACTGCTATCGTCACACAGAGTGTACTAACACATCTGCACCAACAAATACTGGTAGAAAGGGGTTGTTTTGGTGAGCCATAGTGAAAGTGGTGAGGATATGAGCACAAGACACTTAGTCGAATTTTAGGGTTCTATGGAAGTTATGGTAGCAGTAAGGAAGACGAAGATGAAACAGTAGATGGGTATTTATAGGATTTGAATGTGAGTGGGTATGAGAGAGAAAAGTTTGGGCGGTTGATTTGAAAAGTACTTTAACGGAAAACGAAACGGTTGTCCATCTCAGAACGGTTGTCAGACTACTCGAGCCCTTTTTAGTCACTAACACACGTTAACACACATTATCCGCAGTAATTAAGTTAAATAAAAACAAAAATTAAGTAACTTAATTGTAAAGAAAGGTAATTAAAACTGATGGTCTAAGATGTTGGTCAAACCTGTGATGAGCAGGGTCATCACAAGCTGTTCACTCTTTAAGCTGTGCAATCAACCTGTTCAGTTATGAAAGAACAGGTTGTGTTCAATAGCTGACCAGGTTACAAGACAATGTCTTGTATGACAGATTAAGAGAGTGAGCACGTTGGAGATTTGATCAACAGACCAGGTTTGAGGTGAAACTGATATTGTCAAACCTGTTATACGATGAAGCTGTTCAACTCTTCAGAAATTGGCTAAGAGTAGAAAATGCATAGCCTGTTCTGCCTAAGCTGTTCTGAGAAACTTGAGCAGTGTGAGACATATAATATCTTAGAACATTTAGGATACTTAGTCACTTTTATTTAACATGTCCAGCCTGGTTACAAGATAATTAAACCTGTTTTCATCAAGATAATTAAACCTGTTCATCTGTGCAAATAAAACTTACCTCCACATTACCTTTCTGGATGTGATCCCTGATGAAGTGATGTCTGACCTCTATATGCTTTGTTCTGGAATGAAATACTTGATTGTTGGAGATAGCTATAGCACTTGTATTATCATACAGAATAGGAGTCTTCCTATATACAAGTCCATAGTCTTCAAGCTGATGCTGCATCCATAGAATCTGCCCACAGCAGCTTCCAGCACCAATATACTCAGCTTCAGCAGTAGAAGTAGAAACAGGGTTCTGCTTCTTGCTACACCAACTTATCAACTTACCACCAAGGAGTTGGCACCTACCTTTTGTGCTTTTTCTGTCTAGCTCGCAGCCTGCAAAATCAGAATCTAAATATCCTGTTAGCTCAAAACTTGAGTCTTTGGGATACCAAAGACCCAAACCTGGTGTACCCTTAAGGTATCTGAAGATTCTTTTTACAGCAGCTAGATGTGATTCTTTAGGATCAGCTCAAAACCTAGCACATAAACAAGTAGCAAACATAATATCAGGTCTACTAGCAGTTAAATATAGCAAGCTCCCAATCATGCCTCTGTAAGCTGTTACTGAAACAGCTTTGCCACTGGCATCTGCATCCAACTTTACATTGGTTGCCATTGGGGTTTTGATAGGAGAACTTTGATCAAATTTAAACTTTTTTAAAATATCTAAAGTGTACTTTCTTTGATTTATAAAAATTCCATTTGAGGTTTGTTTAACCTGTAATCCTAAAAAGAAAGTATGTTCTCCCATCATACTCATTTCATATTTAGATTTCATGAGTAGTGAAAATTTCTTGCATAACTGCTAATTAGTAGAACAAAATATTATGTCATCCACATAAATTTGAACAAGCATAATATCATAATTTACCTTCTTTATGAACAGTGTGGTATCCACTTTACCTCTGGAATAACCATTGCTCGTAAGGAAATAAAAAAGAGTGTCATACCAGGCTCTAGGGGCTTATTTTAGACCATAGAGGGATTTGTCCGACTTATAGACAAAACCTGGATGATGTTCATTTTCAAAACCTAGAGGCTGCTTGACATAGACTTCTTCTCGCAGCTTACCATTCAAAAATGCACTCCTCACATCCATTTGAAATACCTTCATGCTCTTATTAGCAGCATAGGCTAGAAACAAACGATTTGCCTCTAACCTGGCCACATGATCAAATGTTTCATCATAGTCAATGAGTTCCTCCTGTCTATAGCCTTGAGCAACTAGTCTTCCCTTATTTCTAATGACATGACCTTGCTCATCCATCTTGTTCCTGAAAACCCATTTGGAGCCAAATATTGTTTTTCCTTTAGGAGCAGGGACCAACTTCCGTACATTGTTTCTCTCAAACTGATTGCGTTCTTCTTACATGGCAGTGATCCAATTGGCATCTTTAAGTGCTTCGTCCACTTTCTTAGGCTCCATTAGGGACATAAAAATAGAAAACATACAAAAGTTTCCTAAGTTGTCCCATCTTGTTTGCACCACTTTGTTGATGTCACCAATTATTTGATCATTTAGGTGACACCTGATCCGCTTAGGATCTTGCTTCAATGAGGATTATCCTGCTTATTTTTATCTTCAAAAGGTCCTATTGAGCAACTCTCAAGATTTTCAGACATACTGAAATCTTGAGCCTATTCACTAGTTGAGCATGACACCCCATTGTTGAACATATCAGCAGAGGATCCAAGAAACTCAACATTGATATGTTCAGGACATGAAGTTGTAATTATGTCAGTACACTTATTCACACAGGGTGTATCAACATAATCATCATCATGCCCATCATGATTAGCAGGTTCCACTCTGGATGTAGTGGAAGCTTTTGAGTCATTTTCTTCACAGATGGAATGCATAAGATCATCAAAGCTGAATTCTCCTGAAACTGATTTAGGAACACTTTGGTGGAGGTACTCCTAGACTATTCAAAGGTGACATTGATAGATTCATCTATCACCTTTCTCTTGTTGTTGTATACTCTATAGGCTTTGGAGATAGCAGAATATCCAACAAACACACCATCATCAGCTTTGGGTTCAAACTTTGGCAGTTGATCCCTTTGATTCAGAATGAAGCAGGGACATCCAAACACATGGAATTAGATAATGTTTGGCATCCTCCCTTTGAGTAACTCATAGGGAGTCTTGTTGAACCTTTTCACCACCAAGGATCTATTTTGGGTGAAGCAAGCAGTGTTGACAGCTTTAGCCCAGAATGATGAAGGTAAACCTGATGCACATAGCATGGTTCTGCCAGCTTCAATGAGAGTTCTGTGTCTCTTTTCAGCAACTCCATTTTGTTTTGGAGTTCTTACTAAAGAAAAGTTTTGTGAAATCCCTCTTTCTTCACAGAAGTCCTCAAGAGTACTCTTTCTGAATTCAGTACCATGATCACTTAAAAGCTGCTTTACTTGAGCAGAGTTCAGCATTTCCATCTTCTTTATAAATCCATTGATTTCTCTAGCAGCCTCTCCTTTGCTCTTCAGAAGGATCACCCACGTAAACCTAGAGAACTCATCAACCATTACTAGAGTGTATCTTCTTCAACCTAGACTTGGGACACTGACTGGTCCAAACAAGTCCATGTGGATTAAGAAGAGAGGAGTATCAATAGAGAAATTATGCTTACATTTAAAAGATGATTTTCTCTGCTTGCCTTTCTCACAAGCTGTGCAGAGTTTATCCTTAAAAAAGGTTATAGAAGGCAAACCTGTTACCAACTCTTTCTTACAGAGTTTGTTGATATTCTTGAAGTTCAGATGTGATAGCCTTTTGTGCCATAACCAGTTCACATCCGCATTGCTTCTTGAGATAAAGCAGGTTTCAGTTGTGGGATCAGCAGATTTCATGTCCACAACATATACACCTTTCTTTCCTTGTGCAGACAGCACAACTTTGCCTTGGGGATCCAATATGTAACCCAGGTGCTCATCAAAGTTAACCTTGTAGCCAGCATCAGACAGTTGACTTATGCTTACAAGATTATGTTTCAGCCCAACCACATAGGCTACCCTTTTGAACACTGCAGCACCAGCTTGAAGAGTTCCATATCCTTTTGTGGATCCCTGTACATTGTCACCAAATGTGACTTTTGGCCATTTTTCAGACCTGAGATCACTCAGCAGGTCCTTGCAACCTGTCATATGTCCTGAGCAGCCACTGTCTAAGTACCAAACCTGGGATGGTTGTTTGTCCTGCAGAGTGTCATAAGAAAATATTAGTTGTTTTTAAGGGAACTCATCATAGGGATGAGTTCTCCTACTTCATCAACGTTTATTGATGGACCAGTGATATCCACACTAATATTTCCTATTTGGATGGTATCAGCTTGAATACCATCCTCATTGACTATGTTACTTCCAACACTGCTCGTAATTTCAATGATTGAACTAACAGAGTCAACAGGCCTCATGTACTCAGTTTCAGGACAGTCCTTGGCCATATGTGTCTTCTTCCCACACTTATAACATTTTCTCTTTTTAGCCTCTTTGGAAGAAGAGCCTCCAGAAACATATTTTTGGATTATTTTTGTTGATTCTGTCAACCGGTTTAGCAAACTTATTACTGTCTCTAGATGAATCAACAGTTTGGGTGGAAGGCACATTGGCAACAGCTTTGCCTATATCTTCCTTCCACAGGTTTGGGAAACTTATTCCCAAATTTCTCAGGTTGAGCAATGGCTTTGCCTTTGCCCTTTCGGAGATTTGATTGATGTTGCCTATCAACATGATCACTTGTTTTGGTTCTGAAAGACTTATCTTCATTTTAAACTAATTTTCCACTATGATTTACAAACTTATTTAAAACCACAGCAGATTTGCTTTCAACATGAGACTTACCCCTGTTGAAAGCAGGCTGCTTACCTTTTGAAAACTTTTTCTCAAAATGGTCAGCATCAAAAGGATTGACAAGTCTCTTACCATCTGCTTTAGACCCAGAGCCTATTTTGTCAACAAATTTAGAGTCCACAGCTGCAACTTGAGCTTGTTTTCCTTTCTTTTGCTTGTGTGAACCAGCAGAGCTCTTTGCAGGCTGATTTGATGGAGAACACATTCCATAATCAGCTTTTGGAGCTTTTTCACACAAGCTGTCAGTATTTTGAGGCCTGACAAACCTGTTTGTTGAGACTAGCTTACCAATTAATATTTGAATAAAAGTGCTAGGAAGCTCTCCAAGAGTGGATAAGTCATTCTTCAGATTATTTATCTCAACAATAGAAGCTGCTTTGTCAAGATCCCCTCCAAGATAGGCTTGGATTTGTGCAGGGATCTGTTGACTAATGGAATGGGTGACTTTTGTACAGATTGGCACCAAGAGTCAACTATCTTTTGAAGCTTTGCATGTTTTATGTCTGTCTCTCTCTTTTCTTCTTGTGGATGAGTCAGATTTCAGACAGTAAACATTGTGCTTCTCACCAGTAGCTTTTAAATCAACAAGCATGTATTTAAACATTTTTAATTTTTTATCAGAAATGTAAGCCATAAAGTTTTGTACCTTGTACATCATTGTGGGATTCCAGCTCTCTAAGCTGCTGAAGGCTTCCGCTTCAGCCAGGTCTTGTTTGAAGTTGCTGGTTGATGGGACATAAGTGCTGGCCATCAGAAAGTTGTTATCTTCTTCATCTGAAGATGAGTCAGATTCCTCCCAATCACATGTCTCAGCCATGAGTCCCTTTTTCTTGTTGGAAGCCACTGAGTTTTCCAACTTTTTCAGCTTAGCCATGGCCATAAGGTACTTAACCCTGTAGCCATCGTCTCTGTTTGTCTTGAATGGTTTGGACGACTGACCAACGGCTTTAGACACACAGTCAGCAGCTATGTGACCAGTTTTGCCACAATTAAAGCACTCAGCCTTAGTTTTGTCAAATGCCTTCTTTTTTACAGCATTTGAGTTCCTCTGCAGCATTCTTCCACCAAACCTCTTCTTGTTGAACTTTTCGACAAACATTGCAATGATTTTCTCATCATCAAGTTCAGCAAGATCTTCACAGTCCTCCTCTTCAGGCATCTCTTCCCTTTCATCACTAGCCTGTTGATTAGGTTGTGTGAACACATTACATACCTGATCAACAGGTTGTCTCACGCTGGCCACCAAGGCAGCACCTCTCTTAGACATTTCCAAGGCATTTCTTTTCTGTTGCATTGACTGCTCATCATTAGTAGGGATCCATACAAGTTTACAAGATACATACCTTTGATGGTGCCTGAATTTCTCAATATAGTAGAAAGATAGTTCCATTCTTCAGGCAGGATGTCCAAGAACTTGTTTTCGAGAGTCAGACTGTCCTTTGTGATCCCAACAGCTTTTTGATCATTGATAAGAGAAGTGAACCTAGTATAGGTTTCTTTGAGAGACTCCTTTGGTTTTGCAATGAAGAGTTCATACTGTATAACAAGGTTGTTAATCCTGTTATCCAGTGTGATAGTGGGACCGTCAATGACAGTACACAAAGTATCCCACATCTCATTTGCAGTCTTCATTTTCTTAACCTATTTGAACACATCATCAGGAAGAGAAATGACCAGGTTATTCCAGGCTTTTGCATCAAGAGCAACCAGTCTTTTGTCTTCATCAGACCATTGAGCTTTGGCCTTCTCAAAGGTTCTGATCTCATGGGCAGCTCCTTCAACAGCAGGAGTCATAGTAGCAACGGAAGTTGGCACATAGGGACCTTCCATTACTATCTCTGGCAGTTGTACATTCAGATTCTCTAAGTAGAGCATCATTATGCCCTTCCAATCAGAGAGGTTTTGATGATTGAACTTGGGGGGTTTGGCCATTGAACCATTGTCATAGTAAGAGGTGGAACTGGCAGCACTGTTTTCCATTGAAAAGTAGGGAGAATGAGAGATCTATAGTTAACACACACTCTAACTGCTCTGATACCAGTTGTAGGTCCCAAAGGGTTTCACTAGAGTATTGTTCTAAGCTGTTGAGGAGGGGGGTTGAATACAGCTAATTAAAATTCAACACTCTTCTCTCAATGTTTGTGTATACTATTAACAAATGTTAATTACAAACAAGCGTGACTGCGGAAAGGTTCAAGCTGAGATGACAGATACAACAGATGTATCAAGTAATCTAAGACACACTCAGACTAGACACAATGAATACACTCACTTAGAAGAACTCACTGATTTTACAAGACACAGAAGGACAGCTTGAGTATGAACAACTTAGACACACGTACTGTTATATTCAAGCAGACTTGCATGCATGAAAGACCCACTTTAATGCACGATTTGATTTCTCACTCTTGGTTGTCTCACAATCCTTAGAAACTTCCTTTTATACTCTCACTGAGAATCTCAGTGAAGCTTCTTCATTGGACAATGAGATAGTGGGATGTCTTTCCAAAAAGACCAAACACCTTTTGTGCACATTCTGATGAAGCAGATTGACAGGATCTAAAATATGAATAACCAAGATTAACTGATTTGAAATTTATCAAAGTATAAATCAATAATCTTGCTTTGAATCAAAGTTTAATTAAGAAGTTTGCGGAATAACACTTAATTATTTTAACAAAAACTTTCAGAACCAATGAAGCATAAAACATAAGAAGTAATCAAGACTGTTTGTATTGCTGAATTCAATGATTACAATCACCTCTAATCTGTTTTGATTAGACGAAGAACACAGACTGTTCTTAGGGTTTTACAACCTTAGAGGCTTATGAAAACTTAAACAATAAAGCAATTACAGACTCAAAAATACGCAGAAAACTTCTATGAACTTCTATACAATATTCTGTCTATTTATATTGCTTTTTGGACTTGTTTCCTTGAAGGACTATGACTTCTCTGATAGTAGATATGCTGGAATCTTCGTGTAGATATCTTTCCTGAAAATCAGCACTTTCTGTTTATGAAACTGTTGAGCAGCTTGAATCTCTTGACAGCATGAACTGAGCAGCTTGAGTTGTTTTGCTCTGGCAGCTTGAACTTTTACACTGGCAGCTCGAGTTTCTTCAACTAGCAGCATGAACTTTGTATTTACATGAAAAATCTACTAACAGTCTGAGAAGTCTAACTAACAGCTTGAATGTACTTAAACTATTTCCCAACAATCTCCCCCTAACTTAAATTCTTTACACAAGACTTTAAGTTCTATACAAGAATTGGAAATGAATAAGTAAACTGTTATTTACAAACCAAGGCTTACAAAAACTCACAACTGTGTAAGTTTATGATCTATAGCCTTCAAAAATTCTTTCTTCAACTCTTCTTTGTCTCAAGATATTCTAGCTGACTTAATTTTCAGTAGCATATCTTTTGAAAAATTATAAAACTCAAAATTGAAGAAGATACCAGTCCCATCTGTGAATTTGATTCTGAATGTCTTTGACTTGACAAACAGATCAATCTGCTTGATCTTTTTCCCTTTCTTTTCAGCATCTTCTATCTCTTGTCTTGCAAAATCAGGATCAACCACTGTACTTAGATCTTTAATGAGCTGCTTGACCTGTGGAAGAGCAGACCATACTTGTTTAACTGACCCTATATGGTACATCTTTATTAATTCTTCTCTGGTCAGCTTCTGTACTATCTGCCAAAAAGTATCATACTCCTCTTCAGGTCCAGACTCTCTTCTGATCACAAACTTTGTTCCTAAGTCACGGTCATCCAGTGACTTAGCAAACCAGTAGTTGATTTGAGGCTTTGTAAAATCATGCTGATCAATCAGCCTTTCTATCTCCATAGCCTTTTGTAAATGTTGCTCAAAGATAATCCTTTTAACTGATGATGGAATAGAGATAACTGCTTGATCAGAGGGAGCAGGTGCACTGGCACCAGCTTCAGCTTGGACTGATTGGGTTGATGGTTGGACTTCTTGGGATGGTTGAGCTTCTGGAGAGACTTTTGTTCTCTGTCTTTTGTCCATCTCCTTATCATGAATCTCCTGCAGCCTTTCAGTAGCCATGGACTGAGCCATTTTCTTCGGAATACCAGCTGCAAAGGAAAAATTGATAAGAAATCTTCTATGCTCAGCCTTGGAGTGCCCTGTTGGCATCTTTCTCTTCCTTGCTCCTTGCTTAACCACAAACCCCTTTAAGTAATCACCTAAAGTTTCATCATCATCCATAGGGGTTTGGGCTTGCTGCTCTAATTCTTTGTCTTTTCTGCTATTTTTTTGGCAACTTCAGCATCAAAGGCAATTTGGGCTTCTTTTGAAGAAAATTTATGCTTTGGAGACTCTATGAGAATGCCCTTGCCTTTGTCTTTTGTAGCAGATGTTGTAGCTTGGACTGTGCTTGTTGGAGCTTGAATTCCTTCTCTGATCACAACTCCAGTGACTTTTGAAGGAGCAGCTTGAGTTTCTAGACTAACAGCTTGAGAAGCTGTTGGGACTGCTAGCCTAGAAACTGGGACTGTTGGTGCTGCTTGGACTGTTGTTGGGACCTCCTGATTCTCCCCCTTTTTGGAAGCATTGGTTTGGTCAGAAGGACCTACAACCTTTGCCCCTTGGGTTTGAATCATCTGCTCTAATTTCACAATTTTATTTCCACAGAGAGTGAAGCCTCTGTGAAGATAATCCATTCTCTTATTCTGAGCAGCTTCTGCCTGCTTGAGAGCAAAAATTTGGGCTCCCTGTGCAGCAATGATGGACATTTGATAGTCCAACATGGCTACAACAGGTTTGAGCCTGGGATCCGTTAAAAGCATTTGTTGCAGACTAGCCTCAAGATCAGAGAACACCTGAGGTGCTTGTGATCTATCACTGACATTGAAACCAGAAGTAGAAACTTCTGGGCCCCTCTTTTCTTGGTTCTGGGGACTTCCAGCTTGTGTTTGCACACTTGCTGTTGCCATGGGCGTGGTCTTAGCTATGTTGGCACTGTCCTGTGCCTCTTTTGCAGAGACATCAGTAGTGCCAGCCGCAGAACCCATATGAATCATCTCTGAAGAGATGTTCACCTCCTGAGAGAGGATGGGAGTGTCCTCAACTGGTTCCCTTTGGATATGCTGTGCAGGAGTATCCTCCTGCACAGGGATATATGGCTCTTGCTGATGGGAGGAGGAGGAAGGAGCTCCTGGTCCCCTTTTTCTTTTGTATAGGTATCTGAGTGGGCGTGTTGGCTGTACAAAAGGATCAGAGGGAATATTTGTATCATGAGGAGTGGGTTGGGGTCTTGGGGTTGTAGTAGTAATGTTAGGCTGAGCCTGCTCAAGACCCTCTCCTCTGTTTCCTGAAATGATGTTCATCATTGCAGAGGGCAATGGAACATCTACACTGACAAAATTGGCACTTGGCTTTATCAGCCTTTTGATTGAAGACAATGAGTGCCTATGGGAAACATGTATCCGTTTATGTAAATGTGGAGTGGTGCAGGTGTGTGCAATTATTTCTGCCAAAAACCTAGGATACATCAAAAATTTCCCATTCTTTAGGGAATGATGCCTTAACATCCCCTGAAAAATCATGTTTGAAAAATTGAACTGTTGGCCAGTAGAAAAACACACTAAGGCAGTGGCAATATTTGAAGAAAACTCAGACCAACCAGTTCTTTTGGGGCTTAAACATTGCTGAATAATGTGCACAAGGTATTTCCATTTAGGAGAAAAATGTGCCTTAAGAAAAGTAAAAGAATCAGCAGGGCCCCTATAACCAATGTTTTGAAGACCAAAATGTAAAGCTTGAAGGGATAGGTCGGTTATACCTGAGGCATCTTGAAGATGCAAGTGACGTCTGATGGATTCCTCAGTGATATGGATAGTAGTTCCATCAATCTTGGAAAGGAGGGTAGGCACTCCATTGATGGTTTGAACAGATGTATGGTTCCAAAACTGTTCTATATGGGAGATGTATATAGTAGGGTTTATGGTTAGGGCATAATGAATATGGGAGTGCCTGAGGAAATCCATCATTGTATGAAACGGTTGAAGTTCAGAGTGTTCTAGGGTGTATGGGAGGCAGTTATGCTCTTTTACGAACTCCATGGATGAACAAACGATGGTTGTAGGGTTTGAAAGAAGAATGTGTGATTCGTTTAGAGAGAAAGTAGAAGGCCGTGGAAGAAGAATATGTAACTGGTAGTTACAACTGAACGAAACTGGGACCTTTAATGGTTTCGAAAAGGTTGGGTCCCGCGCACACATTTGAAAAATTACCCAAATACCCTGCACACTTTGACAGATCAAGTGAAAATAACTAGCAGTCCGAGAAAATGAACTAGCAGCATGAGAAAATACTCATGCTGTTAGTGTAAAATTGTGCAACTTTTCAATGTAACAGTGTCTCCCCCTTAAATTAGCATACTGAGTCGATAATAATGAAATCCAATTAATCCATGTTTACCATACCAATATTTGATATTAAGAAAGTGAACCTTCCCACATCAAAAGGTTTTGTAAATAGATCAGCTAGCTGATCATCTGTATGTATTTTGGTAACTTGGATTAACTTCTTTTCATTACAATCTCTGATGAAGTGAAACCTGATTTCTATATGCTTGGGTTTTGGGAATTTCACTGGGTTTTGCACAATGCTAATTGCACTTGAATTGTCAATATAAATAGGAGTGGATAAGAAATTCATACCATAGTCTCTTAGCTGATTTTGAATCCACATTACCTGGGAGCAGCAGCTTGCAGCTGCTACGTATTCTGCTTCAGTGGATGATGTGGAGTCAGTTGTTTGCTTTTTGCATTGCCAAGAGACCAGTCTTGCTCCTAAGTATTGACATCCACCAGTTGTGGATTTTCTGTCAATGTTGCATCCACCATAGTCACTGTCAGAATAAGCAGTTAGTTCAAAAGGAGAGTCTGTAGGATACCATAGGCCTGAATGTGGTTGGCCTTTAAGGTATCTGAAGATTCTCTTAACAGCAACCAAGTGAGAATCCTTTGGAGAACATTGAAACCTAGCACACACACAGATAGCAAACATTATATCAGGTCTAGAAGATGTTAGATACATGAGAGATCCTATAAGGGATCTGTATAGATGAATGTCCACATCTATGCCATCTTTGTCTGTATGGAGCTGTTTATGAGGATCCATTGGAGTGCTTGCAACCTTTGTGTCTTGATAGCCAAACTTTTCCAGTATGTCTTTGACATACTTTGATTGACTTATGAATAGACCAGTAGGCTTCTGTTTAACCTGCAGCCCTAGAAAGAATGTGAGTTCCCCATTGAACTCATTTGAAACTTTTTGTGCATTAGGGCCTCAAATTCTTTGCACAAACTGTCATTAGTTGAGCCAAAGATGATGTCATCAACATAGATTTGGACAAGTAGAATCTCAGCTTTGATGGTCTTAGTGAAGAGTGTTTTGTCCAGAGTGCCTCTCTTGAATCCATTCTGTAGAAGATATGATGACAGTGTGTCATACCATGCTCTGGGGGCTTGGTGAAGACCATAGAGAGCTTTGTCTAGCTTGTACATCCTGTCTGGATACTTGTAGTCTTCAAAACCAGGAGGTTGACACACATATACTTCCTCTTCAATTGTCCCATACAGGAAAGCAGACTTAACATCCATTTGATACACTTTAAATCCTTTGAAACTTGCATATGCTAGAAATAGTCTGATGGCTTCATTTCTTGCTACTGGAGCAAAGACATCATCATAATCTATTCCCTCTTCTTGAGTGTACCCTTGTGCTACTAGTCTTGCTTTGTTCTTGATGACTATCCCTCTCTCATCCTTCTTGTTTCTGAACACCCATCTTGTACCTATTGCTCTCTTACCTTTAGGAAGATCCACCAGAGTCCATACATTCTGAATTTTGAACTGTAAAAGCTCTTCTTGCATAGCTTCAATCCAGGATGAATCTTTTAGAGCTTCTGATGCCTTTTTAGGTTCTAGTTGAGACATGAAGCAGGCATGTTCAAAAGCAGCTAGGCTGAATTCTGGAACTGCTTGTTCAGCAACAGCAGTCTCATTGTGAACCATCTTCCTTGTTTGAACAGGAGTACTTGGATCACCCAGTATTTGATTGAGAGGGTGATACTTATGAACTCTTAGTGTGGGCTCTCTCTCTGTTTGGAAGGACGTTCCAAGGTTTGTGTCATCTCCATCAGAACCAGTGAGTGGTTCAGTTTCTGAAGCAGCTTGAGTTTCTAGGCTTGGATCACCCAGTATTTGATTGAGAGGGTGATACTTATGAACTCTTAGTGTGGGCTCTCTCTCTGTTTGGAAGGACGTTCCAAGGTTTGTGTCATCTCCATCAGAACCAGTGAGTGGTTCAGTTTCTGAAGCAGCTTGAGTTTCTAGGCTAACAGCTTGAGAAGCTGTTGGGACTGCTAGCCTAGAAACTGGAGCTGTTTCCTTTTGTGTTTGAGCTGTGCTGTCAGGACTTGGGAATGGCACTTCAGTGTCTGGATTTGCATCATGTTGAGTGCTCAGTACCCCTGGAGGATCACATGACAGAAGTGGTAGAGTGGTGAAATCATCCCAACTTGTTGAATCTGCAGCAGTCTGAGACTTTGTGCCAACAGCATGAGAAATTGTATTGGCAGCATGAGAATTTGTGTTAGCAGCTTCAATCCTGTATGCATCAGCTTCTGCAGTATACTCAACAAAGCTCAGAGAATTTGTTAGTGAATCTAAATCAAACAACCAATCAGGACCAGTGCCTTTGATATTAGCAGTATTTTCATTAAATTCAACATTGGCACTTTCTTCAATTGTTTTAGACACACTTTTGTATACTCTATAGGCTTTGCTTTGAGTTGAGTATCCTACAAAGAATCCTTCTTCAGCCTTACTCTCAAACTTCCCTAAGTGAGTCTTAGTGTGAAGAATAGTACATGGGCATCCAAAAGGCTTGAAGAAAGCTATTAGGGGACTTCTGTTATGGAATAACTCATAGGGAGTTTTTCCTTGAGATTGGACAACTTGAACCCTATTTAGAACATAACAGGCTGTATTAACAGCTTCTGCCCAGAAAGTCATTGGTAGATTTGAATCAGCTAGCATTGTTCTAGCAGCCTCAATTAATGTTCTGTTCTTTCTTTCAGCTACACCATTTTGTTGTGGTGTTCTTGGTGCACTATATTGTCTAGCAATGCCTTTGGACTCACAGAAACTGTTTAGAATTTGATTTTTAAATTCAGTTCCATTGTCTGATCTTATCACCTTAACTTTGGAATTGGATTGGTTTTCTATCTTAAGAATAAAAGACTTAACTAGCTCAGCAGTTTCATCTTTGGACCTAAGAAAGTAAACCCAAGTAAATCTAGTGAAATCATCAACAGTGACTAAACAGTATGCCCTTTTATTCAAACTCAAAACAGATGTTGGACCAAATAGATCCATATGTAACAACTGAAGAACAGATGAGATTGAATTTACTTCTTTGGCCTTATGAGAAGTTTTGTGTTGCTTACCTTTAAGACATGCTACACAATGATCATCACAAAATCCTCTTACCAGATTCTTTTTAACTAAATCATTCATGGACTTGAAGTTCATGTGACACATCCTTCTATGCCAAAGAGCAGACTCATTTGATGATGCTTTGGATATTAAACAGCTTAAAGTATTTGATTTAGTCAAGAGAGCTGTGTCCAGGCAGTAAACATTGTCCTTTCTTGGTGTTCTAAGTAAAACAAGATTTTCAGGAATTTTGAAATCCTTTGAAAGAACAATGCACTCAGAATCTGTGAACAGAACAATGTTTTGTTTGTCACAGATTTGAGAGACACTCAATAAATTGTACTTAAGCTGTTCAACATACAGAACATCATGGAATGTCATGTTGCCTGCATTAACAGTACCTTTACCTGTAACCTTACCTCCTTTTGAGTTGCCTCCAAATGCAACAAAACCTCCATCAAAACCTTTGAAATTTGACAAGCATTCAGAATTGCCTGTCATGTGCCTAGAGCATCCACTGTCCAGATGCCATCTTGTTCTATGAGGAGACCTGTGGTTGCCCTGCACAAATAACAGCTTAGTTAGTAGTGGAGTAAACCCAAACCAAATTGGTTTTGGGTTGGCCTTGTACATTGACATAACTAAAAACTGTTTTGACTTCTTATATTTGGTGAGATCTACTGATGGAGTCTTTGGAGAGTATTTAGTGATAATATGAGGTATCCAACTATTTTGATCATCTTTTCTTCTGACAGTCTCAGATGATTCACTAGCAGCTCTAGTTTGATGCTCAGCAGCTTGAACTGTATTTGTAGTACTAACAGTTTCAGTTTTTGCACTAACAGCATCAAATTTTGACTTAGCAGTCTGATCTTTTGCATTAGCAGTTTGAGCAACAGATTTGTCCTTGACACACCATATTTGTTTAAAACTTGATTTAGGCTTTGCTAAAACTTGTTTTTGATGTGTGGACTGTTTTTTATTAACTTTTGAGAATCTGTGATCAACTGTTTTCTTTGGAGCTGCTGTGAAAGGTTTCACTTTTGAGTGCTTTGCCTGATTAGGATTTGATTTTGTGTGATGCACAGTCTGTTTTGCAACAGCTGGTTTGTAAAAACAATCCTTGGCTAAGTGATTCTTCCTTCCACAGTGAAAGCATCTTTTGACAGTTTGAATTGGAACACCAGACTTTTCTGTCAATTTCTGGTTCTTGTTTCTCTGGTTTCCTCTTACCTGCTGTTGTTTAGGAAACTTTTGAACACCATGCTTTTGGCATGTGCAGATAGAAACAGTTTTACCTCTTTTAGTTCCTTTTGATGAAGATGCAGTGTTACAGTTAGAATGTACAGAAACTTGTGGAGTAGCATTGCATACACTCATCTTCTCTTTTCCTTTCTTACTGGGAACTTGGACTTCTATGGGTGCACTCTTTGTGTCACAGTCTCTATTTTGACTCTTATCTTCTTTTAATTCAGGACTGTTATCAAGGATAGGATCTACAATAGTCATAGACTCATCTAGTGGTTCATTGACAAGTCTATCAGCAACCTCACTCATTGGATGTATGTACTTGTTGTTGTATGGAGGTGGAGTAGCTCTGTATCCTATTCCTTCTTTGGGATTGACCTGAGATTTGACTCTATCTTTGAATTGAACTTCCATTAGGTGTTCTAGCTTTTGATTTGCTAACTTGAAGTTACCTAGATCTATGTTAACAGATTCCAGTTTCTCATTAGCCTCTAACACCTTCTGTTCAGTTTCTTCTACCTTTTTATTCAGAGATTCTATTTTCTTATTGAGTTCCTTTTTCTCCCATTCATGATAGTTTCTATCATACCCCATTTGAATCTCATTATCCTTATAATCATTGATCTGTTTTTCCAGATCTTCTATGGCTTGCATATATTCATATCTCCTTTCTTCCATCTTAGCTAGAGTTTTGCACATGCTCTCATTATGATCTCTGTACTTTTTAACCATATTTTTGCATGATTGAGAGCAGAGTTTAGAATTTACCTCAGATGGTAGTTCAGTGGAGGAGACATTTGATGTTTCTGCCATAAGTGCTTGATTTTGGAATTCTTCCTCTGTCTGATCACTCCAGTCAAACACATTGTCTTCTTGAGAGACAAGTGCTGTTGATGAGGAAGCTTGGATGGGCTGTGAAGTCCTTGATGGCTGTTGACCTTGAGATCTACATTCTCTGGCAAAGTGACCAAGCTTATGGCATTTATAGCATTCCACTTTTGATTTATCAAAAGATGGTTTGCCTTCTGTTTTGGCTTGAAAGTTGGTCCTACCAGTTCTTTTCAGAAATCTTTTGGCTCTCATGGTCAGCATTGCATGTTGCCACTTTAAATCCATCTCTTCAAGATCATCTGGATGAATTTGTTCCAAGTCTTCAACATTTAGAGCAAATAATCCATCATTGGCAACAAAAGCTTCATAATGAGTTTCAGCAGAATTGCCATCACCACCTGAAAAAGAATCACAGTTATTAGATTTTTCAGAGGACAGAAGAGCAGTGTTGTGATTATAAGAAAAGGATTTCTTTTTAGCATCAATTTCAGTCTCAAACACTCTTAGACTGTTATACAGATCATCCAATTCTATCTCATCAAGAGTGTCTTTTGTTCTCCACTGTGCAGCATAGACTGTCCATTCTTCTCCAAGAGATCTGAGAAACTTTTCGTTGACTTCATCTTGATCCAGATTGACCTTTGCACTTTCCAGTTCACTTATCAGTTTGTTGAACCTGTCAAAGATTTGAGTGAGGTTTTCATTCTTGCCACCAGAAAAGTTTTCATACTGCTGTTTCAAGAGGTCTTTTTGATTTCTCTTGGTACTGGCATTACCAGCAAACCTCTTCTCTAAGGCATTCCAAAGAGAGTGAGCAGTATAAAACTTTTTGAACTGATGTTGATAAGCATTAGGAATGGCTATTTGTAATAGTGTGAGTGCTTTCACTTCATTCATTCTAGCCTTCCTTTCAAGTTCAGTTTTTGGAGGGGTTTTGACTGGTTTTCCCTCAGCATCAAGTTCTGGATCAACTACAGGAGGGAATTCAACAGCTTCCCATATGGCATAATCAATGAATTGAATATGCTGTTGAATCCTGAGTTTCCACATCTCAAACTCAGTGGGCTTGAGCATAGGCACTTTGAGTCCTTGCCCAGATCCACTGCTGCTATTTTCAAATTCCATTGGAAAAGATTAAAAATTTGAAAGAAAGTTTTCGACTTTGAAAAACAAAGAACGAACTGTGGCTCTGATACCACTTGTCAGGATCTAAAACTGAATAACCAAGATTAACTGATTTGAATTTATTAGAGTATAAATCAATAATCTTGCTTTGAATCAAAGTTTAATTAAGAAGTTTGCGGAATAACACTTAATTATTTTAACAAAAACTTTCAGAACCAATAAAGCATAAAACATAAGAAGTAATCAGGACTGTTTGTATTGCTGAATTCAATGATTACAATCACCTCTAATCTGTTTTGATTAGACGAAGAACACAGACTGTTCTTAGGGTTTTACAACCTTAGAGGCTTATGAAAACTTAATCAACAAAGCAATTACAGACTCAAAAATACGCAGAAAACTTCTATTTACTTCTATACAATATTCTGTCTATTTATATTGCTTTATGGACGTGTTTCCTTGAAGGACTCTGACTTCTCTGATAGTAGATATGCTGGAATCTTCGTGTAGATATCTTTCCAGAAAATCAGCACTTTCTGTTTATGAAACTGTTGAGCAGCTTGAATCTCTTGACAGCATGAACTAAGCAGCTTGAGTTGTTTTGCTCTGGCAGCTTGAACTTTTTCACTGGCAGCTCGAGTTTCTTCAACTAGCAGCATGAACTTTGTATTTACATGAAAAATCTACTAACAGTCTGAGAAGTCTAACTAACAGCTTGATCATACTTAAACTATTTCCCAACAAAGAAAATGTAAAAATGATCAAAAATCTACTCCATTTAGAGCCACTCCATTTATAGCCGTACAATAATGACAGGATACAAAAAGAAAATGTGTAGATAGAGCACCAATCATTTTCCTCGCTGATGAAGCATACATATGTGTAAATGTATATGGGATGGATTTACAGAGTATGAAGAGCAATCCCACAAATGTTTGACTTGCATACTTAACAGAGTACAGAAATCCAAATCAAAGAGACACATTTGTTGATGTAAGGACCATAAGAAAGTTAGTTATATTGCTGTAATAGGAAATTTAGCAGTTTGACATTGGCAACTGTTAAGAAAGAAATTAGAGAGAATATGAGAAAAATTTAGGAAGTAGGAGGCTGAAATTTTATCATGTCAAATGAATGAATACAAATGATGGGGGGGGGGGGGGGGGGGCTTATTTATAGGTTAAGACTGCTACCCCTTACCCATTGGGGTATTACAACAACTTTTTGAATTAAAGTCACATCTAACAGCAACAATAACTATAAATAATTGGTTAAATTGCATATACACATGATTTAGAGAGTAGAGGACATAGTTACCAGAACCAATAAACAAATTTTACAATTATAAATTGATAGAAAAGCAAGGATATGGGAGTATATTTTTGTTGTTCACTTGTTTAAGTTCGTCCATTGTTTCTATTAATTGATCATATGCCCTCCTCCAAAGAGTACTTTACTCATGTTGCATAGAACTCGAAATTTGAAAAATATGTATTAAGTAAAAGAACGATGATGTATTATCATCTATACGTTTCATTGTCAACCAGAATACATGTCTTTGATGCACCATCAGTTTCAGTGGATGATGATAAATTACTTACATTTGGCCTAATGAAGTTGATCCCATGCTCTCTGCACATTTCGATAAAAAGTAAAAACAGCATTTTTAGCAAGGAAACCATAACCAGAATGCAACATTGTACATCCACGACTAATAGCAGCAGACAGGACATTGGGTATCAGCAAGTACCTGGTGAAGAAAAAGTGTGCTCATGATAAAAGAAATCAACTGGAGATGCCAATGACAAAAAAATAAGGATACACATAGTATTTACCTTGATCCGTTTGATGGCTAAAAGGTAGTAACATAACTTCCCTACAAATCCATAGCAGAGTTCTGCCGAAATGAAATGAATAAAATGTAATTACTTCAAAAACTCAACAATCAAGAGTTCCAATCAATATATAACCGGTACAATTAAGAACTGATTTTATGTACAAATTTATCATCGTATGTCCAAAAGATATGCAAGAAAATCACTTTGAAATTGGTCCCTGCAGACCAAGTGTTATTGTATATAGGTATTCCCGCTTCACAGGCTCAAGGATTACCGGAATTGAAGGACCCACAATGCTAGTTGCATTACAAATAACCGAGCTTCTAATGAGATCTCCTCCAACCGGATGCTTATCAGGCTAAATAATGAGATCTCTGTGACTTGTGCAAAATACTCAGGGCCATATATCTGCAGTAAAAAAAATTATAGTGCATAATATATTTAATTCCCAAGTGCATATATATACATGTTGCACATAAAACTACACTTCACTTCTGTTGTTATAATTCTGAAACACACACATGTAATCATATTGTTGTAGCTAATTAATTTTGCTATTGTTTCTGTTTGATCACACAACACACATTTATATACATACACATTGCTGATGTTTGTTCTAATTGAAAGACCCAAACAAGATACATGTTGCATATATGTATTTATGCAACTGGTTTGCTTCTGTTTTAACAAGATAAACACTACGATATTATATCTCGGGGTCAAGGACTCAATATCACAAACATGAATGCTTAGATAAATCAAAGATTGATCCCCATGTCCATCAACTCTGTCCTTTCACTTCTGTGCAACTGTGACCCTTCACCCCGAGATATATTCTCAGGGTTCATCACAAACACGCACACAAAACAGCCTAACTTTTATATATTTATATCCGTAACAGAAAGGACGGACCTGTCGCAAAATTTTAGGAGATTAAGGCCCAACAACTACTAAAATGTTCTCAAAGCTACCTGTCGCTCTTCTCTCAATGCACCGCACACCATCAAGCGCATCGATTGCTCTCACGCTATCAATGCTCCTGTTTCCTCATGTCTCAACCACATTGTCGCCGCTTCTGGTGAAGACAACACATTAGGAGGTGCTGTCTCATGCCACTTCTGCTTCATTATCGCACAATAGTAAGCAAATTGACCCCTAAAAATTAGAAAAATCAAAAATTTTCAACATCAAACAAAAATTAGATCACTAAAGAATCAAAATAACAGAGAATCACAACAGTAAGCAAGTTGGCCCTAAAGAATCGTGATGTGATATGTATTTGATTTCTATCTATTAGGATTCCATCTGATTTCTCTGTTCAGGGAAAAGAATCATGAACAGAAGACGAACATGTGTTAGTGATCAGTGTGGGCAAAAAATCCAAAAATCGAATGGTGTGAATCGAACTCGTGTGGATCAGTGTCCACACAAATCAAACATTGGAAGGTCAAGGGTTTAACATCGTGGGGAAAGGAGAAGACGATTTTGGGAAGAGGGAGTTGTCTTGGGAAAGCAAGAGGAGGTGACGTTAGGTAAATCTGCAAGTTTAATGATATTTTGCATTACTCACTTGTACCCAATGCATATTAATTTGTATGTCTTAAAATTCAAGAACCTACATCAAATGGTTGTACCTTATGCAGTTAAGGTTGTAATAACCTAAATGCTTTATTAAATAGTTAACATATATATGTATATATATATATACATACATATATATATATATATATATATATATATATATATATATATATATATATATATATATATATATATATATATATATATATATATATTTATATAACAAAAGAAACAGTACAAAAGCTAGCATTTGGAAGATGAATTTTAATAATTCCAAAGTACCATAAATAATGTTTCCTTATGTACTCAAGTTAGTTACTAAAATGTTAAGACTTTTTACGACAGACAAAACTTTACACCTAATTCAGGGGTCAAAGTTTGTGGGCTTATGTATCCCTCCAATTTAGAATATGAAAACATACTACAAACCATAGATTATGATATAAGTAGTTAATAGAAGTAACCGAGAGCTGGATACAACGATGAGGTTGCAGATAAGTTGAAGTAGCTTTTAAAAAATCAAATTAAAAATGGTACTGAGAGTTGGGTACAATGATGAGGTAGCACATTGTATGTCTGAACTACTTAACTTCCCTTTGTGGATCGAACATAACTACACCTCCCGAGATATTCAATCAAATACACATGGACGAATGAAGCATCAAATTATTAAGATAATGCATTTATAAATGCAACATTTGGTAAAAGTTTACTTAACCAGAACATGATCAAATAACAAGAAATCGGAAACAGAGTTGTTCTTCAAAGCCTTCATTGCAAATAAGATATTTGTAATTTGTTTTAGCCCTTAAAGAGAAATAAAGAAATTTTTAAAAATTTATATTTGTATACATGCAGTTAAACTGCTAAATGATAATTCATAAAATTTGTGTAAAAACAATGAGCTAAAACTGAATCAAATGACAAGTAGGCATAAAAAACACATATAGTTTAATATTTGCTTGAAACTGAAAAAGGAAGAAGAAAAGGAAGAAGAATTGAGGAACACCACCAACCATTTTCATTTTTCTGCATTTTCAAAACATGTAAAACCAATAATCACCATCAAAATGGAAATCCAAACAACTCCTGAATCGTTTTAACACTCTAACAGGTCTGGTTCAACAACCAACTTGGTTCGACCAAGGTTGAAACTATGTAATACAACCCAATTAAACTCTCTGCTTCATTTAACATGTCACAAATAACAACACAACTCTAAAGTTGCAATCATCTAAAGACAAAACAATACATTTATAAATCTGAAATTTAAAAAATAATACGAATCTAACAACATTGACACACACATGGTTGCACAGTGCACACACATGAAACAAGATACGTTGCTGCTGTTGAAGTTCAACAACACACCACACTTATACTTGACTTATTTATATATTTCATCTAGTTGTTTCTACTCTTCTTTTCTTTCTTTCTGTCCAGTTCGATCATCACAAACACACAAACAATCATTGCATCACTCCGAGACTTAAAATTCTCGGAGTTCACCTGCACACACAACCACACTTAACTTTTTAGCATATATATATGTAATGATGAAGGGTACTGTTGTTGTCCTTGTTTTGATTAAACATTCCGAGACATGATCAAAACTGAAATTTCATGACAAATTAACAGAAAAGTGGAATTGGATAACTTACTTTCTTTCATCAACAAAGTAATCCTTGAACAGTTGTAACCTCTTCTCCTTGACTTCCTTGCACACCTTCAAATAACCTCTCAAAAATGGCCTCAAAATTGGGATGAAATCGTCATAGTTGTACTCGAAGCTCTGTGCCAATCGACTCCTCTCACCACCACCAAATTTCGCTTCTATTTTCAAGTAATGCTACTGTTGACATGTAAAATGGCTGCTCTTCTATTCTACCAGACAAATTGTTGTTGTTTTCGTTTTGACAATGTAAACACCCTGTCATCAATTTTAATGTCTGTCCATTTTAGTTCTATACCACAAGACTGTAAGTTAAAAATGAAAACAACAATATATATATTCTGTAAACAAATCAGTTACCAAGCTTACTACAAGACATAGCATTTTTATGCATGTATAATTACTAATAACTAATAAAAAATTGTAAATAAATAAAATTAAACCTTCAAAAATTCAGGATTTTAAAACAATTTAAAATGAGCATAAAACCATCTAAAATCCATATAGCGAGTTACTTAACAATGAGATAAGTTAATTAAAAATGTCTTAAAATCATCCTCCATTAATCATAACAGACCGAAATGGTACCCTTTCAATGTCGACAAAGGTTGAAATATCCTTCTTTAACGGTTGTTTCCATGGTTCTCCAACCATTTGCATAAAAGCTTTTTTCAATGCTCCACCCCTTAACTCAAATTGAATCGCAGAAGCCCAAGGAACAAAAGGTTTCAAAGAAATGCTTCATTCATATAACCCCATGACAATTAACAGTCCCGCATAACAGAAATGAAAAATGTTGATTTTTAGTAATTGCAACGATCTTGGATTAATATTAATTTGAAGAAACCTTACAACTTTTGGCATTCTATGATGTATAATTGTATAATGTATATAATCTCATTGATGAGCTTAACTTTAAGGAAAAGAAGTTTCAACGGAGGATTTGTAGTACCTGTGCGAGGCGTTTGGCTGAAATAAGCTTGACCATCACAAACTACGCATGCCATCATTGCTTCAACCCGAAAATTTCTAAGCGGCCGTCATCTGCATTTGCCTCAACGAAACCTTTCTGCATTTGAACAAATTGCCATCAAAACAGCTTCAAAAGAACTCATCATGCATTAAAGGAGTATTCATGTGGTTCTAATTATTGTCGATTGATACTGAAATAAAATACAGCAACTGATCAATACTGATGAGGAACGAATAACTCGAGTTGGGTTTGTGGCTAGTCCATAGGAAGGTGTGAACTATATGCAAACCAGTCTATGGTGGTTTGTCCCAGCCGTAGTAAGTGATCTCTAAATATGGTAAGATAACATTGTTTTTCACGAATAAATTTTATGTAAATTTCACTTATTATCATCATTAGAATTACAAGCTCAAAACACACAATTCAACCATTTTTACAGCCCAATCAATAGATCTTCTTCACATTTTCAGCCTTAAGATGACCATATTGCCACTTAAATTATATTTCATATTGCAGCAAAAAAAAAAAAGTCACCATTGATAGCCTCTTTTACACACACATGAAAAATATGGGAAAAAAACAATATGCCATAAATGTTCTTAAGTTGTTAAAATTGTGGAGATGAAAAGAGCCAGAAAGTGTGACTTGTGAGATTGTTATATCTCTGTTTTCCTATTTCTATTGAAAAATTTCCCTGCCCCTTTTACCTTGTTAATCAAAAATTACATTTTCATTTGTAAGCCACTTTGGATGATACAGATTAGTTAGCTTATAATGATTCATCTAACCTATCAATTTTGTCGGTACAAGATTCTGTAGATATAATTTTCACCTATTCAGAAAACAATCAACAATGCAAATTATCTTTAATTTATAAATCAGGTAAAAGTCTTTCATAATAATTACAATGAAAGTGCATTCTATCTTTTGTATTTATCGTGCATATATCCAGTAGTGTATCATTGAGACTATAGTTGACAAATAAAATACAAGATTGACAATCAACCTTTGAAATCCATCATAACACAGAGATATTAGATATTTTCTAGCCTCGTCACAACCAAAAAAGGAAGTCTTACAGTACCTTTTCCATAATAGCATCCTTCACTTCAACGTAGTTTGAAACCGATTCAAAAGTTTACCCTTTTCTTTGTACCTTAGAAAAATACAAAAGACTTGGATCTACAATAGTTAATATTCAATAAGAGCATATTCAAGCCTTGCTCAACCATGTATATTTTGCTAAACCAAAATTTCAACTTTTTTATGTTTATTGGAAAAAATAGAAACCACGGGTAGTTCACTACATTTGATAAGCTTTGTAAATGCCAGTACCAGACCACACTATGTTTGAGAGCTCCGATAAACCACAGAAAAGATTACGCAGAATGAAGGAGAAGGATCACGAATTCATGATTACAAATATAAATCCAAGCAAATAAATGTGTGTGCCTCGAATCATATTGATGATTACAAGTCCTTGTACTCAAATGAAAATGAGTTCCAGGCACATGAAAAATCAGCAAAAAAAAGTAGGATACCTTTTCAATTGCAAATTTTGTTTTAGGATCTTCTCCTATCTCAGCATCATCAAGGATTCTATGACTTTTCTCCTTTCGAGTCCTTTTTGCTGGAAACACAAACAGAAAACAAAGTTTCAATCTCACAAAGAATCTACATCACATACTTAATACATAATACTGGTAAAACATAATACAATATGCAAGTAACATTCATCAACACAACTCTTCATAAATTAAAAGCATAAATATTTTAAAAAAATCCAAATATATCGAATATGCAAACAAAGTGGAAACCTAAAATTGTGAGTAACATTCATTAACCTAATTGGAACCCTAAAATTGCGATTTGAATCGCCAGAGTCATATCAAAGCTACACACAGAAATACGAAGATGAACATGACACACAAGAAGAGATAAGAATTGGACAGAGGGAGGAGCAGCAGAAAAAAAATTAGGGGAGAAAGGATTGTGACCGGATGGTTGAGGGTTGTGGTGAACTGAGCAGCCACTTGCCACTTGGGTGCAGGATATCGGCAATGTAATGACCCTTTGAAGGCTCCCTCCCTTGATGAGTTATCATTGCCACGAGCTCATACCTAAGACCATCCTGTATATATGATTATACAAGTTTCAAAACATTGATAAGAAGCCATGGAACCGGGATAAAACTAGAAAGCATACCTCTGCTGATGGCAAAACGAGCAGCTCGCGGTTAAGAATCAGCTTGGGAGGGAAGTACACTGGTTTTAGTAGTTTGGTGCTCCCTTGGCTTCCATAGCTAAACCTTATCAAGTGAAATATCATAATCTCCTGTAGCTCTAATAACTTTACGGATTTGCTTGCACTTACTAACTCAGCGTGATAACGAGATGAAAAAGATAAGTTTAGAGTAGCATCACCAAGGAGACCATTATAGCAATTATGCATACAGAATCATGTATTCATGGTATGCTATAGGATTTGCAAGTCGTTGGTTCTTGCATGTAGAATTCAGTCATCTCTGTGTCTGCCATTAATATATACCAAAGATTAACATATGAAAAAATTGAGTAGAAACAAAAATTTTAATTTTGGTTTCTGATTTAATAGCAGGAATCAGAGAAAACAAAAGGAAGAACCTGAAATATCAACCAACAATCGACAATGATGATGAAAATCAATGGTTAAATTAGACTGCTAACTGGATTGCAAACCATATCGGCTATGCTTCTGCTCTTGCTCGATTGTATCAGTATGAACGAAAATTAAAGTGATTCAAACACATAATTTAAGCACCATTTCCATCAGAAAAATCAAAGTGAAAAGGCAAAAAAAAAACTAAGCAAATGTAAGTTGTCACAAGTCGGAACAGTTAAAATCCATAACCATGGATCTTTTTAAGCCCAACATATTTAAAACACAACTTTGATTAATAACTAAGAATCAACTACCAATAAAAGAAACACACTATAAACATTTTATCGAGCAGATGATATGCATGGTACTAAGTAAACAAATATTGAATCAAATTAAGAAACCAAATTAATTCAAGATCAGGAGAAGAAGAAGAAGTATGATCGAACACCCAAACTGAATATGTAAGAAAATTACTTGAATTGGAGAAGTCATTGATATTGTATTACAATCGTCGGTTTCTTCTATAGATGTCCAGGCGAAGCAATAGATCAATCAGTCGAAGATGGAGAGCAACACGTCGAATTTAGAATTGAAGATTGCATAAAAGGGGGATGATTTCAAAAGACGTAAGGGATTCAGAAATCATCGTGAAGGAAACGGTGGATAAGAGGGAGAGACGGGAGAAACGAACAGTCGGTTCCCTTCCCGATTTCACTGTCAATGGTTTTGCAGATGGAACAGGCTGCTTTTTGCATAAGAGGAAGATACGGGAGAAACGAACAGTCGGTTCTCTTCCCCATTTTAGCACTAGATTTCGAAGTAAGCTTATACAAAGAGCCGGTTTAAACTTTGTTTGCTTTAAAGACTTGTTCATCGTGCTTGGTTCAGTTGTATGTCTTAAAATTAAAGATTTTGCATTAGAAGATTGTACCTTATGTATTGTAAATGGTAAAATTCTAAATACTTTATTAGTAGTAAAGATATTTGGGTTGTTTTTATACCATTTTCCCTACCATTAACATAATTATTTGATCAAAATCGTCCAAAATAGGCACTTTTTGTCAAGAACACTAAATTTTACAAAAATTCGGATTTCTCCTATCTTTGGACGAATTAAGCAACGATTTTCGTTTCTATGATTTCTAAATTCTTAATTACATGATTTCTAATCATTTAAGCTAACATGCAACTCAAATCCATGCTTAAATCCTTCTTTCGGTTTTTGTGAAAAACCGAACACAAGAACTCTTATAATTCAAAATTTTTAAGCAATTCTTACCTTGAATGTTGTAAATTCTTGTTGTTTGATGATGTTGGTACACCCTGTGTGACGATAGCAGTCTAATCGATCTGCGTTATGATTTAAGTAACATTCTGAATATTAACAAGTGTTTTGATATATATGTTTAATATGTGTTTGTCTGTTATTGATTGTGTGTTTGAACTTGATGTAACATATTACAAGAAGTTCAAACATAAAAGTCAAAGAGTATGTCAAACATAAGTTAAAACATAAGTTTCATCACTTAAGTGTTTAAATGTATTGGCTAGATTCGAATATGTAAAGGAAGACATTCGAATCTGTGATAGATTCGAATGTATCCTTAGATTCGAATAGGTTAGATTCGAATCTGTCAGATGGACAGATTCGAATGAGGCCTTAGGCCAGATTCGAGGTTGGCCCACAACAGACTCGAATCAGGGCCTATAATTAGGGATAGACTCGAATCATTAGCTGACCTTTGGCAGAATTCGTGAGGAATTAAGCAATAGGCGATCTCGAGTTTATCAGCTAGGTGAGTCCCGTTTCGGAGAGAATTAGTACGTAGGATCGTTCGTGTGTCGTTCGTTCAGCGTCTAATAGTCTCCGTGTTTCCGTTGGTTGAGAGTTGTCCGTCTGACCGTAAACGAGGATTCCGCACTCGTTCACGGGTCCGCGTCTAGATAGATCTGTCAGTGGTAGACCTTACAAGTGGTATCAGAGCCTACGGAGTGTTCGTGGTGTTCTTCGTGTTCATCAGAAACATTCTAGGTTTCTTGACGCTAGTTGGACGGTTTTTCTCTCAAAAACGTGTTTTTGGGCTGAGCAAATTCATATTCGGGAAACACTTTGTGGTTTTTCACGTTTTTGGTCGAAATCATTATTTTTCGTTTGAAAAATAGTGATTTAATCCGTAAAACGTCAAAAAAAAAAATCAAAGTGTTAGCCGTTTTTCGAGTTTGCGGCGCTCGAATCTATAGGAGTAATTAGGGTTTTACTTTATTTTCGAGTCTAACCAAAATACGCTCCTATCGAGTCAATTTCAGTCACTTTCGAGTCTGTGGTGTGTCGAATCTGTTAATACATTCGAATTGGATCTCGAGTCTATATTCTTTCGAGTTTGTTTCGAGTTTATTACTATTTCGAGTCTGAGCTTCGAATCTGCTGATTTTCGATTCTGTTTGTGCCTTCGATTCTAAGGGTCCTCGAGTCTAGGGGTTCTTCGAATCTGACATATCTTCGATTCTAAGGGATTGTTCGAATCTGACATTATTTCGAATCTACTTGACTTTTAAGACTTAATCGAATTTAATTTCAAAAGATTAAATATTAATTAGTTTCGAATCTATCTAGATTCGAATAAGTTAATTTAAATCAGTTTCTAATTAAATTAATTAAGTTCAAATTCAAATTCTTTCAGAAAAGATGTCGAACCTTCAGAAATTCCTTGAAATGGATCACGAAGTTGGGAAGGCCAATGCACCACCTAAGCTGATGAAAGTTGAGGATTACTACTGGTGGAAGGATAGATTCACTGATTTTGTACGATTCAACGACATGCGCATGTGGGTGTGCATAGATGAAGGGTACATTCCACCAGTATCTGAGGTAGAAGGCCGTCAAAAGGTTCTGTCATATCAAATGATGAAAGAAGATGACAAGAAACTATTTGAAGCCGAAAACAAAGCTTTCTCTATTATCCGAATGGCGTTACCTCAAGATATCTTGCACACATTTCGGACTCAGAGGACGTCGAAAGAGCTTTGGGAGTCTCTTCAGAAACGGTGTGAGGGTAATCCACGGGTACGTAGAAAGCGTACTGAGCTGTTGACCCAACAGTTTGCAATTTTCAAGGCTCTTAAGGATGAACAGCTGGATGATATTATCACACGATTTTATCATCTGATAACAGAGCTTGAAAGTCATGGCATTGAGTACTCGGACAGTGACAAGAACAATAAGCTTCTTGATGCCCTACCAGCCAAATGGGCTATGTACGTGGCTATGATTAAGCTGAATGAAGATAAGTACTATGCTCAATCACTGGATGACATCGTGGGAACGTTGAGGGCATATCACTTCGAAATGATAAAGGCTGAGACTGATTATGAGCAAGTCCAAAATCCGGCTATGTATTTTGGAAAGACATCCAAGTCATCAGTGACAGCTGATCAGAAGAGTGCTACAGCGTTTTTCACCGGAGAAACGTCATCGCCACCAGAGTCCGAAGACTCAATCAATCGCGCGTTCTTAGGGTTGGGAAGATCGGAAGAACCGCAACCTCAAGTCAAACAGGCATCGACCAGTCAGAGTTATTCTAAGATGCCAATGAGCGCAAAGTCGGCAGAAGAACATCTGAATCTGCTTGCTTCGTTTGTGGCCGCATACGGCAATTGCGTTCAAGGGAAGATTAATGATCCGGCTCTTTGGGATGAAGATTACGATCAGGTCGACCCTGATGACTTAGAGGAGATGGATCTTAAATGGCAACTGGCCATGGTAACCCAGAGGGTTAAGAGATTCATAAAGAGAACAGGAAGGAATCTACAGATGAATAACAAGGGGATAGGATTTGATAAGTCCAAGGTCAAATGCTACAACTGTCAGGGATTGGGACATTTCGCGAGGGAGTGTCAAAGACCGAAGGTAGAGTCATACCAGGGGCAGAGTCAGCATCAAGGACAGTACCAAAGTCAGTCCCAACAGAGATATCTTCCGAGTTCTTCATCTGGTCAAGCCAATCTAGCGGGTCTGATATCAAATGTCACTTCTGAAAGACAGCTAGATGGTTCTTATGACTGGAGTTAACATCCGGAGTCCAATGCTAGAGCTTTTATGGCTGAAGTTACGGAAAATGGTTGTGATGAGGATGAGCAGACCACAAGGGACAGCAGTCCGATGTGGGTAGAGAAAGCGAATGATCAGACCGTGCTGGAGTTTGCTGCTCAGATGGCCAACGTGGAATCTGATAACTCTAAGGTTAGTCTTTCTAATTCTCTATTTCGTGATTTATGTGCTTTATGTGTTAGTTCTAACGATAGGTTAAATCTAGTCTTAGACTCACATAAGACCATAGCTGCTCAAAATGAAAACTTAAAAATAGAAAATGCTAGCCTAAATGACATAAAACAAGATTTAAAAGAAAAGCTTAAGGCTGATGCTCAAGATGTAATCGTTCTAAAAGACAAACTGAGTGAGCAGTGTGTTAGGATAGAACTTATGTATGAGCACGTAGAAGCCTTGACCAAAAGTCTGAAAGACAAGGACATAGAGCTAGCCGAGACCAAGGTTAAGGTAGCAGAGGCCAATAGCAAGCTGGAAAAGTTTAGGAATTCGAGCCTAAACCTAGGGAAAGTCTTAGATGCCCAAAGACAGTCTAAGAAGCCTGTAGGTCTAGGTTTTCACGAAATTCCTCCACCTTTCAATGATAACTATGTGCCTCAGCCTCAGGAGAAAACTGACAAGTCAGTAGTTTTAGAGGACCTACCTGAACCTACACCTGAGCCTAAAGTTGAAAATACACCTAAGGTGACTGACTCAACCGTCAAGGTCAAGCAAGTGAAATTTGTGTCTTCCTCCAGTGAAACACCTGCAGGAAAACAGAAAATTTCATGGGCTGACCAGGTCGAAGAGACAGACACTGAAGATGTACCAAAGGCATTAGACACTAATGAGACACCTAGATCTAAGGGACCAACCAAAAAGTCCATGGATAAGATGTCTTGCTTTAGATGTCATGAGAAAGGGCATGTTGCTTCTCACTGTCCAGTTAGGAAAGCTGATGTTACATCTAAGACAGTGAATCCAACACCTGTTAAGCCCTCACCAAGAGTGGCGAGCACTAGTAGTTCTCAGAGTACCGAGAAAACTGTGCAGGCCGCACCAAAACCTGTTGTGAAACAAACACCGGTTAAGGTTGGACCAAAAGAAGTGGTTAGGACAAATTCACCGAATCGTGTCTTTAATCAATCTAGGTCAGCACCTCAACAAGTCTATAGGAGCACCACACCTAACAGGTCACACACTCCAGTTAGGTCACATACTCCTGTTAGACAATATGTTCCGGTAAAAGCTCAGGGATCACAGTCTGAAATGCATTATAATAAGACTTATTCTAGAGCATCACAACAAATGCCTACTCAAAGGCAAAGAGTGAATCTAAATCACTCGGCACCACAACAGAATTCAGTTCAAAGGCCCAAGTCACCTGAAAGGCGAGATGGGTACTTGAAAGAGTTCAAGTATGTGGACGAGAATGGTATTACCAAGTTAGTCATGGCTTGGGTTCCCCGTGATAACTAACCTATTTTCTTTCATGTGCAGGAGATAACTACCGGTCCAAACAACAAGTGGTTCGTCGACAGTGGTTGCTCCAGGCATATGACGGGGGAAAGAAGTCTTCTCACAGACTTCAAGGGGGGTAATAGGGGATTTGTATCATTCGCGGGCAACAAAGGAGGAAATATCACTGGAACTGGAGAAGTCACTAATGGGACGATTACATTGGATCAAGTTTATCACGTTGATAAATTGGTTCATAATCTCATTAGTGTATCTCAAATCTGTGATAAGCAGCACTCGGTGTTATTTACGGACACTGAGGCGTTAGTGCTAAAGCCGGGATTCAAGATACCTGAAGATTGGATATTGATGCGGGCTCCAAGGAAGAATGACTTGTACATGCTCGACATGAACAAGCCAGATAATTCGATGGGTCCGATCTGTTTACTATCAAAAGCTTCGGAGACGGAATCGGTTTTGTGGCACAGACGCATGGCTCACTTGCACCTAAGGAAAATGAACTACATAACAAAGAATGGTTTGGTGCAAGGTGTGCCTCTGAAGAGCTTTCAATTTGAAGACAAGTGTCTACCGTGCATGAAGGGCAAGCAACATAAAAAGACACACAAGTCCAAGAAGCTGAATTCCATAACCTCGACATTCGATTTGTTGCATATGGACCTTTTCGGCCCAATCAACAAAAGGAGTATTGGAGGTAGTTGGTACTGCTTAGTTATCACCGACGATTACTCACGTTTTTCTTGGGTTTTCTTTTTAGGTACAAAGGACGAGACGGCTGCGAAGCTCATCGGGTTCTTAGACCAAGTGGAGAATTCCTACGGAACAAGGGTTAAAAGTATTCGTAGTGATAATGGGACAGAATTTAAAAACTCTGTAATTGGTGTATATTGCCTATCAAAGGGCATCGTGCATCAATTCAGTGCTCCATATGAACCACAACAGAATGGGGTGGCCGAACGTAAAAACAGAACATTGATTGAGGCTGCAAGGACTATGCTTTCGGATTCAAAGCTTCCTACCATGTTTTGGGGGGAGGCAGTGAATACCGCGTGCCACATTTTAAATAGAGTCCTTACAGTCAAATCATTGAACAAAACATGTTATGAAATTTTGAATAAACGGCCACCTAACTTAACTGGATTCGAACCGTTTGGAGTACCATGTACACTTTTAAGAACAAAACATCAACCGAAGTTTGGTGAAAAGGCTGACGAAGGATACTTCCTAGGTTATGTGCCAAACTCACCAAACAAACGGGTTTTTAACAAAAAGAGTGGTACTGTGGAGATTGTGTATAATATTGAAGTCACAAGTTATACACATGAACCCCAAACTGGTCCGGAATGGATATTTGACTATGATAAGTTATTTGAGTCATTTAACATTCCTTTGGATGATTCTGCAGGTACAATCGATAAAGACATGGCGACGTTGCACCTGAATGACGATGGCCATATTTTTCCGAGGACCACGTTCGAATCTACGTCCGAGCCTACTGCGACTGTAGATGGGTCTCCAGAAGTTGCTAATCCAGAAGAACCTAACACTGAGAATCAGACTCAACCTTCAAGTTCTGCCTCTGAGGAAAACGTCCGTGAGGAAGAGAATGTGGAAGCTGAGCCTGTTCCCCCTTTAGGTGAAATAGGATCCAACTTAGGAGATAATTTAAGGGTAGACGAAATAGAGACCTCTAGGATTAACAAGAATCATCCTATAGATAGCATCATAGGAAATCCTAACGAGGGTGTGAGGACTCGGAGTAGTGTAAATAACAACACTGTGTTGTTGTCGATGATAAACGACTCCGAGGCATATCACACTTGTCTATATTCGTGCTTCATATCGCAAGTAGAGCCCAAAAACGTGCAAATGGCACTTAAGGACAACTCATAGGTTGAAGCGATGCAGGAAGAACTTTCACAATTTAGGAAACTAGAAGTGTGGGAGTTAGTTCCGTTACCTCGTGGGGAGATTGCAATAGGAACCAAATGGGTTTTCAAGTGCAAGAGAGACGATCGGGGTATAGTCACGCGCAACAAAGCGAGATTAGTTGTAAAGGGTTTCAACCAAGAGGAGGGAATCGATTACAACGAAGTGTTTGCACCAGTAGCAAGGTTAGAAGCAATTAGGTTGTTTTTAGCTTTTGCCTCCTTCAAAGGATTTAAAGTATATCAACTGGATGTTAAGAGTGCTTTCCTGTATGGGAAAGTGAAGGAGTTAGTATATGTAGAACAACCGCCCGGGTTTACAGATCCTAAATATCCTGATAGAGTATATCGTTTAGATAAGGCTCTTTATGGATTACATCAGGCACCTAGGGCATGGTATGAGACTCTATCGAACCATCTCTTAGAAAACGGCTTTGAGAGGGGTAGGATAGATAGTACTCTTTTTGTGAAGAGAAAAGGAGATCACTTTATCTTGGTGCAAGTATACGTCGATGATATCATCTTTGGATCATCAGACGAACAGATGTGCAAAGATTTTGAGAAGGTGATGAAGTCAAAGTTCGAGATGAGTGCTATGGGGGAGTTGAATTTCTTTTTGGGGTTACAAGTTGACCAGAAGAAGGAAGGCATGTTTATCCATCAGACCAAGTATGTCTATGACATATTGGAACGGTTTGGGATGGAAGGAACAAAGTTGACTGCCCATTTTAGCACGCCGATTCAAGTGAATCACAATCTCGGGCCGGGTACTGAAAGTGATACCGATGTGGATCCGACTTTATATCGGGCCATGATTGGGTCACTTATGTATTTAACTGCTTCAAGACCTGACATAATGTTTGCTGTGTGTATTTGTGCTAGGTTTCAAGCGAATCCGAAGGAGATGCATATGAAAGCTGTGAAGCGGATTCTACGATACCTCAAGTCGAAACCGAAGCTGGGACTTTGGTATCACGCGGAGGGAGATCTAGAGTTGGAGGCATTCACTGATTCTGACTACGGAGGATGCAGCTTGACGCGCAAATCAACGACTGGAGGTTGTCAGTTCCTAGGAGGGAGATTGGTGTCCTGGCAATGCAAGAAACAAACATCGGTAGCCGTGTCAACGTGCGAGGCCGAGTATGTAGCTGCTGGTAGTTGCTGTTCACAGGTTCTGTGGATACAACAACAATTGCGGGATTACGGTTTGGCTTATACTCAAACTCCAATTAGGATAGACAATCAATCTACAATTGCGATAACAAATAATCCAGTTAAACACAGTAAAACAAAGCACATAGACATAAGGCATCATTTTATTCGTGATTGTGCTGAAAAGAACTTGATAAAACTGGTAAAAGTGGCGACTGAAGATAATAATGCTGATTTATTTACCAAAGCGTTTGATAAGTCACGATTTGAGTATTTAATTCAACTTAATGGAATGCGCAACCCAGAGTAAATTGACCTTAGTAGTATTTTATTTCCTTTTATAGTTGTTATATATATATATATATTTTTTTTTACAGTAGTCTGCTAATTTAGGAAAGTTTCTAATTTAGTAAGTTTCTATTTTTAGTAAGTTTCTATTTTTATTAAGTTAGTAGGTTAGCTTAGTTTACTGCTTTTTGCTATGAAAAACAAAAGAAAAAAGAGAGAAAATTACAAAAATACAAAAAAAGAGAATATCAGAAAAGGAGTTAAGTCTTAGATACATAGGTTCAAAGTGACGAAAATTAGCACCGTCGTTACAGACTCTAAGTGTTTAGGCTTTCACACATAATGCAACTAAATCCTAAGTGTTATACTTTATTTAGTTTGATGTGTTGGTAGGCATAATACATATAGGGTATCTAAAGGCTAATAAAATATTCTAGAAAAAGTCAAACGTGTCACTAGCTTAGATGTATGACCAATCGGTCTTAATTTTTATGTACAAGACATACAAACATTGAGTCTAAATGAGGTATGCAAACTTTCTTGGGATGTATAGCAACATCAAATACGTCTGAAAATGGAAAGAATAGAAATATCATGAAAAACTGAGAGTCGAAAACATGCAACTCTGTTGTACGTAAGTACAGACCTGTTGTCTCTGTTTAGATTCGGGTTAGCAGACATGTCGCTTTGTTGTACGTCAGTACAGACCTGTCACCGCTATCTGCTAACTTTAAAAGTTAAACCTTAAGTCGAACTAAGACACTTTGTTGTATGAGAATACAGACCTGTGTCCGATGTTTGTCTTTTAAAGAAAGTTTGCCAATACCAACAAGTTAGAATTTTGTCTGTGTGCCTTGATCATAAAAGTATGTCTATGTCTGAGTCACGTAAGAGAATTTCCTGATAAATAAAAAGGCCAAGGGATATTCCGAAATGTAGAGTGTTTAACAGGGTAAAATACCAACAATCGGCTAAATGGGTATGTCACGACAAACAATCAAAGGAATCAAAAATTCCTAAGTGTGAAAGTTTAAGTACTGAAAGTTAGTATCGGACATCGCTATCTGATTGAACCTTTCTTAGACTATACTCATCAAAAATATGGTGTTAAGTATTTAGCTTAGATTGTAAATTTTCTTAAGTCTAGATTAAATTTTTTGGTCAAAATTTTATTTTACTTTATTTTATTTTTACCTTAGTTTATTTTATTTCATTTTAGTTTAGTTTAATTTTTACTTAGGTAAAAGGTCAAAAATTACTGAGGGTGCATTCAAGGTTGAATAAAATAATCAATGCGTGAAATATCTGAGCTTAGGGTAAAAGATTTGGCATAGTTTATCTGGTTACACTACACAGTAGAAAATAGTTGGTAAAAGTTGAAAATATTTCAAAATTTCCGAAATTTTTCTAAGTGTTGGAAATTTCGAATCTAAGACAGACTCGAATGTCAGATACTTCGAATCTGTCAGTAGACTCGAAATTGCATAGACTCGAAGGTAGGTAGTATAAATAGGTCCACAGTAATGGCATTTATTTCTTACTACCCTCGAATCTGATTTCTCGAATCTGTCTTTGGCGATCTCGAATCTATTCTCGAGTCTATCGAATCTCTACTAAACGACATTTCGTCGAGTTTGAAGTCTTTGTGTTCGATTCTAATCTCATATCTAGGTATAATCAACAGGATTGTACGAGATTTTGGTGGTTTAATACACAAATTTGGACTTAAACATCACATTTTGAAGTTTTATTGGTCAAAATAGGGTTATTCATAAATAACTAAGTTAGGACCTATAAAATATCAAATTAAAGGCATAAATCAGTGATTAGAACTTAGTTGAACTAAAGTATGTGATTTACCTAGTTCAAAATGGTTAAAATCTTGGATTTTTGTTGAAAAAAGAGATGTCGGCCTTTCGAATCTGATAATAGACATTCGAATCTGATCATGGGTTTCTCGAATCTATCAATAGATTCGAGATGACCAGATATTCGAATCTGTCCATCAGACTCGAATAGGGTATATTCGAATCTGTCCATTACTTTCGAATATGGGCACTTCGAATCTGTTACTCTCGATTCTGTACCTCATTTATTTTGTTGAATCTAAATTTTATTAAACTTGTGAAATTTAATTGTGTTAGATTTTGTATTTTATCAAATACAAGATAAAACAAATTTGAATTTAAACAAGTTTATTGATTTTTAATAATAATCTAACAATTTTATGTATTGTGCAGATATGGCGCTTCGTGCTTTCGTCCCTAAGCACAATATGGTTCTTAATCCAGATAATCATATCCCTGAGGCGCAGGGTTTTCGTGAAGTATTGGACTTCTTAGCTGAATCCAGAATTAGCTACGCTTTGTTTCAGAATATTCCGATTGTAATCTCATATGTGCGGCAGTTCTATGATCACTTACAAGTTGACTGCTCTGTCACCCCGACAGTGCTGAGAACAAGGATCGCAGGGCAACCGTTGGTATTCTCTGCCGATATGCTGCGTCAAGTGTTGCAGCTAGGATCTGAGGAAGAGGAGTCTGGGCCTATTGATTTTCCACCAAGTATTAGGCAAGCGGCTTTTCAACGAATGGGTTACAGTCTAGATGTAACAAAGTCGTCATATATGAAGAGTGGCCTGATTGGGCAATGGCGTTTCTTGGTCCATGTCTTCATGGTCTGTTTTGCACCGAAGAAAGCTGGATTTGATTACATTGTATCAAAAATCCAATCAGCAATGATCGCGATGGTGTACAATAAGAAGTTTAGTTTCTCGCAGCTGATTTTCTCAGAATTTATTCATCAAATCACGGCTCCTGAGAGAGAAAGGTTCCTGTTGTATCCGAGGTTCGTGATGATGTTGATACGTCACTTTTTGCTAAGTCTGCCACAATCGAATGATTCTTTGAGCGTAAATGTAATGGAAAAACGCATATTTGCTGATTGTTCCTCACACCGAGGAAGATTGGCTGTTCCTACTGCTCGTCCGTTGTTTGGAGCTATCTTAGACAGGAACTTTGTGGCACCTGATAATGCCAACTGGGCATGTGAAATAGAAGTTCAACAGCAACAGCAACCGCAACAGCAACAGCAACAGCATCAGCAACCGCATCAGACTCGTGTTCGTCCACGTGATCCAAGGCGAAGACAAAGAGATATTACAACTCAGTCTCAGGCGTCTAGGCCTTCTACGAGTCA
>JAANYP010008166.1:0-121310 GCA_020465985.1 Centrapalus pauciflorus
GAAGCAACCCCCGCTGCCTCTCCTATTTTGGGAGCAGTTTCAGCTCATTTGGAGCCTGCTTCACTCTAATCTGAGTCACCCTTGAGTCAGCCTAGACCCTCTGGTTCCTCCCAACAGGAACCAGTTGTACAAACGGAGATACCCACATCAACTATCCCAGCCTCCCAACAGGCTGAGGATATTGAAAGACAGGAGTCCTCTCCACTCCATACTGTGTCCACACTGTCCCCCACTCATATCTCCTCACACCCTGAGTCTGCACGAGGTGTCCACGCTGCTGATATAGACCAATCAGCAGCTCAGCCTCAAACTTCTGCTCCCCATGATCCAGCTGTTTTGCACCAAACAGCTGCTGAGGGACCAACATCCCAAGCTGATGAACCTCAGGGATCACACCATCCCTCTGGTGAGGCTGCTCCCTCCATGCAAATTCCATCAGCAGGTTTCACCACTGCTGATGTTGAAATGCATATCCCATCTCCCAATGATGAGGTGCCTTTAGACCAAGGCACTGCAGAGGGAACCACCACTGGTCTTCATGAGGGTGTTGCAACACAAGCAGCATCTGAAAGGCCCCAAACATCATCCCCTTCTCCTGGTGATGCAGCTACAGCCGCTGCTGAAGGACCTCTTGATCCCTCCAACCTGGGCCATCTTACTTTTGCCCAGGCTATGGAGCTTCTGTCCAAAGTCCCTCTTCCCTCTCCATCACATCCTCAAACACCAGCTTCATCATCGTCTTCTCCATCTACCCACTCAAAACAATCTACCCATACACCTCCATCTCCCAAAGACCTGCCTTTGAAGGATCAGCTTTCTTTGCTGACCAACAAAGTTGGTTCTTTAGAAAACACCAGGCACTCTCTACCCTCCATTATATCAGACTCTGTGTCTACACAGCTTCAGGGGTTCTTTGATTCGTTCAAGACCTCTTTCCCTACCGTCTCACAACCTGATCATTCTCCACAGCTGTTAGCACTCACTGCTCAGCTGCAAAATGTATCCACCTCCCTCTCCTCTATTCTTTCCATTCAGCAGGACTCTGTGTCCTCAATGACAGCTATTTCACAACAGCTGTCATCACTTATTACTTCTTGCACTTCTACTCTTCCTGCCACTCTGGCCAGCCTGACCACCTTAATTGGCTCCCTATCTAATACTGTGTCTTCAAACCTTGGTGATGTGCAAGATTCTCTCGAAGTACATCTTGCACAGCTTCAAAGTTTGCTGTTCACAGCATCTGATAGGGAAAACATAGTTAAGCTGACCTCCCTAGCTGATTCTCACTCCTCTTCTCTTCAGACCTGTCTTTCCCAGCTTACTGAGGTGAAGGATAACTTGGCTTACTTAGTGACTAGCCTTGTTGGTCCTAAACCTTCTACTAAACCTGCTGGCAAGCCTACTGACTTTGTGTCTTCAGGCAAACCAGGTGTTGAAGTCGCTACTTCATCTCCTTCAAAGGGGGAGTAGTCATCTGCCTCGAAGACTAAGTCTAAGGGGGAGAAAACTTCTTCTCCTAAGGAGATACCAGTGTCTGCAACTCACACTGGTCAGCCAGCAGATGTCTTTGAAACAGGTACAGCTGAAGGTGCCTCTCAAGCTGCTATGCCTACTCAGGCTGTCTCTCCAAACCCTGCTCAGTCTAAGGGGGAGGAAGTCATTCCTGAGGACAGGCCTAGCAGTAAAAGGAGGCACTTAATTCTAACTGAAGAAGAAGAAGAAGAAGAGGAAATTCCTGAGGCTGCTGTCACTACAGCAGCAGCAGCTAAAGGAAAAGAAAAGGCAGCTGATGATCCCATGCAGCAGAAACAGGCAGAAATTCAATTTCACAAGGCCAGGGCTAAAGAGATGGGTCTTCCTATGCACAAGTACTTTGAGTTTAGAGAAGAACAGCTTCAAGCTCTGGAGGAATTGAGAAAAGAAGAAGAATCTGCTAAAGTTGCTAAATCCTTTGCACTCCAAGAAGCAAAGAAAATTAAAATGTCTACCTTGGAGGTGCAAAAGAAAATAATGGAAGCTGCCAGACAATCAGCAGGGGAGAAAGAGAAGGAAGTAGAGAAAGGTACTCAGGTCTCTGTGACCAAATCAACAGTACCCCATGCAAGAGCTCAATACCACTTTGACAACTTGGCTAAGAAAAAGTTTCATGATGTTGCTGAAAGAAGGCTAGCCAAGGAAGCAATTGTCAAAGCTGTCCCTGTATCAAGGAAAGGCAGTCAGTGGAAGCTTAAAATAACAAGGATGGGTGCAACAGGCCCAAAATTGGAAACTTATGACCACACTGATGTAGCTCAGATGGGATACAGGGAGTGGATTGAGCTGGCAGTTGCCCTGAGTGAATCAAAGTCTGAAACTGCTAAACAGATAAGGGCATATGTCAAGAAGTTGATGGAAAGAGTAAAGGATCTTGGCCTGATTTCTAAGGAAGTTAGTGAAGGTGTCTTTGTGACACATCCAAAAATAAAGGCCTGGAGAACAAGGAAGGATACAGAGATGGAGCTACTCCTTACGATGATTGAACAGGGCGACTATGCCATTGAAATAAAAGGAGTTGATCATAGTCTGCCTAAAGGAATAGAGTTTGAGGATGGCAAGATTATTGAAGAACCTGAGCTGGGGGCATTTTTTGTAGATCCCCTAACTCAGAAGAAGGGCTTCCAAAGAGCCTCAGAGCTGTACAAAGTTGATCTGAGACAACTTGCCGCCTTCAGACTTGCAGTTTCATTTAGGCAGTCTAGCAAATGGAGAGCAGCCATCTGGGATCAGCTCAGAGGCTTCTATGAAAGAGGAGAGCTTAATGATCCCAAGTTCATGATCATCAGAAGTGAAGTTGAGGAACTTGAGGATACAAGGGAAGAACTGGAAAAGATGGTTCAGGATCCTTCTCCATTGTAATGAAGTCCATCTACCGTCTGGGTAGGTGAAGAATGGAAGTTGTCCATCAGTTGGACAGGCTTACCGTTTTCTACACCCAACAAAAACAGTCCAATGTACATCAGTTGTACTTTATTTACATTTGTTGTAATCTCAGTTTACATTAGTTGTAATATACATCAGTACATTAGTTGTATTTTTGTTAGAACATGTGTTGTTCTAATGTAATCAAGAATCAGTATATATATAAACTGATCTTTTACTTTACTGTAATGTTGTAATTTCAATTCAGCAAAATGTACTGTAAAAATATATAATGATTTTTGATAAGACCAGCATAGACTGGTATTGCAAATAGGGGGAGATTGTTAGGCTCAAAAAGGCCTCAGTCAAACCTGTTCTACATCTGAGGGGGAGATTTATAATCAAACCTGTTGATGCATTTGAAGGTTGAATTTAAGGCCTGTTATATGCCTTATTGAAACCTGAAAATGATTTGCAATATCAGTCTAAAGTTGTTCTATATGGTGCATATGTTGCAACTAAGACAGTTTGTCCAAGCTGCTCTGTCTACTGAACAGGCTGGACATAAACTGTCTACGCTGCTCTACACTGGTGAGCAGCTTGGGCAATTTTAAAGTGTTCTGTTCTTTGTGAACAGAACCTGTTCTTTGTGAACAGGCTAAACACTTTATGGAATATGTTTCCAAGTCATCATGTATTGTTTTTGACTACAAGATCAGTTTACAAAGTCGAAGACAAAGTGGAAAACAGAACTGCTCAGCCTGCTCAAGCTGTTCTGTAACATGAAGACAAAAGTTTATTTGAAAAAGGGTGACAGACCTTTTTCTTATATCAAAATAGGCCTTTACAAGGAAGAAAGACGCAAAGTTGACATTCCTAAATTAGGTAAAGGCAATGCAACAGTAGACAAAGTAAAAAGACAAAAGTTCTGCACATGTGAAGACAAGTCTGCTTTTCAGAAAAGTGTAGAAAAGGTTATGTTGTCTTTTCAACAAGACTTCTCCTTTTCATTCCGTCCAATGAAGATGTTTCTCTTAGATCCTCTGAATGAGTATAAAAGGAAGCTTCTAAGGACAGAAAGAAGAGTGAAGAAAGCTAAGTGCTGAAACCAAGAGTGAACGTGCAAGTGTGATTTTCATGCATGCAAGCCTTCTGTGTAAATCAGTATCTGTGTGTCTAAGCTGTTTTACATAAGCTGTTCCCTTAAGTCTTGTAAACACAGTGAGTGCTTCTTAGTGAGTGTATTCATTGTATACTAGTTTGAGTTTGTCTTAGACTAGTGAACATACTGTTGTATCTGTCATCTCAGCTTGAACTATTCCGCATTCGAGCTTGTTTGTAATTAACAAATTGTTGATAATACATATAAACATTGAGAAAATAGTGTGTAGTTTTTAAATAGCTGTATTCACCCCCCCTCTACAGCTTAAAGCTATATACTTTGGGAACCTCTCGGGACCTACAGATCTGTTCTTTCTCTCTCTGAGCGATTCACACACAGTCGATTCAAACCCTAAATCACCGTTTCGATCTCTAATGGAGTTTGTCAAAGAACACAACTGCCTCCCCTATTCTCTCAAACATACTGACCTTCAACCATTCCACGACATGATGGACTTCCTTTAAAGTTCCCATATCCATCATGCTCTCACTGTTAATCCCACCATCTATGTGGCTCGTATAGAACAGTTCTGGAAATTTGTCCCGGTCAATACCCACAATGGAGTCACTTCTTTTGCGTCCACAATCGATGGCAACCCTATTACCATTACTGAGGAGGCCATACGCCAACATCTGCATCTTCAAGATGCCTCAGGTATCACAGATCTATCTCTTACTGCCTTACATGAAGGACTTTTTGCAATAGGGTATAGGGGCCCTACTGATTCTTTCACTTTCTTTAAAGCACACTTTGCCCCTAAATGGAAATATCTTGTGCATATCATTCAGCAATATATAGGTCCCAAAAGAACTGGTTGGTCTGAGTTTTCCTCAAACATTGGCACTACTTTAGTGTGTCTATCAACAGGCCAACAGTTCAACTTTTCAAATATGATTTTTCAGGGGATGTTAAGGCATCATGCCCTAAAGAATGGGAAATTTTTGATGTATCCACGATTTTTGGCTGAAATAATTGCAAAATCTTGCAATAATTTTAATATACATAAAAGGATACATGTTTTCCATAGGCACTCTTTACCATCCATCAAAAGACTTTTAAAAACCTAGTGCCAATTTTCTGAATGTGGATGTCCCATTTCCTTCTTCAATGCTGGGCATCAATCCAACAAACAGAGGAGAGGGTCCTGAGCAGGCTCAGTCATCCATCACTACTTCACCCCCAGGACCCCAACCCACTCCTCATGATACAAACATCCCATCTGCTCCTTCTATTACACATACATCCCCACCCCCCACAATCCTAAAATACAAAAGACAAAGGGTTTCAGGAGCTCCTTCCTCCTCAGCCTAAGCACCAGTGCCAAATATCCCTGTGCAGGAGGACACTTCTGCACAGAATATCCAAAGGGAACCCACTGAGGACTCTCCCACCCTCAATTTGAAGGTGGACATTCCATTAGAGGATGTCCATATGGGATTTGTGGCTGACACTACTGATGTCTCTGCACAAGAGGCACATGCCAGTGTCAACATATCTAAGACCATACACATGGCAACAGAGGGTGTGCAAGCACCTTCTGGAAGTCCCCAGTACCAAGAACAAAGGGGCCCAGATGTTTCTACCTCTGGAATTCCTGCCAGTGATAGATCTCAATACCACTATCATTTGAAGATCTTGAGGCTAGTCTGCAACTCATGGCATTAACGGATCAACAGCTGAAACCTGTTGTAGCCATATTGGAACACTATAAATCCATTATTTTTGCACAGGGGGAACAAATCACAGCTCTGCAACAGACTATAGCAGCCCAACATCAACGATTGGACTATGTTCATCAAGGGTTCACACTCTGTGGAAACAAAATTATACAACTTGAGAAATTCGTTCGAACCCTGCTTGCAAAGGTCTTTGGTCCCCCTGGACAAACCAATGCATCGAAAAAGGGGGAGAATCCAGAGATCCCTCCTTCACTCCAAACTGCTTCAACCTCCCCTCTAACAGTCCCAGTTTCTAGGCTAACAGTCCCAACAGCTACTCAAGCTGTTAGCCTAGAAACTCAAGCTGCTCCCATCAGGACAACTGGAGTTGTCATCAAAGAAGGTTCTCAGGCTCCTGTCACAACAGTCCAATCCATAGCATCAACTTCCAGAGGTAAGGGTAAAGGCATTCTAATTGAATCTCCAAAGATCAAATTTTCTTCTAAAGAAGCTCAGGTTGCTCATGATGCTGAACTAGCAAGGAAAATAGCAGAAGAACAGGATGAACTCTTAGACCAGCAAACTCATGATCAAATGAAAGATGATGAAACCTTAGGTGACTATCTAAGAGGGTTTGTGGTCAAGAAAAATCAGAAGAAAAGGAAAATGCCAACAGGGCATTCAAAGGCAGAACATAGAAGGTTTTTGATAAACTTCTCTACATCAGTTGGACTATCAAGAGTAATGGCTCAGACATGGTCTACAGAAAAGCTTCAGGCCTTATATGACAAGGAGAAGGAAAAACAAGAAGCAGCCAAAGTCTCCCAACAAGTCCAATGCCAACAAGAACCAGTTCAAGCTGTTGCTAGTGATCCTTCTCCTCAAACTAAGGTTGATCAGGCTAAGAGAGTGTTGTTTGAAAAACAGCTTCAAAAGGCAATAGAAATCGAAAAGGCCCTAGATCAGTATGACTTCTCCAAACCGCCTATTACTTACTGGTATGCTAATGACATTGATTTGGACTATCATTTTGTAATCAGAAGAGAGGCTGGTCCAGAAAAAAAATATAAGAGCCTTGCTCAGATGGCATAAAGGCTAACCAGAGATGATTTGACAAAAATGCATCACATTGGAACTATTAGCCACTCAAGATCTCATTGTGTATGGGTTCAAAGAAATGTAAAAGATCTTACAAGCATCTTTGATCCAGAGTCTACAAGAGCAGAAATAGAAGCTGTCATGGAGATGAAGATTGTACGGGTTGATGTATATGCCAAATCAATGACATATAGAGTCAAGCTCGCAGACGGATCCAGGAGGTTCTACAATTTTGAATTTTTCAATCTGCCTAAGGCTTGGCTACTCCAAATAAGCTCAATGAAGATTCACTGTGATAAAGAGGAGTTAATTAAAAAGAGATTTCATAAAGGCAATAAAGCAGAAACTTTCATAATTGTAAGTCTCTGGATGCCTTAGTTTGTAGATAACAGTTTTACTTTGTTTTATTTCCTTATTTGTATGGAAACTTAAAGTCTTGTGTAAAGAATTTTAGTTACGGGGAGATTGTTGGAAAATATTCTAAGTATGTCAAGCTGTTAGTTAGATTTCTCAGACAGTTAGTAGATTATCTGTGTAATTACAAGGTTCAAGTTGTTAGTTGAGTAAGTTCGAGCTGCTAGTTCAAAAGTTCAAGCTGCCGGAGTTAAAAGTTCAAGCTGCTCAACAGATAAAGTTCAAGCTGCTCAATAGTTTAACAACAGAAAGTGCTGAAATTCAGGAAGTGTTTTATATTCGAAGATCCAAGCATATCTACTCCCAGAGAAATCAAAGTTCTTCAAGGAAACAAATCAGGAAGCAATATATATAGATAGAATAGGTTTTTCTATCATAAGTCTGTACGTGCAAATTTTGTAATCGTGTGCTTCAATTGTAATTGCTTTCTGATTAAGTTCCTCAAGCCTCTAAGGTTGTAAAACCCTAAGAACAGTCTGTGTTCTTCGTCTAATCAAACAGATTAGAGGTGATTGTAATCAGTGAGTTTGCCAATATAAAAGATTTGATTTTTGATTATATTTATGTGTTATTTGTTCCGAGAGTTTTTCTTAAAACAATTAAGTGTTATGCCGCAAACTTCTTAATTGGACTTTCATTCAATACAAGGTTATTGGTTTACACTCTGATTTATTCAAACCAGTTAATCTTAGGTGGTGATTTTGATCTTGACATACATTCATCTTATGAGTGAAGTTGCTGATAGGCTTGTGAGTGAACCATTAGATGAGAAAATGAAAACTATAGATCCTATCCTTAAGGATAAGCCTGAACATTAAGAAGAATTGGTTCCCAATGAAGGCAGTAAGAGTGAGACAGCTGAGAGTAACTCCAAAACCATGAGTGCACATATAGGACCTCCTGTTTTCAACTCTATCAGCACCAACAGTCTGAAAGGACAAGAGATGATGAGTGAATGCAATCATGCTCCACATGTTTATGTACCTTCTAACTGTAATATTGCATCTTCTTCCAAAATAACTAACAAGGGTAAAATTGTTCCAGTATGCACATGCCAAAAGCATGGTGTTCAAAAGTTTCCCACACAGCAGCAGTTAAGGGGAAATCAAAGGAACAAGAACCAGTTATGGTCAAACTAAACTGGTTCCCCTATCAAAACAATCAAAAGATATTTCCACTGTGGCAGAAAAAACCATTTGGCCAAGAATTGTTTATATAAACCATCAAAACAGACTGTGTTTCAAAAACTTGCCATTGCTCAAAATTCAAAAATTCCAAAGGCCCCAAACTCTGTCACCCCAGTTCCAAAGAAGACAGTTGACCACAGGTCCATAAAAGTCAACAAAAGGCAGTCTGTACACCAAAAACAAGCTTTAATGAATTCTAAATCCAGCATGAAAAAGGTATGGTGTGTCAAAGGCAAAAACACAGCCCAAAATGCTAATACAAAAGTTGAAACCGTTAAGTCAAAAGTTGGAACTGGCAGTGAAAATTCTGAAACTGCTGGCACTCAACATCCAGTTCCAACTGCTAAGTCAAAAACTGGAACTGGTAGTGGATCATCTGAGACTGTTAAAGAAACGGTAGGAAAGAACACCTAGATACCTCATGTCATAACTAAAATACTCCTCACAGAATCCACCAGTGGATCTCACTAAGTTTAAAAAGACACAAACAGTATTTAGTTATGTCAATGCACAAGGACAACCCAAAACCAATTGGGTTTGGGTTTACTCCACTACTAACTGAGCTTTCTTCTGTGAAGGGCAACCACAGGAACCAACATAAGACAAGATGGCATATGGACAGTGGATGCTCTAGGAATATGACAGGCAACTCTGAATGCTTGTCAAATTTCAAATGCTTTGAAGGAGGATTTGTTGCATTTGGTGGAAATTCCAAAGGAGGTAAGGTAACAGGTAAGGGTACTGTCAAAGCAGGCAATATGATATTTAATGATGTTCTGTATGTTGAATAGCTGAAGTATAATTTATTAAGTGTGTCTCAAGTTTGTGACAGACAAAACATTGTTTTGTTCACAGACTCTGAATGCATTGTCCTCTCAAAAGATTTTGAAATACCTGAAAATCTTGTTTTACTCAGAACACCAAGAAAGGACAATGTCTACTGTTTGGACACAGAACTCTTATCCAAATCAAATACTTTAAGTTGTTTAATATCCAAAGCATCATATAATGAGTCTGCTCTTTGGCGCAGAAGGATGTGTGATGATCATTGTGTAGCCTGTCTCAAAGGCAAGCAACACAAAACTTCTCATAAGGCCAAGGAAGTAAATTCAATCTCATCTGCTCTTCATCTTATTCATATGGATCTTTTTGGTCCAACATCTATTTGGAGTTTGAATAAAAGAGCCTACTATTTAGTCATTGTTGATGATTTCACCAGGTTTACATGGGTTTATTTTCTTAGGACTAAGGATGAAAACGCTGAGTTGGTCAACTCATTTATTTTAAAAAATTGAAAACCATATTAACTTAAAGGTTAAGGTAATCAGGTCAGACAATGGAACTGAGTTTAAAAATCATATCCTAAACAGTTTCTGTGAGTCCAAAGGAAATGCAAGACAATATAGTGCACCTAGAACACCACAACAAAATGGTGAGGCTGAGAGGAAGAATAGAACACTAATAGAGGCTGCTAGAACCATGCTAGCTGATTCTAAATTGCCAAAGACCTTCTGGGCAGAGGCAGTAAATACAACTTGTTATGTTCTAAATAGGGTTCAAGTTGTTCAGTCACAAGGAAAAACTCCCTATGAGTTATTCCATCACAGGATTCCCCTACTAGCCTTTCTAAAACCTTTTGGATGTTCATGTACTATCGTACATACTAAAACTCAGTTAGGTAAGTTTGAAAGTAAGGCTGAAGAAGGATTCTTTGTAGGGTACTCTACTCAATGTAAAGCCTATAGGGTATATAACAGTGTGCCTAAAACCATTGAAGAAAGTGCCAATGTTGAGCTTAATGAAAATACTTCAAATATCAAAGGCACTGGTCCTGATTGGTTGTTTGATTTAGATTCACTAACAAATTCTCTGAGTTCTGTTGAGTATTCTACAGGAGCTGTTGGAAACAATGTTGAAACTGCCAGTACAAATTTTCATGCTGTCAACACAAACATTCAAGTTGTTGGCACAATGTTTCCAACTGTTGAAGACTCTGATAAATGGGATGAGTATACTGTTCTTCCACTTCTCTCTTGTGACCCACCTGGGGTTCTGATTGACCAACAAGACATACATACAGAGTTTGAAGTGCCAATCCCAAGTCCTGAAGTAACAGCTCCAGCCAATAGGGAAACAATTCCATCTCCAGATCAAACTGTTACTGAGGTAGAATCATTAAGTGGTGCAGAAGGTGATGATACAAATCTGGGAAGCTCATTTCAGATAGAAAGTGAACCTGCACTCAGGGTTCACAAGTATCATCCTCTTAACCAGATAATGGGAGTTCCACGCACTCCTGTGCAGACACGGGCAATGATTCACTAGGAATCAACTGCTACTGAATCAGCAGTTCCTGAATTCAGTCTAGCTGCCTTTGAACATGCATGTTTCATGTCACAGTTAGAACGAAAGAAGGCATCTGAAGCTCTGAAGGATCCATATTGGATTGAAGCAATGCAAGAAGAACTTCTGCAATTCAAGATTCAGAATGTATGGACACTGGTAGACTTGCCTAAAGGAAAGAGGGAAATTGGTACAAGATGAGTGTTCAGAAATAAAAAGGATGAGAGAGGTGTAGTGATAAAAAACAAAGCAAGGCTGGTAGCTCAAGGATACACTCAAGAAGAAGCCATAGACTATGATGATGGAGCCGGTGATTTCGAGTTGCAATGGCATGATACAATGCTTCAAAATTATCAATAAGCTTAAAAAAGGAAGGCATTTCTTGTCTTTACACCCTTTAATCCCACCAGGAAGAGTAGAGATATCACAGTAATAAAATTTGTTAACAGGATCACAACCCTCATTAATATAAAGAAGAACAAACTGCAACAAATATGAACATGATCAATAAAAATGGCAATTTGCACTATTATAATTTAAATATAATGTGCAGAACATAATCAGCTAATATGGATCTTATCAACATAAAATGGAAGACACAAGAAGCATAACATGGGAGGTTGCCTTAGTAAATAATTGGATATCACTGAGATGAAAAAATTTAGGAAAAAAATCAGAAAATCGATAAAGGAGGAGACAATTATAATGTGAAAAACAAGAATAGTGATATGCAGTCCTTTTGCTGTGAAGGAAGTTTAGAGCCTAATGCAAACAAAACCATAAAATAAATTGCACAAATAACATTATCTGCAGCTACACCTGCTGCAACAACAGATGGAGAAACACCAAGTTCATCTGAAACTGCTACATAGTTTATAGCTACAAAATAGAAACAGAAACATAATTAAACTCTTAGCTTGGGTTGTTAGTATGTGATAAATGCACTAGATGAAAATAAGTAAATGTTTTCCTTTTCTCTTCCTTTCTGGTTACTTCAAGTTCTCTAAATACACTACAGCATTAGTTAATTTAATGCATACTCTGTCTCAAGGGTTCCAATTCCATATTGGTTATATAATTCTTAACTACATCCTAGACAACTCTTTAACATGTCCTTTCTAAATAATACCTAATAAACAATGAAATGTACTTTTGGGATGATTAGAAGAACTCACAACATAATATCCCAGAAAATAACATCTCATCTTCTGTTACAGAGGCTCCAAGCAGTGGTGAGACGACGGTGATTTCAGCAGTGGTGAGACGGCATCAGCAGCAGGGAAAGGGAACCAGCGGCAGCAGTGAACCAGCGGCGGCGGCGGGAGAGGAGCAGGGGTACCGGTGTCGTTAAGGAGAGAGACGGTTGCGATGCCGGCGGTGTGAAGGAGCGAGATGGAGATGGCGGCGGCGTGAACAAGGGAGGTAACGGCAGCGTGAAGGAGGAGCCGGCGAAAGAGCCGCGTGAAGGAGAGGAAAGGTTCAAGGGTTTTCTGGTTTTTATAAGGGTAAATGATAAAAATTTTGTGGGTTTAGTGTTACATCACTATTTAATATGTTTCAAGTTAAAGATTGTATAAATCCTATACTATATAAAATAGGAAAACCATTTGGAGTTTCTGGACCACTGGTTGGAAAGAAATTAATGATCCAGATTAATGATAACTCATAATTATTTATGAAATATCTCTTATACCATTAATTAAAATCAATAATTATACTTATGCCATTTTTTTAATTCATTTTCCAAATTTGCTACCTTAACTTAATTACATTAAATTTTGATTTTATTCATTCATTAATGAATTAATGTTTACCTAAAAAAAATATGTGTCATTATTATCCTTAATGATCATAGTTAAATTCAAATGTGAAAATTTGTATTTAAATGTAGAAGGGTAGTAAAAAAAGTAAAAAAATTTTGTTAATTATTTTGCTAACAAGATTCAAAATTCAATTGATAAAACTTCAATTGTGATTATGATAAATTTTGATTGTCGATTTTCAGATATTCCGTTTTTATATTTTATCATTTTAAAAATATATACACATTCACATAATTGAAGTATTTTGTTTATTACATTGATATTTCATATTTGAAGTTTATAAAAATGTAAAAAAAATATTTTTTTTACATACACATATTATCTGTTTACAATAATACAATATCAAACAACTAAGTATTCTTTTATCTTTAATTTAACTAGCTTTCAATTTTTTTTATTTTAGTTATATATAAATTTCGTAATAATTTATTAAAATATAAAAAAATATGTATTTTCTAAATCAACCCATGTAATACATGTGTTGATTAATCTATATATTATAATAAAAGAAAACAATTTACGTCATATGTCACTTTTACAATACAAGAAAATTTTATTTTTCCACCTCTTTTTCCAAATTTAACAACTTAACTTAATTGCGTTAAATTTTGACTTTCTTTTTTTCATTAATTAATTAATAATAAATTATATTTTGTAACATTTAAAATTAATATTTATCTAAAATAAATATCTATCATTATTATCCATAATAATCATAATTAGATCCAAATGTAAAAATTTGAATTAGTTGTGGAAATTATTATTATTATGTATAATAAAGGTGTAGGTCCCGAGAGGTTCCCAAAGTATATAGTTATAAGCTGTAGAGGGGGGGTGAATACAGCAATTTAAAAAACTACACACTCTTTTCTCAATGTTTGTATGTATTATCAACAATTTGTTAATTACAAACAAGCTTGAATGCGGAATAGTTCAAGCTGAGATGACAGATACAACAGTATGCTTACTAGTCTAAGACAGACTCGAACTAGTATACAATGAATACACTCACTAAGAAGCACTCACTGTGTTTACAAGACTTAAGGAACAGCTTAGGTAAAACAGCTTAGACACACAGATGCTGGTTTACAGAAGACTTGCATGCATGAAGATCACACTTGCACGTTCACTCTTGGTTTAAGCACTTAGCTTTCTTCACCTATCTTTCTGACCTTAGAAGCTTCCTTTTATACTCACTTAGAGGATCTCAGAGAAACATCTTCATTGGACAGAATGAAAAGGAAAAGTCTTGTTGAAAAGACAACATAACCTTTTCTGCACTTTTCTGAAAAGCAGACTTGTCTTCACATGTGCAGAACTTTTGTCTTTTTACTTTGTCTACTGTTGCATTGCCTTTAACTAATTTAGGAATGTCAACTTTGCGTCTTTCTTCCCTGTAAAGGCCTATTTTTATATAAGAAAAAGGTCTGTCACCCTTTTTCAAATATCCTTTTGTCTTCATGTTACAGAACAGCGTGGGCAGGCTGAGCAGTTCTGTTTTCCACTTTGTCTTCGACTTTGTAAACTGATCTTGTAGTCAAAAACAATACATGATGACTTGGAAACAAATTCCATAAAGTGTTTAGCCTGTTCACAAAGAACAGGTTCTGTTCACAAAGAACAGAACACTTTAAAAATGCCCGAGCTGCTCAACAGTGTAGAGCAGCGTAGACAGTTTATGTCCAGCCTGTTCAGCAGACAAAGCAGCTTGGACAAACTGTCTTAGTTGCAACACATGCAACATATAGAACAGCTTTAGACTGATATTGCAAATCATTTTCAGGTTTCAATAAGGCATATAACAGGCCTTAAATTCAACCTTCAAATGCATCAACAGGTTTGATTATAAAATCTCCCCCTCAGATGTAGAACAGGTTTGACTGAGGCCTTTTTGTGCCTAACAAATACCCCCAGCTCAGGCTCTTCAATCAGCTTGCCATCTTCAAATTCTACTCCCTTAGGCAGGCTGTGGTTTACCCTTTGATTTCTACAACGACATCACCCTATTCAATCATGATGAGGAGTTCCTCCAGCTCAGAATCTTTTCTTGTCCTCCTGGCCTTTATCTTGGGGTAAGTCACAGAGACACCCTCACTTACTTCTTTTGAGATCAGGCCAAGATCCTTCACTCTCTCCATCAGCTTCTTAACATATGCCCTGACAGTCTTAGCCGTTTCTGACTTAGACTGGGTCAGGGCAAATGCCAGCTCAACCCATTCCCTGTACCCCATTTGGGCAACATCAGTGTAGTCATAAGATTCCAGTTCAGGGCCTGTAGCACCCATTCTGGTTATTTACAGCTTCCACTGTTTCCCTTATCTTGAAATAGGGACAGCTTTGACAATAGAGTCCTTGGCAAGTCTTCTATTAGCAACATCATGAAACTTCTTCCTTGCCAGGTTGTCAAAATGGAACTGGGCCCTTGCAGAGGATGCTTGCTTTGATTTGGTCACAGAGACCAGAGCACCATTTTCCTGTACACTTTCCTTCTCACCAGCTGCTTCTCTAGCAGCTTCCAGCAATTTTCCCTATACATCCAAAGAGGGCATTTTGGTTTTGCTTGCCTCTTTGAATGCAAGAGATATGGCAGCTTTGGCAAATTCTTCTTCTTTTCTGAGAATGTCTAGGGCTTTGAGCTGTTCATCTCTGAGCTCATAGTATTTCTCAAGAGGAACACCCATTTCTTTGGCCCTGGCTTTATCGAATTTTAGCACTGCTGCTTTCTGGTGGTCAGGATCAACCACTGCTTTTTCTTTGCTTTTAGTTGTTGTAGTAGTAACAGCTTTAGGCATATCTTCTTCTTCTTCTTCTTCCAGAATGAGGTGCCTTATTCTGCTGCTTGGCCTGTCCTCAGAGATGAATTCCTCCCCCTTAGACTGTGCAGGGTTTGGAGATTCAGCCTGAGTAGGTTGAGCAGCTTCAAGTAGATGAGAGGCACCCTCAGCTGGACCGGTACTTGTTTCAAATGCACCTGCTGTTTGACCAGTAGGAGCGGATGTCTCCTTAGGAGACGAAGTTTTCTCCCCCTTTGACTTAGTCTTAGAGGCAGACAACTTCTCCCCCTTTGAAGGAGATGGACCAGCACCTTCAACAACCGGTCTGCCTGAAGAAACAAATTCAGCAGGTTTTGAAGCAGTTTTGGCAGCAGGCTTGGAACCAAGCAGGCTATGCACTAAGAAAGCTAGGTTATGCTTCACCTCTGTAATTTGGGAAAGACAGGTTTGAAGAGAAGAGGATTGGGAATCAGCAACAGTGGTCAGCTTAAGAATGTTTTCCCTATCAGAGGTTGTGAACAGCAAAGTTTGGAGCTGTGCAAGATGTAACTCAAGAGATGAACTTTCAAGAACTCCACTATTTCTTCAAGAACTTTCAAGAATTCATCTATCATACAACATCTCCTGGTAAAGGACACCAGGATTGGCAGTCATGGCATAGTTCAACGGATGAACTTTCAAGAACTCCACTATTTTTTCATAGCCTTTTCCCACATAGTTCTTGGGGATGGTTAGGTTAGCAAGGTAGTTGGTAGGTTTCAAGGTCAGCATTGTGGTGACTGATGGATGTTTCTGAACATCAGCACCCACAAACACTAGTAGAAAGGGGTTGTTACTTTGAGCCATTTGGGAAGTAGTGAAAGTAGCAGAAGCACAGGACACTTAGTCGATTTTTAGGGTTCTTAGGAGGTTTATGGAAGTAGTTAGGAAGATGAAGATGAAACAGTAGGGGGTATTTATAGGATTTGAATGTGAGTGGGTATGAGAGAGAAACATTTGGGCGGTTGATTTGAAAAGGTAGTTAACGGAAAACGGAACGGTTGTCCATGTCAGACCATTTGTCAGACCACTTGAGCCCTTTTTAATCACTAACACACGAAACCCACATTATCCGCAGTAATTAAGTTAAATAAAAACAAATTTGAAGTAACTTAATTGTGAAGAAAGGTAATTAAAACTGATGGTCTAAGCTGATGGTTAAACCTGTGATGAGCAGGGTCATCACAAGCTGTTCACTCTTCAAGCTGTTTCTTCAACCTGTTCCGCTATCTAAGAACAGGTTGTGTTCAATAGCTGATCAGGTTACAAGACAATGTCTTGTATGACAGATTGAGAGAGTGAGCAGGGTGGGGGTTTGATCATCAAATCAGGCTTGACATATAAGCTGTTATTTGTCAAACCTGTTATACGCTTAAACTGTTTAAGTTTTGCAGCAAACGACTAAGTGTAGAACATGCATAGCCTGTTCTGTCTAAGCTGTTCTGCGAAACTTGAGCAGGGTGAGACATATAATGTCTTAGAACATTTTGGACACTTGGTCACTTTTGTTTAACATGCCCAGCTTGCTTACCAGATAGTTAAATCTGTTTTCATCAAGAGGTTTGGTGAAAATGTCTGCAAGCTGTTCATCTGTGGAAATAAAACTTACCTCCACACTACCTTTCTGAATGTGATCCCTGATAAAGTGATGTCTGACTTCTATATGCTTTGTTCTGGAGTGAATTACTGGATTGTTGGAGATAGCTATGACACTTGTATTATCACATAGAATAGGAGTTTTCCTATATACAAGTCCATAGTCTTCAACCTGATGCTGCATCCACAGAATCTGCCCACAACAGCTTCCAGCAGCAATATACTCAGCTCCAGCAGTAGAAGTAGAAACTGAGTTCTGCTTCTTGCAACACCAACTGATCAACTTTCCACCAAGGAGTTGACATCCACCTGTTGTGCTTTTCCTATCTTACCTGCAGCCTGCAAAGTCAGAATCTGAATAACCTGTTAGTTCCAGACTTGAGTCTTTTGGATACCAAAGACCCAAACCTGGTGTACCCTTAAGGTATCTGAATATTCTTTTCACAGCAGCTAGATGTGATTCTTTTGGATCAGCTTGGAATCTAGCACATAAACAGGTAGCAAACATAATATCAGGTCTACTAGCAGTTAAATACAGCAAGCGCTCCCAATCATGCCTCTGTAAGCTGTTACTGAAACAGCTTGGTCGCTGGCATCTGCATCCAATTTTACATTGGTTGCCATTGGGGTTTTAATAGGAGAACTTTGATCAAATTTAAACTTTTTCAATAGATCTAAAGTATACTTTCTTTGATTTATAAAAATTCCAGTTGAGGTTTGTTTAACCTGTAATCCTAAAAAGAAAGTAAGTTCTCCCATCATACTCATTTCATATTTGGATTTCAAGAGTAATGAAAAGTTCTTGCACAATTGTTCATTAGTAGAACCAAATATTATGTCATCCACATAGATTTGAACAAGCATAATATCAGACTTCACCTTCTTTATGAACAGTGTGGTATCCACTTTACCTCTAGAATACCCATTGCTCATAAGGAAATCAGTAAGAGTGTCATACCAGGCTCTAGGGGCTTGTTTTAGACCATTGAGGGCTTTGTCCAACTTATAGACAAAACCTTGATGATGTTCATTTTCAAAACCTGGAGGCTGCTTGATATAAACTTCCTCTTGTAGCTTTCCATTCAGAAATGCACTCTTCACATCTATCAAGATCAAAATCACTACCTAAGATTATCTGGTTTGAATCAATCAGAGTATAATCCAATAACCTTGTATTGAATCAAAGTCCAATTAAGAAGTTTGCGGAATAACACTTAATTGTTTTACGAAAAGCTTTCAAAACAAATAACACATAAATATAATCAACAATCACTTGTATTGTCAAACTCAATGATTACAATCACCTCTAATTTGTTAGATTAGACGAAGAACACAGATTGTTCTTAAGGTTTTACAACCTTAGAGGCTTATGAAAACTTAGTCAGAAAAGCAATTACAACTGAAATAAACTTGTACGTGCAGAACCTTACAATAGAAAACCTATTCTATATATATATATATATATATATAGATTTAGGTTCAAGTGAGTACCACCCATTATGCAGCGCACCAGAAGGTACCGGTCTTAAAAGTATTTTTTTTGAAATTTTTTTTCATGGACATGTTTTAATTAACATTATGAAGATCATATGTGAATTTCACGTAAATCCGAACACTCTAAGTGCATGAAAACACGCATCCCATAAATGTGCGTTCACATGTATTCAAAATTATGTAAGTGTGTGTTCACATCACTTTTTAGGAGCTAGGAGATGTGAATGTATGTGAAATTTACATACGATCTTCATAATGCTAATTAAAACATGTTTATGAAAAAAAAATTTATAAAAAGTTCTTTTTAAGGTGGTACCTTCTAGTGCGCTGCATAATGGAGGTACTCTCTCGAACCATATTCTATATATATATATATATATATATATATATATATATATATATATATATATATATATATATATATATATATATATATATATAATGCTTTCTGATTTGTTTCCTTGAGAAACTCTGATTTCTTTGATAGTAGATATGATTGAATCTTCGAATATATCTTTTCTTGAAGTCTATCTGTTGAGCAGCTTGAGTTTGAACACTGGCAGCTTGAACTTTTGAACTAGCAGCTCGAACTTTTTCAACTAACAGCTTCAACTTTTGTTGGGAAATAGTTTAAGTATGTTCAAGCTGTTAGTTAGACTTCTCAGACTGTTAGTAGAGTTTATATGTAAATCCAATGTTCGTGCTGCTAGTTGAAGAAACTCGAGCTGCCAGTGTAAAAGTTCAAGCTGCCAGAGTAAATCAACTCGAGCTGCTCAGTTCATGCTGTCAAGTGATTCAAGCTGCTCAACAGTTTCATAAACAGAAAGTGCTGATTTTCAGGAAAAGATATCTACATGAAGATTCCAGCATATCTACTATCAGAGAAGTCATGGTTGGTCAAGGAAACATATCAAGAAGCAATATAAATACATAGAATAGGTCTTTCTATTGTATAGGAGTTTTCTGCATATTTTGAGTCTGTAATTGCTTTATTGATAGAGTTTTCATAAGCCTCTAAGGTTGTAAAACCCTAAGAACAGTTTGTGTTCTTCGTCTAATCAAACAGATTAGAGGTGATTGTAATCAATGAATTCAGCAATACAAACAGTCTTGATTACTTCTTATGTGTTTATTCATTATTGATTCTGAAAGTTTTTGATAAAATAATTAAGTGTTATTCCGCAAACTTCTTTATTAAATTTTGATTCAAAGCAAGATTATTGATTTATACTCTGATAAATTCAAATCAGTTAGTCTTGCTTATTCATATTTAGATCCTGACAAGTGGTATCAGAGACAGGTTTGTCAAACCAGGTTGTTCAAATCAGGTTTTTCAAACCAGGTTACTCTTTGTTTTTCAAAGTCAAAAACTTTCTTTTAAATTTTTAATTGTTTTGCAATGGAATTTGAAAATAGCAGCAGTGGATCTGGGCAAGGACTCAAAGTGCCTATGCTCAAGCCGACTGAGCTTGAGATGTGGAAACTCAGGATTCAACAGCATATTCAATTAATTGATTATGCCATATGGGAAGCTGTTGAATTTCCTCCTGTAGTTGATCCAGAACTTGATGATGAGGGAAAACCAGTCAAAACTCCTCCAAAAACTGAACTTGCAAGGAAGGCTAGAATGAATGAAGTGAAAGCACTTACACTTTTACAAATAGCCATTCCTAATGCTTATCAACATCAGTTTAAAAAGTTTTATACTGCTCATTCTCTTTGGAATGCCTTAGAGAAGAGGTTTGCTGGTAATGCCAGTGCCAAGAGAAATCAAAAGGACCTCTTGAAACAGCAGTATGAAAACTTTTCTGGTGGCAAGAATGAAAACCTTACTCAAATCTTTGACAGGTTCAACAAACTGATAAGTGAACTGGAAAGTGCAAAGGTCAATCTGGATCAAGATGAAGTCAACAGAAAGTTTCTCAGATCTCTTGGAGAAGAATGGACAGTCAATGCTGCACAATGGAGAACAAAAGACACTCTTGATGAGATAGAATTGGATGATCTGTATAACAGTTTAAGAGTGTTTGAGACTGAGATTGATGCTAAAAAGAAATCCTTTTCTTATAATCACAATACTGCTCTTCTGTCTTCTGAAAAATCTAATAACTATGATTCTTTCTCAGGTGGTGATGGCAACTCTGCTGAAACTCACTATGAGGCTTTTGTTGCCAATGATGGATTATTTGCTCTAAATGTTGAAGACTTGGAACGAATTCATCCAGATGATATTGAAGAGATGGATTTAAAGTGGCAGCATGCAATGTTGACCATGAGGGCCAAAAGATTTCTGAAAAAAACTGGTAGGACCAACTTTCAAGCCTAGACAGAAGGCAAACCATCTTTTGATAAATCAAAAGTGGAATGCTATAAATGCCATAAGCTTGGTCACTTTGCCCGAGAATGTAGATCTCAAGGTCAACAGCCATCAAGGACTTCACAACCCATTCTAACATCATCATCAACAGCACTTGTCTCTCAAGGAGACAATGTGTTTGACTGGAGTGATCAGACAGAGGAAGAATTTCAAAATCAAGCACTTATGGCAGAAACATCAAATGTCTCCTCCACTGAACTGCCCTCTGAGGTAAATTCTAAACTCTGCTCTCAATCATGCAAAAATATGGTTAAAAAGTACAGAGATCATAATGAGAGCATGTGCAAAACTCTAGCTAAGATGGAAGAAAGAGATATGAATACATGCAAGCCATAGAAGATCTGGAAAAACAGATCAATGATTATAAGGATAATGAGATTCAAATGGGGTATGATAGAACCTATCATGAGTGGGAGAAAAAGGAGCTAAATAAGAAAATAGAATCTCTGAATAAAAAGGTAGAAGAGACTGAACAAAAGGTGTTAGAGGCTAATAAGAAACTAGAATCTGTTAACATAGATCTAGGAAAATTTTAAGTTAGCTAATCAAAAGCTGGAACACCTAATGGAAGTCCAATTTAAAGATAGAGTGAAATCTCAGGTCAATCCCAAAGAAGGAATAGGATACAGAGCTACTCCACCTCCATACAATAACAAGTACATTCATCCAATGAGTGAGGTTGCTGATAGACTTGTCAATGAACCACTAGATGAGTCTATGACTATTGTAGATCCTATCCTTGATAACAGTTCTGAATTAAAGGAAGATAAGAGTCAAAATAGAGACTGTGACACAATGAGTGCACCCATAGAGGTCCAAGCCCCCAGTAAGAAAGGAAAAGAGAAGATGAGTGTATGCAATGCTACTCCACAAGTTTCTGTACATTCTAACTGTAACACTGCATCTTCATCAAAAGGAAAAAAAAGAGGTAAAACTGTTTCTGTCTGCACATGCCAAAAGCATGGTGTTCAAAAGTTTCCTAAACAACAGCATGTAAGAGGAAATCAGAGAAACAAGAACCAGAAATTGACAGAAAAGTCTGGTTCTCCAATTCAAACAGTCAAAAGGTGTTTTCACTGTGGAAGGAAGAATCACTTAGCCAAGGATTGTTTTTATAAACCAGCTGTTGCAAAACAGACTGTGAAACACACAAAATCAAATCCTATTCAGTCAAAGCACTCAAAGGTGAACCCTTCCACATCAGTTCCAAAGAAAACAGTTGATCACAGGTTTTCAAAAGTTAATAAAAAACAGTCCACACATCAAAAACAAGTTTTGGCAAAGCCTAAATCAAGTTTTAAACAAATATGGTGTGTCAAGGACAAATCTTCAGCTCAAACTGCTAATGCAAAAGATCAAACTGCTAAGACAAAATCTGATGCTGTTAGTGCAAAAACTGAAGCTGTTAGCACTACAAACACAGCTCAAGCTGCTGAGCATCAATCTGGAACTGCTAGTGAATCATCTAAGACTGTTAGAAGAAAAGATGATCAAAATAGTTGGATACCTCATATTATCACCAAATACTCTCCAAAGTCTCCATCAGTAGATCTCACTAAATATAAGAAGTCAAAAACAGTATTTAGTTACGTCAATGTACAAGGCCAACCCAAAACCAATTTGGTTTGGGTTTACTCCACTACTGACTAAGTTGTTATTTGTGCAGGGCAACCACAGGTCTCCTCATAGAACAAGATGGCATTTGGACAGTGGATGCTCTAGGCACATGACAGGCAATTCTGAGTGCTTGTCAAATTTCAAAGGTTTTGATGGAGGTTTTGTAGCATTTGGAGGCAACTCAAAAGGAGGTAAGGTTACAGGTAAAGGTACTGTTAATGCAGGCAACATGACATTCCATGATGTTTTGTATGTTGAACAGCTTAAGTACAATTTATTAAGTGTCTCTCAAATCTGTGACAAACAAAACATTGTTGTGTTCACAGATTCTGAGTGCATTGTTCTTTCAAAAGATTTCAAAGTTCCTGAACATCTTGTTTTACTAAGAACACCAAGAAAGGACAATGTCTACTGTCTAGACACAGATCTTTTGACTAAATCTAATACTTTAAGCTGTTTGATATCCAAAGCATCATCCAATGAGTCTGCTCTTTGGCATAGAAGGATGTGTCACATGAACTTCAAGTCCATGAATGCTTTAGTTAGAAAGAATCTTGTAAGAGGTTTACCACAAAAGGAGTTCATTTGTGATGATCATTGTGTAGCATGCCTTAAAGGTAAGCAACACAAAACTTCTCATAAGGCCAAAGAAATAAATTCAATCTCATCTGTTCTTCAGCTGCTTCATATGGATCTATTTGGTCCAACATCTGTTTTGAGTTTGAATAAAAGGGCTTACTGTTTAGTTATTGTTGATGATTTCACCAGATTTACTTGGGTTTACTTTCTTAGAACCAAAGATGAGACTGCTGAGCTAGTTAAGTCTTTTATTCTTGAGATAGAAAACCAATCCAACTCCAAAGTTAAGGTGATAAGATCAGACAATGGAACTGAATTTAAAAATCACATTCTAAACAGTTTCTGTGAGTCCAAAGGCATTGCTAGACAGTATAGTGCACCAAGAACACCACAGCAAAATGGTGTAGCTGAAAGAAAGAACAGAACATTAATTGAGGCTGCTAGAACAATGTTAGCTGATTCAAATCTGCCAATGACTTTATGGGCAGAAGCTGTTAATACAGCCTGTTATGTTCTGAATAGGGTTCAGGTTGTCCAATCACAAGGGAAAACTCCCTATGAGTTATTCCATAACAGAAGTCCCCTAATTGCTTTCTTCAAGCCTTTTGGATGCCCATGTACTATTCTTCACACTAAGACTCACTTAGGAAAGTTTGAAAGTAAAGCTGAAGAAGGATTCTTTGTAGGCTACTCAACTCAAAGCAAAGCCTATAGAGTATACAACAGTGTGTCTAAAACAATTGAAGAAAGTGCCAATGTTGAATTTAATGAAAATACTGCTAATATCAAAGGCACTGATCCTGATTGGTTGTTTGATTTAGATTCACTAACAAATTCTCTGAGCTTTGTTGAGTATTCTGCAAAAGCTGATGCATACAGGGTTGAAGCTGCTAACACAAATTCTCATGCTTCCAATACAACTTCTCAAGCTGTTGGCCCAAAGTTTCAGACTGCTGCAGATTCACCAAGTTGGGATGATTACACCACTCTACCAATTCTGTCTTGTGATCCTCCAAGGGTCCTGAATGCTCCACTTAATGCAAATCCAGACACTGAAGTGCCATCACCAAGTCCTGAAAGCACAGCTCCAACACAAAAGGAAACAGTAACAGATTCAAGTCAAGCTGTTCCAGAAACTGAACCATTCACTGGTTCTGATGGAGATGATACAAATCTTGGAACTTCTTTTCAAACAGAGAGAGAGCCCACACTAAGAGTTCACAAGTATCACCCTCTCAATCAAATACTGGGTGATCCAAGCACTCCTGTTCAAACAAGGAAAATGGTTCACAATGAGACTGCTGCTGCTGAACAAGCAATTCCTGAATTCAGTCTAGCTGCTTTTGAACATGCCTGTTTCATGTCTCAACTAGAACCCAAAAAGGCATCAGAAGCACTAAAAGATTCATCCTGGATTGAAGCTATGCAAGAAGAGCTTCTACAGTTCAAAATTCAGAATGTATGGACTCTGGTGGATCTTCCTAAAGGTAAAAGAGCAATAGGTACAAGATGGGTGTTCAGAAACAAGAAAGATGAGAGAGGGATAGTCATCAAGAACAAAGCAAGGCTAGTAGCACAAGGGTACACTCAAGAAGAAGGCATAGATTATGATGATGTGTTTGCTCCAGTAGCAAGAATTGAAGCCATCAGACTATTTTTGGCCTATGCAAGCTTCAAAGGTTTTAAAGTGTATCAAATGGATGTCAAGTCTGCTTTTCTGTATGGGACAATTGAAGAGGAGGTATATGTGTGTCAACCTCCTGGTTTTGAAGCCTACAAGTATCCAGACAAGGTGTACAAGCTAGACAAGGCTCTCTATGGTCTCCATCAAGCCCCCAGAGCATGGTATGACACTCTGTCATCATACCTTCTACAAAATGGATTCAAGAGAGGCACTTTGGACAAAACACTCTTCACTAAGTCTATCAAAGATGAGATTCTGCTTGTCCAAATCTATGTTGATGACATCATCTTTGGTTCAACCAATGATTGTTTGTGCAAAGAGTTTGAGGCTTTAATGCACAAAAAGTTTCAAATGAGCTCAATGGGAGAACTCTCTTTCTTTCTAGGATTACAAGTCAAGCAGAAGCCTACTGGTCTTTTCATAAGTCAATCAAAGTATGTGAAAGACATACTGGACAAGTTTGGGTATCAAGACACCAAAGCTGCAAGCATTCCAATGGATCCTCATAAGCAGCTTCATATAGACAAAGAAGGCATAGATGTGGATATTCATTTATACAGATCTCTTATAGGATCTCTTATGTATCTAACATCTTCCAGACCTGATATAATGTTTGCTGTCTGTGTGTGTGCTAGGTTTCAATGCTCTCCAAAGGACTCTCACTTGGTTGCTGTTAAGAGAATCTTTAGATACCTTAAAGGCCAACCACACTTAGGCCTATGGTATCCTAAAGACTCTCCCCTTGTAGTAACTGCTTATTCTGACAGTGACTATGGTGGATGCAACATTGACAGGAAATCCACAACTGGTGGATGTCAATATTTAGGAGCAAGATTGGTCTCTTGGCAATGCAAAAAGCAAACAACTGTGTCCACATCATCCACTGAAGCAGAATATGTAGCAGCTGCAAGCTGCTGCTCCCAGGTAATGTGGATTCAAAATTAACTAAGAGACTATGGTATGAATTTCTTATCCACTCCTATTTATATTGACAACTCAAGTACAATCAGCATTGTGCAAAACCCAGTGAAATTCCCAAAAACTAAGCATATAGAAATCAGATTTCACTTTATCAGAGATTGTAATGAAAAGAAGTTGATCCAAGTTACCAGATTCATACTGATGATCAGTTAGCTGATCTATTTACAAAACCTTTTGATGTAGGAAGGTTCACTTTCCTAGTATCAAATATTGGTATGGTAAATATGGATTAATTGGTTTTCATTATTGTCTACTCAGTATGCTTAATTTAAGGGGGAGTCACTGTTATATTAAAAGATGCTTCATTTCTAACTAACAGCTTGAGTATTTTCTCAAGCTGCTAGTTCATTTTCTCATGCTGTTAGTTATTTTCACTTGATCTGTCAAAGTGTGCAGGGTATTTGGGTACTTTCTCAAATGTGTGCGCGGGACCCAACCTTTTCGAAACCTTTAAAGGTCCCAGCTTCGTTCAGTTGTAACTACCAGTTACACATTCTTCTTCCACGGCCTCTTGCTTTCTCTCTGAACGAATCACACATTCTTCTTTCAAACCCTAAACCGTCGTTTCTCCAACAATGGAGTTCGTAAAAGAACACAACTGCCTCCCATACACCCTAAAACATTCTGAACTTCAACCGTTTCATGCAATGATGGATTTCCTCAGGCACTCCCATATCCATTATGCCCTTTCCATTAACCCTACTATATACATCTCCCATATTGAACAGTTTTGGAACCATGCATCTGTTCAAACCATCAATGGAGTGCCTACCCTCATATCCAAGATTGATGATACTGTCATCAATATCACTGAGGAATCCATCAGACATCACTTGCATCTTCAAGATGCCTCAGGTATAACCGACTTATCCCTTCAAGCTTTACATTTTGGTCTTCAAAATATTGGTTATAGGGGTCCTGCTGATTCTTTTACTTTTCTTAAGGCACATTTTTCTCCTAAATGGAAATACCTTGTGCATATTATTCAGCAATGTTTAAGCCCCAAAAGAACTGGTTGGTCTGAGTTTTCTTCAAATATTGCCACTGCCTTAGTGTGCTTTTCTACTGGCCAACAGTTCAATTTTTCAAACATGATCTTTCAAGGAATGTTAAGGCATCATTCCCTAAAGAATGGGAAATTTTTGATGTATCCTAGGTTTTTGGCAGAAATTATTGCACACACCTGCACAACTCCACATTTACATAAACGGATACATGTTTCCCATAGGCACTCATTGTCTTCAATCAAAAGGCTGTTAAAGCCAAGTGCCAATATTGTCAGTATAGATGTTCCATTGCCCTCTGCAATGATGAACATCATTCCAGGAAACAGAGGAGAGGGTCCTGAGCAGACACAGCCCAACATTCCTGCTTCACCCCCAGGACCCCAACCCACTCCTCATGATACAAATATTCCATCTGATCCTTTTGTACAGCCAAGACGCCCACTAAAATTCTTATATAAAAGGAAAAGGGGACCAGGAGCTCCTTCCTCCTCCTCCCATCAACAAGAGCCATATATCCCTGTGCATGAGGATACTTCTGCACAGAATATCCAAAGGGAACCAATTGAGGAAACTCCCATCCTCACTCAGGAGGTGAACATCTCATCAGAGATGGTTCATATGGGTTCTGTGGCTGGCACTACTGATGTTTCTGCAAAAGAAGCACAGGTCAGTGCCAACATATCTAAGACCACACCCATGGCAACAGCCAGTGTGCAAACACAAGCTGGAAGACCCCAGAACCAAGAACAGAGGGGCCCAGAGGTTTCTACTTCTGGTCTTAATGTCAGTGATAGATCACAAGCACCTCAGGTGTTTTCTGATCTTGAGACAAGTCTGCAACTCATGCTCTTGACGGATCCCAAGTTGAAACCTGTTGTAGCCATGTTGGAATATCAAATGTCCATCATTGCTGCACAGGGGGCTCAAATTTTTGCACTGAAACAGGCAGAGGCTGCTCAGAATAAGAGAATGGATTATCTTCACAAAGGGTTCACCCTCTGTGGAAATAAGCTCATGAAATTAGAGCAGATGATTCAATCCCAAGGGGCAAAGGTTGTAGGTCCTTCTGACGAAACCAATGCTTCCAAAAAGGGGGAGAATCAGGAGGTTCCCAAATCAGTCCAAGCAGCTCCAACAACAACAGTCCAAGCAGCATCAACAGTTCCAGTTTCAAGGCTAGCAGTCTCAACAGCTTCTCAAGCTGTTAGCCTAGAAACTCAAGCTGCTTCTTCAAAAGCTACTGGAGTTGTGATCAGGGAAGGCATTCAAGCTCCATCAAGTACAGTCCAAGCTACATCATCTGCTGCAAAAGACAAGGGCAAGGGCATTCTCATTGAGTCTCCAAAGCATAAATTTTCCTCCAAAGAAGCTCAAATTGCCTTTGATGCTGAAGTTGCCAAAAGAATAGCAGAAGAACAGGACAAAGAATTGGATCAGCAAGCCCAAACCCCAATGGATGATGATGAGACCTTAGGTGATTACCTAAAGGGGTTTGTGGTTAAACAAGGAGCAATGAAGAGAAAAATGCCAACAGGGCACACCAAAGCTGAGCACAGAAGATTCTTAATCAATTTTACCTTTGCAGCAGGTATCCCAAAGAAAATGGCTCAGTCCATGACTACTGAAAGGCTGCAGGAGATCCATGACAAAGAAATGGAGAAAAGAAAGAAAACAAAAGTCTCTCCAGAAGCTCAACCATCCCAAGAAGTCCAACCATCAACTCAATCAGTCCAAACTGAAGCTGATGCCAGTGCACCTGCTCCCACTGATCAAGCAGTTGTTTCTATTCCTTCATCTATTAAGAGGGTGCTCTTTGAGCAACAATTGCAAAACGATATGGAGATAGAGAAGCTGATTGATCAGCATGATTTCACAAAGCCTCAAATCAACTACTGGTTTGCTAAGTCACTGGATGACCGTGACTTGAGAATCAAATTTGTAATCAGAAGAGAGTCTGGACCAGAAGAAGAGTTTGATACATTCTGGCAAATGGTTCAGAAGCTGACCAGAGATGAACTGATAAAGATGTACAACATAGGGTCTGTTACACAAGTGAGATCTGCAATTCCACAAGTGAAGCAACTCATCAGAGATCTAAGTACAGTGGTTGACCCTGAATTTGCAAGACAAGAGATAGAAGATGCTGAGAAGAAAGGGAAAAAGATCAAGCAAATTGATCTGTTTGTCAAGTCAAAGACATACAGAATCAAATTCACAGATGGGTCTGGTATCTTCTTCAATCTTGAGTTTTACAATTTTTCAAAAGATATGTTGCTGCAAATAAAATCAGTTAGGATATCTTGTGGTAAAGAAGAGATGAAGATAGAATTTTTGAAGGCTATAGATCAGAAACTTGCACAGTTATAAGTTTTTGAAAGCCTTGGTTTGTAAATAACAGTTTACTTATTCATTTCCATTTTTTGTATAGAACTTAAAGCCTTGTGTAAAGAATTTAAGTTAAGGGGAGATTGTTGGGAAATAGTTTAAGTATGTTCAAGCTGTTAGTTAGACTTCTCAGACTGTTAGTAGAGTTTATATGTAAATCCAAAGTTCATGCTGCTAGTTGAAGAAACTCGAGCAGCCAGTGTAAAAGTTCAAGCTGCCAGAGTAAATCAACTCGAGCTGCTCAGTTCATGCTGTCAAGTGATTCAAGCTGCTCAACAGTTTCATAAACAGAAAGTGCTGATTTTCAGGAAAAGATATCTACATGAAGATTCCAGCATATCTACTATCAGAGAAGTCATGGTTCATCAAGGAAACATATCAAGAAGCAATATAAATACATAGAATAGGTCTTTCTATTGTATAAGAGTTTTCTGCATATTTTGAGTCTGTAATTGCTTTATTGATAGAGTTTTCATAAGCCTCTAAGGTTGTAAAACCCTATGAACAGTTTGTGTTCTTCGTCTAATCAAACAGATTAGAGGTGATTGTAATCATTGAATTCAGCAATACAAACAGTCTTGATTACTTCTTATGTGTTTATTCATTATTGATTCTGAAAGTTTTTGATAAAATAATTAAGTGTTATTCCGCAAACTTCTTGATTAAACTTTGATTCAAAGCAAGATTATTGATTTATACTCTGATAAATTCAAATCAGTTAGTCTTGGTTATTCATATTTAGATCCTGACAACTTTGCAATTACACAGAAAATCTACTAACAGTTTGAAAAATCTAACTAACAGCTTGACATACTTAGAATATTTCCGAACAATCTCCCCCTAACTTAAATTCTTTACACAAGACTTTAAGTTTCTATACAAATAAGGAAATAAAACAAAGTAAAACTCTTATTTACAAAGTAAGGCATCCAAAAACTTACAATTGTGAAAGTTTCTGCTTAATTGCCTTCAAAAATTCTCTTTTCATCTCTTCTTTATCACAGTATATCTTCACTGAGCTCAGTTGTACCAACCATGCCCTTGGAAGATCAAAGAATTCAAAATTGAAGAACATGTTGGATCCATTTGCAAATCTGAGTCTATATGTCTTTGATTTCACATATAGATCAACATTTGCAATCTTAATCTCCTTGGCATCCTCTATATCTTTTCTGATGGACTCTGGATCAAAAATGCTCTTCAAATCCTTTATAGCCTGCTTGACCTGGGTAGAGAAGACTTGGATTGACTCACAGTTCCAATATGGTGCATTCTAGTCAACTCATCCCTGGTCATCCCTTGAACTAGGTGCACTATACTCTTGTATTCTTCCTCAGGACCATCTTCTCTTCTGACTACAAAATGATATCTTAAATCAATGTCATCCATTGACTTAGCATACCAGTATGTAATAGGAGGTTTTGAGAAGTCATGCTGATCGAGGGTCTTTTCTATCTCCATCACCTTTTGAAGTTGATGCTCAAACAACACCTTTTTCACCTGAACAAGCTTTGCTTCTGAAATTGCTTCTGTTTGAGGATTAGTAGCAGCAGCTTGATCAGAAGGAGCAGGATCACTAACACCAGCTTGATTATCACTTACACCAGCTTGAACGGGTTCTTGTTGGCTTTGGACCTGATGGGAGACTTTGGCTATCTTTCGTTTTTCCAATTCCTTGTCATGAATTTCCTGCAGCCTTTCTGTGCTCCATGACTGAGCCACCTTCTTTGTAATCCCAACTGAATAAGCAAAATTTATCAAAAACCTTCCGTGCTCTGCCTTTGAATGCCCTGTTGGCATTTTCCTTTTCTTCTCATCTGTTTGACCACAAACCCTCTTAAGTAATCACCTAAGTTTCATCATCTTGCATTGGGGCATGGGTTTGCTGGTCCAAAAGATTATCCTATTCTTCTGCTAATTGTCTGGCAAATTCATCATCATGAGCAACCTAGGCCTCTCTAGATGAAAATTTATGCTTTGGAGATTCTATGAGTATGCCCTTGCCCTAATCTTTGGTTGCAGAAGTTGTAGCTTGGACTGTACTGACAGGAGCTTGACTACCTTCTCAGATAACAACTCCAGTTGTTCTTATAGCAGCAGCTTGAGTTTCTAGGCTAACAGCTTGAGTAGTTGTTGGGACTGTTAGCCTAGAATCTGGGACTGTTTTGAGCAGAAGCTGAAGCTGCTTGGACTGAACTAGGGATCTCCTGATTCTCCCCCTTTTTGGATGCATTGGTTTGGTCAGGAGGACCTACAACCTTTGCCATTAGGGTTCGAATCATCTTCTCAAGTTGAATGATTTTATTTCCATAGAGGGTGAACCCTTTATGGAAATAATCCATTCTCTGATTCTGAGCTGCTACAGTCTGTTGAAGTGCTACGATTTGTGCCCCCTATGCAGCAATAATGGACTGATAATATTCAAATACTGCCACAACAGGTTTCAGCTGACGATCCGTTAATATCATAAGTTGCAGACTAGCCTCAAGATCAGCAAAAGAGTGTGGTGCTTGTGATCTATCACTGGCAGGAATTCCAGAAGTAGAAACATCTGGGCCCCTCTGTTCTTGGTACTGGGGACTTCCAGAAGGTGCTAGTACACTCTCTGTGGCCATGGGTGTGGTCTTATTGATGTTGACACTGTCCTGTGCCTCTTGTGCAGAGACATCAGTAGTGTCAGCCACAGAACCCATATGGACATCCTCTGTTGGGATGGCCACCTCCAAATTGAGGATCAGAGTGTCCTCAGTGGGTGCCCTTTGGATATTCTGTGCAGAAGTGTCCTCCTGCACAGGGATATTTGGCTCTTGTATTTGGGCTGAGGAGGAAGGAGCTCCTGAAACCCTTTTTCTTTTATATAGTAAAAGTGGGGATGTGGGTTTGATAGAAGGATCAGATGGAGTATTTGTATCATGTGGATTGGGTTGGGGTCCTGGGGGTGAAGCAGTGATTGAAGGCTGAGCCTGCTCAGGACCCTCTCCTCTGTTTAGTGGATTGATGCCAGGGCAATGAGACATCTACACTAAAAAAATTGGCACTTGGTTTTAAAAGTCGTTTTTGGATGGTAAAGAGTGCCTATGGGAAACATGTATCCTTTTATGTACATTGAAATTACTGCAAGTTCTTGCAATAATTTCAGCCAAAAACCTAGGATACATCAAAAATTTCTCATGCATTAGGGCATGATGCCTTAACATACCCTGAAAAATCATATTAGAAAAATTGAACTGTTGGCCTGTAGATAAGCACACTAAGGCAGTGGCTATATTAGAAGAAAATTCTGACCAACCAGTTCTTTTAGGGCTTATGCATTGTTGGATAATATGTACAAGATATTTCCACTTAGGGGCAAAATGAGTTTTAAAGAAAGTATAAGAATCAGTAGGGCCCCTATACCCTATAGCAAAAAGGCCTTCGTGTAAGGCAGTAAGAGATAGATCTGTTATACCTGTGGCATCTTGAAGATGCAAGTGTTGACGGATGAGATCCTCAGTGATGGTGACAGTGGATCCATCGATCTTGGATGTCAAAGAAGTGACTCCATTAATGGTTTGGACAGAGGCATGTTTCCAAAACTGCTCTATATGAGATATCTAGATTGTGGGGTTTATGGTGAGAGCATGATGAATGTGGGAACTTCGAAGGAAGTCCATCATGTCGTGGAATGGATGAAGGTCAGTGTTTTTCAGAGAATAGGGAAGACAGATATGTTCTTTGACAAACTCCATTGACGATCAATCTGTGATTTAGGATTTCAGAGAAGTGTGTGTGAATCGCTCAGAGAGAAAAGGAAGGTCGTGGAAGATATTTTGCAACTAGTGGTTACAATTGAACGAAACTGGGACCTTTAAAGGTTTGGGGGTTTCGAAAATATCTAGTCCCGCGCACACACTTATAGGAAGTTACCAAATTACCCTGCACACTTTGACAGATCAAGTGAAACAACTAACAGTCCGAGTAAAATGAACTAGCAGCTTGAGAAAAGACTCAAGCTGTTAGTTGAAAAGTAAGCATATTCTAATGAAACAGTGTCTCCCCCTTAAACAAGCATATAAAATAAACATATTTTTCATAAAATAAGAAAGAATGATGAAAAATAAATTAATCCATATTAACCATGCCAATATTTGATACTAGGAAGGTGAATCTTCCTACATCAAATGGTTTTGTAAATAGATTAGCTAACTGATCATCAGTATGAAATTTGGTAACTTGGATTAATTTCTTCTCATTACAATCTCTTATAAAATGAAATCTGATGTCTATATGCTTGGTTTTGGGAAATTTCACTGGATTTTGTACAATTCTTATTGCACTTGAGTTGTCAATGTAAATAGGAGTGGATAGGAAATTCATACCATAGTCTCTCAGTTGATTCTGAATCCACATCACTTGAGAACAGCAGCTTGCAGCTGCTACATATTCTGCTTCAGTGGATGAGGTGGAGACAGTTGTTTGCTTTTTGCACTGCCAAGAGACCAGTCTTGCTCCTAGATATTGACATCCACCAGTTGTGGACTTTCTGTCAATGTTGCATCCTCCATAATCACTGTCAGAATAGGCTGTTAGTTCAAGAGGAGAGTCTTTAGGATACCAGAGACCTAAATGTGGTTGGCCTTTGAGATATCTAAATATTCTCTTAACAGCCTATAGGTGTGAGTCCTTTGGAGCACATTGAAACCTGGCACAAACACAAACAGCAAACATTATATCAGGTCTAGAAGATGTGAGGTACATAAGTGAACCTATCAAGGATCTGTATAGATGAATGTCCACATCTACTCCATCTTTGTCATTATCAAGCTGCTTGTTAGTGTCCATTGGAGTGCTAGCAACTTTGGTATCTTTGTAACTAAACTTTTCCAGTATGTTTTAACATACTTGGATTGACTTATAAAAAGTCCTGTGGGCTTCTGCTTGACCTGCAATCCTAGAAAGAAGGTGAGTTCCCCCATTGAACTCATTTGAAACTTTTTATGCATCAATGCCTCAAACTCTTTGCACAGACTGTCATTGGTAGACCCAAAGATGATATCATCAACATAAATCTAAACAAGCAAAATCCCAGATCTGATGGACTTTGTGAACAATGTTTTGTCCAGAGTACCTCTCTTGAATCCATTCTGTAGAAGGTATGATGACAGAGTGTCATACCATGCTCTAGGTGCTTGGTGGAGTCCATAGAGGGCTTTGTCTAATTTGTAGACTCTGTCTGGATACTTGTAGTCCTCAAATCCAGGAGGTTGACACTCATAGACCTCTTCTTCAATGGTGCCATACAGGAAAGCAGACTTCACATCCATTTGATACACTTTAAACCCTTTGAACCTTGCATAAGCTAGGAACAGTCTGATGGCTTCAATTCTTGTCACTGGAGAAAAGACATCATCATAATCTATTCCTTCTTCTTGAGTGTATCCCTGTGCTACCAATCTTGCTTTGTTCTTGATGACTATCCCTCTCTCATCCTTCTTGTTTCTGAACACCCATCTTGTACTAATTGCTCTCTTTCGTTTAGGAAGATCAACTAGAGTCCATACATTCTGAATCTTGAATTCCAGAAGTTCTTCCTGCATTGCCTCAATCCAAGATGGATCTTTCAAAGCCTCAGATGCCTTCTTAGGTTCTAATTGTGACATCAAACAGGCATGTTCAAAGGCAGCTAGACTGAATTAAGGAACTACTGATTCAGCATCAGTAGACTCTTTGTGAACCATTGTCCTTGTCTGCACAGGAGCTCGTGGATCACCCATTATCTGATTTAGAGGATGATACTTGTGAACTCTGAGTGTTGGCTCTCTGTCTGTCTGAAAAGAAGTTCCAAGATTTGTATCATCTCCATCAGGACCACTTGATGGTTCAGCTTCAGGAACAGCTTGACTAGAATCTGGGACTATTTCCCTTTGTGATGGAGCTGTTCCCTCAAGACTTGGGATTGGCACTTAATAGTTTGCATTTGAATCATGTTGAGCATCCAGTACCCTTGGTGGGTCACAAGATAGAAGTGGTATAACCGTATACTCATCCTATTGACCAGAATCTTCAACAGTCTGAAACTTTGTGCCAACAGCTTGAACATTTGTGCTACCAACATGAGAATTTGTGTTGGCAGCTTCAACCCTGTTTTCTTCAGTTTCTGCAGTATACTCAACAAAGCTCAGAGAATTAGTTAATGAGTCTAAATCAAACAACCAGTCAGGACCAGTGCCTTTGACATTTGCAGTGTTTTCATTAAATTCAACATTGGCACTTTCTTCAATGGTTTTAGACACACTGTTATATACTCTATAGGCTTTGCTTTGAGTGGAGTATCCTACAAAGAAACCTTCTTCAGCCTTACTTTAAAACTTTCCTAAGTGAGTCTTTGTGTGAAGAATGGTGCATGAACATCCAAAAGACTTTAGAATGGCTATTAAGGGGACTCTATGATGGATAAACTCATATGGAGTTTTCCCTTGTGATTGAACAACCTGAACCCTATTTAGAACATAACAAGCTGTATTGACTGCTTCTCCCCAAAAGGTCATTGGCAGTTTGGAATCAGCTAGCATGGTTCTAGCAGCCTCAATTAAATTTCTGTTCTTTCTTTCAGCTACACCATTTTGTTGTGGTGTTCTTGGTGCACTGTATTGACTAGCAATACCTTTAGACTCACAGAAACTGTATAGGATATCATTTTTAAACTTAGTTCCATTGTCTGACCTTATCACCTTAACTTTTAAGTTGGATTGGTTTTCTATCTTAAGAATAAATGATTTAACTAGCTCAGCAGTTTCATCTTTAGTCCTAAGAAAGTACACCCATGTGAATTTGGTGAAATCATCAACAATGACTAAACAGTAAGCTCTTTTATTCAAACTCAAAACAGATGTTGGACCAAAGAGATCCATATGAATAAGATGAAGAGCAGATGAGATTGAATTTACTTCTTTGGACTTATGAGAAGATTTGTGTTGCTTGCCTTTAAGACATGCTACACAATGATCATCACAGATGAACTCCTTTTGTGGTAAACCTCTTACCAAATTCTTTTTGACTAGAACATTCATAGATTTGAAGTTCATGTGACACATACTTCTGTGCCAAAGAGCAGACTCATTAGATGATGCTTTGGATATCAAACAGCTTAAAGTACTTGATTTGGATAAAAGATCTGTGTCCAAATAGTAGACATTGTCCTTTCTTGGTGTTCTAAGTAAAACAAGATTTTCAGGTATTCTAAAATCTTTTGAAAGAACAATGCACTCAGAATCTGTGAATACAACAATATTTTGTTTGTCACAGATTTGAGACACACTTAGTAAATTGTACTTCAGCTGTTCAACATATAAAACATCATTGAAAAGCATATTGCCTGCTTTAACAGTACCTTTACCTCCCTTGGAATTTCCTCCAAATGCAAAAAAACCTCCTTCAAAGCCTTTGAAATTTGACAAGCATTCAGAATTGCCTGTCATGTGCCTAGAGCATCCACTGTCCAAATGACATCTTGTTTTATGTTGTGACCTGGGGGTGCCCTGCACAAATAAAAGCTTAGTTAGTAGTGGAGTAAACCCAAACCAAGTTGGTTTTGGGTTGTCCTTGTGCATTGACATAACTAAACACTGTTTGTGACTTTTTATACTTAGTGAGATCCACTGGTGGATTCTGTGAAGAGTATTTAGTTATGACATGAGGAATCCAGGTGTTCTTTCCAACCTTTGCTTTAACAGTCTCAGATGGTCCATTACCAGTTCCAGTTGTAGGCTTAACAGTTTGAACAGTGTTTTTAGTGCAGACAGCTTGAGGTTTTATACTACCAGCTCCAACTTTAGGCCTAGCAGTTTGAACATTTGTATCAGCAGTTGGATCTGGGTTTTTGCCTTTAACACACCATATCTGTTTAAAAATTGATTTGGGCTTTGCAAAACCTTGTTTTTGGTGGGTAGACTGGCGTTTGTTGACTTTTAAAAATCTGTGATCAACTGTTTTCTTTGGAACTAGTGTAACAGGGGGTTTGGCATTAGACTTCTTTGTGTTTTGAGCAAATTTCTGTTTCTGAAACACAGTCTGTTTTGCAACAGAAGGTTTATACAAACAATGTCTAGCCAAATGGTTTTTCCTGCCACAATGGAAACATCTTTTAACTACTTTGATTGAAGAACCAGTTTTGTTGGACCATAGCTGGTTCTTGTTCCTTTGATTTCCCCTTACCTGCTGTTGATTGGGAAACTTTTGGACACCATGCTTTTGGCATGTGCAGATTGGAACAGTTTTACCCCTTTTATTACCTTTTGAGGAAGATGCAGTGTTACAGTTAGAAGGTACAGAAACATATGGAGCAGCATGGCATACACTCATCTTCTCTTTTTCTTTTCTTATTGGCGTTAGAGGTTTCTATAGGTGCACTCATTTTTTTGTTTTGTGGTCTCTCTCAACTTCTTTGCACTCACATCCTTCATCTGGAATCAGGTCTCCTTTTGGTTCAGGACTGCTGTCAAGAATAGGATCTACAGTTGTCATGGACGCATCTAATGGTTCATTAACAAGCCTATCAGCAACTTCACTCATTGGATGAATGTATTTGTTCTTTGGGATTGAGCTGAGATTTTACCCTATCTTTGAATTGAACTTCAATTAGGTGTTCTAGCTTTTGATTTGCCAATTTGAAGTTTCCAAGATATATATTGACAGATTCTATTTTCTTATTAGCTTCTAACACCTTCTGTTCAGCCTCATCTAATTTCTTATTTAGGGACTCTATTTTCTTATTCAGCTCCTTTTTCTCCCACTCATGATATGTTCTATCATGTCCCATTTGAATCTCATTATCCTTATAATCATTGATCTGTTTTTCAAGATCTTCTATGGCCTGCATGTACTCATATCTCCTTTCTTCCATCTTAGCTAGAGTTTTGCACATGCTCTCATTATGATCTCTGTACTTTTTAACCATATTTTTGCATGTTTGAGAGAAGAGTTTAGCATTTACCTCAGATGGTAGTTCAGTGGAGGTGACATTTGATGTTTCTGCCATTAGAGCTTGATTTTGAAACTCTTCCTCTGTCTGATCACTCCAGTCAAACACATTGTCTTCTTGAGAGACAAGTGCTTGTGATGATGAAGCATGATTAGTTTGCTGGGGTCTTGGTGGCTGTTGACCTTGGGATCTGCATTCTCTGGCAAAGTGGCCAAGCTTGTGACATTTAAAGCATTCAACTTTGGATTTATCAAATGCTGGTTTCCCTTCTGGTCTGGCTTGAAAGTTGGATCTGCCAGTTCTTTTCAGAAACCTTTTAGCCTACATAGTCAACAATGCATGCTGCCATTTCATGTCCATCTCTTCTAGATCATCTGGATAGATTTGTTCTAAATCTTCAGCATTTAGAGCAAACAGTACATCATTGGCAACAAAAGCTTCATAATGAACTTCAGTAGAGTTACCATCAGCACCTGAAAAGGAATCACAACAGTTAGATTTTTCAGATGACAGCAGAGTAGTCTTATGATTATAAGAAAAGGATTTCTTTTTAGTTTCAATCTCAGTTTCAAACACTCTCAGACTGTTGAAAAGATCATGCAACTCTATTTCATCATGAGTGTCTTCGGTTCTCCATTGGGCAGCATAGACTGTCCACTCTTCACCAAGGGATCTAAGAAATTTTCTATTTACTTCATCTTGATCCAAGCTGACTTTGGCACTCTCAAATTCACCTATCAGTTTGTTAAACCTGTCAAAGATTTGAGTAAGGTTTTCATTCTTGCCACCAGAAAAGTTTTCATACTATTGTTTCAAAAGATCCTTTTGATTTCTCTTGGTGCTAGCATTGCCAGCAAATCTTTTCTCTAAAGCAATCCAAAGAGAATGAGCAGTGTAAAACTTTTTAAACTGGTGTTGATAAGCATTAGGAATGGCTATTTGCAAAAGTGTAAGAGCTATCACTTTATTCATTCTAGCCTTTCTTTCAAGTTCATTTTTTGGAGGAGTTTTTATGGGTTTGCCCTCAGCATCAAGTTCAGGATCAACTACAGGAGGAAATTCAACAGCTTCCCATATGGCATAATCAATAAATTGAATGTGCTGTTGAATCCTGAGTTTCCACATCTCAAACTCAGTGGGTTTGAGCATAGGCACTTTGAGTCCTTGCCCAGATCCACTACTGCTATTATCAAATTCCATTGCAGAAAATTAAAAATTTTAAAAGAAAGCTTCTGACTTTGAAAACAAAGAAAAACCTGTAGCTCTGATACCACTTATCAAGATCAAAATCTCTACCTAAGATTAACTGGTTTGAATCAATCAGAGTATAATCTAATAACCTTGTATTGAATCAAAGTCCAAATAAGAAGTTTGCGGAATAACACTTAATTGTTTTAAGAAAAGCTTTCAAAACAAATAACACATAAATATAATCAACAATCACTTGTGTTGCCAAACTCAATGATTACAATCACCTCTAATCTGTTTGATTAGACGAAGAAAACAGATTGTTCTTAGGGTTTTACAACCTTAGAGGCTTATGATAACTTAGTCAGAAAAGCAATTGCAACTTAAATAAACTTGTACGCACAGAACCTTACAATAGAAAACCTATTCTATATATATAATGCTTTCTGATTTGTTTCCTTGAGAAACTCTGATTTCTTTGATAGTAGATATGCTTGAATCTTCGAATATATCTTTTCCTGAATTTGAGCACTTTCTGTTTATTGAGCTGTTGAGCAGCTTGAAGTCTATCTGTTGAGCAGCTTGAGTTTGAACACTGGCAGCTTGAACTTTTGAACTAGCAGCTCGAACTTCTTCAACTAACAGCTTGAACTTTGCAATTACACAGAAAATCTACTAACGGTTTGAGAAATCTAACTAACAGCTTGACATACTTAGGATATTTCCCAACAACATCCATTTGAAATACCTTCATGCTCTTATGAGCAGCGTAGGCTAAAAACAAACGAATTGCCTCTAGCCTGGCCACAGGAGCAAATGTTTCATCATAGTCAATACCTTCCTCCTGTCTATAGCCCTGAGCAACAAGCCTTGCCTTATTTCTAATGACATGACCTTGCTCATCCATCTTGTTCCTGTAAACCCATTTGGTGCCAATTATAGTTTTACCTTTAGGAGTAGGGACCAGCTTCCATACCTTGTTTCTTTCAAACTGATTGAGTTCTTCTTGCATGGCAGTGATCCAATTGGCATCTTTAAGTGCTTCATCCACTTTCTTTGGCTCGATGAGGGCACAAAGCTAGAGAACATAATGAAGTTCCCTAAGCTGTCCCATCTTGTTTGTACCCCTTTGTTGATGTCACCAATTATTTGATCATTGGGGTGACACATGATCCACTTTGGATCATTTTTCAATGAGGATTCTCCTGAGTTGCTTGCATCTTCAACAAGTCCTGTTGAATAGCTTTCAAGGTTTTCAGACACACTGACGTCTTGAGCCTGTTCACTTGTTGAGCATGACTCTCCATTGTTGAACAGATCAGCAGAGGATCCAGGAAAATCAGCATTGATTGGTTCAGGACATGAAGTTGTAATTAAGTCAGTACACTTATTCACATAGGGTGTATCAACATAATCATCATCATGTCCATCATGATTAGCAGGTTCCACTCTGGGTGTAGTGGAAGCTTTTGAGTCCCCTTCACTGTTTGAATGCATGAGATCATCAAAGTTGTATTCTTCTGAAACTGATTCATGAACAGCTTTCGTGGAAGCATTCCTGGACTCTTCAAAGGTGACATTGATAGATTCATCTATCACCTTTCTTTTGTTGTTGTACACTCTGTAGGCTTTGGAGATAGCAGAGTATCCAACAAACACACCTTCATCAGCTTTTGGTTCAAACTTTTCCAGTTGGTCCCTTTGATTCAGAATTAAGCAGGGACATCCAAACACATGGAAGTAGCTAATATTTGGCCTCCTCCCTTTGAGCAGCTCATAGGGAGTCTTGTTGAACCTTTTCACCACTAAGGATCTGTTTTGGGTGAAGCAGGCAATGTTGATAGCTTCAGCCCAGAATGATGAAGGTAAACCAGATGTACACAGCATGGTTCTAGCAGCTTCAATAAGGGTTCTATTTCTTCTTTCAGCAACTCCATTTTGTTGTGGAGTTCTTACTGCTGACATGTTTTGTGAGATCCCTTTTCCTTCACAGAAGTCTTCCAGAGTACTGTTCCTGAACTCAGTACCATGATCACTTCTAAGCTGCTTCACTTGAGCAGAGTTCAGCATTTCCATCTTTTTGACAAATCCAATGATTTCTCTAGCAGCCTCTCCTTTGCTCTTCATGAAGATTACCCATGTAAACCTAGAGAACTCATCAACCATTACTAGAGTGTATCTTCTTCCTCCTAGACTTGGAACATTCACTGGTCCAAATAAGTCCATGTGTATTAAGAAGAGAGGAGTATCAATAAAAAATTATGCTTGGATTTAAAAGATGATTTCCTCTGCTTGCCTTTCTCACAGGCTGTGCAGAGTCTATCCTTAATAAAGGTCATAGAAGGAAAACCTCTTACCAACTCTTTCTTACAGAGTTTGTTGATATTCTTGAAGTTCAGGTGTGACAGCCTTTTATGCCATAACCAGTTTAGGTCTGCGTTGGTTCTTGTGAGAAAGCAGGTTTCAGTTGTGGGCTCAGCAGATTTCATGTCCACAACATATACACCTTTCTTTCGTTGAGCACACACCACAACTTTGCCTTGGGGATCCAATATGTAACCCAGGTTCTCATCAAAGTTAACCTTGTAGCCAGCATCACACAGTTGACTTATGCTAACAAGGTTATGTTTCAGCCCAACCACATAGGCTACTCTTTTGAACACTGCAGCACCAGCTTTAAGAGTTCCATATCCCTCAGTGGATCCCTATACATTGTCACCAAAAGTGACTTTTGGCCCTTTTTCAGGCCTTAGATCATTCAGCAGATCCTTGCAACCTGTCATGTGCCCTGAGCAGCCACTGTCCAAGTACCAAACCTGGGATGGTTGTTTGTCCTTGTATATCATTGTTGGGTTCCAGTTCTCCAAGCTACTGAAGGCTTCAGCTTCAGCCAAGTCCTGTTTGAAATAGCTAGTTGATGGAACATCAGTATTGGCCATCAGACAATTGTTGTCTTCTTCATCTGAGGATGAATCAGACTCCTCCCAGTCACATGTATCTGCCACCAGTCCCTTTTGCTTGTTGGAAGCCACAGAGTTTTCCAACTTTTTCAGCTTAGCCATGGCCATAAGGTACTTAACCCTATAGCCATCGTCCCTGTTAGTCTTGTATGATTTGGAAGACTGTCCAACAGCTTTTGACACACAGTCAGCAGCTATATGGCCAGTTTTGCCACATTTGAAGCACTCAACTTTAGATTTATCAAATGCCTTCTTCTTGACAGCACTTGAGTTCCCCTGCAGCATATTTCTTCCAAACCTCTTCTTCTTGAACCTTTTGACAAGCATGGCTATCATCTGCTCATCATCAAGCTCAACAAGATCTGCAGTGTCTTCCTCATCTGACATTTCCTCTCTTTCTTCATCAGCCTGTTGGTCAGGTTGTGTGAACACATCACATGCCTGCCCAACAAGTTGTCTCACGCTGGCCACTAAGGTAGCATCTCTCTTGGACATTTCCAAGGCATTTCTCTTCTGCTGCCTTAACTGCTCATCATTTAGTAAGGATCCATATAAGTTTACAAGATCCATACCTTTGATGGTACCTGAATTTCTCAAGATGGTAGAAAAATAGTTCCACTCTACAGGCAGGATGTCCAAGAACTTGTTCACCAGGGTCAGGTTGTCCTTTGTGATCCCAACAGCTTTGAGATCATTAACAAGAGCAGTATACCTGCTGTAGGTTTCTATGAGTGTCTCCTTTGGTTTTGCAAAGAAGAGTTCATAGTTTCTAACAACATTGCTAATCCTGTTGTCCAGTGTTATTGTGGGTCCATCATAAACGGTACACAAAGTATCCCACATCTCCTTTGCAGTCTTCATCTTCTCAACCTGTTTGAACACATCATCAGGCAGAGAGATAACCAGGTTATTCCTGGCCTTTTCATCCAGAGCAACCAATCTTTTGTCTTCATCAAACCATTGAGCTTTAGCCTTCTCAAAGGTTCTGATTTCAGGGGCAGAACCTTCAACAGCAGGAGTTATGGTAGTAACAGAGGTTGGCACATAGGGACCTTCCATTACCATCTCTGGTAGTTGTACATCCAGATTCTCTAAGTAGAGCCTCATTTGGCACTTCCAACCAGAGAAGTTCTGATGATTGAATTTTAGAGGTTTGGCCATTGACCCATTGTCATAGTAGGATGAGGAATTTGCAGCACTGTTGTCCATGAAAAATTTGGGAGAATAAGAGATCTAGAGATGACACACACTCTATCTGCTCTGATACCAGTTGAAGGTCCCAAAAGGTTTCCCAAGAGTATAGTTCTAAGCTGTAGTGGGGGGGGGGTGAATACAACTATTTAAAACTTTACAATCTTTTTCTCAATGTTTGTGTATATTATTAACAAGTGTTAATTACAAACAAGCTTGAATGCGGAAAGGTTCAAGCTGAGACTACAGATACAACAGTTGTTCAGCTAATCTAAGACACACTCGGACTAGACACAATGACTATGCTCACTTAGATGCACTCACTGTTTTTACAAGACTCAGATGGACATCTTACACAAGAACAACTTAGACTCACTCTACTTTTTTATATAAGCAGACTTGCATGCATGGAATAACACACTTCAATGCACGTTCTGATTTCACACTCTTGATATCTCATAATCCTTGGAAGCTTCCTTTTATATTCAAAAGGTGAATCTCAATGAAGCTTCTTCATTGGACAGATGAGATAGTGGAGAGTCTTTCCAAAAGGACCAAACACCTTTCTGCACGTTCTGATAAAGTATCTTTGTCTTCACATGACAGAATCTTTGTCTTTTCCTTTTTGTCACTGTTGCACAAGGCTTTAACCAAAAGACGAATGTAAACTTTGCATCTTTCTTCTTTTGCTAATGCCATTTTGATATAAGAAAAGGTATGTCACCATTTTCAAATATTCGTTTGTCTTCATGTAATCAGAACAGCGTGGGCAGGCTGTGCAGTTCTGTTTTCCACTTTGTCTTCGACTTGTAAACTGATCTTATAACCTAAAACAATACATGAGGACTTGGAAACATATTCCATAAAGTGTTTAACCTGTTCACAAAGAACAGGTTCTGTTCACAAAGAACAGAACACTTGTAAACTGCCCAAGCTGCTCAAGAGAACAGAGCAGCGTAGACAGTTTATGTCCAGCCTGTTCAGCAGATAGAACAATTTGGACAAACTGCCTTTGTTGCAACTTATGCAACATGGTAAACAGCTTTGGGCTGATATTGCAAATCACTTTCAGGTTTCAATAAGGCATATAACAGGCCTTAAATTCAACCTTCAAGTGTATCAACAGGTTTGATTAAAAATCTCCCCTCAGATGTACAGCAGGTTTGACTGATGCCTTTTTGTGCCTAACAATTATATTTTGTTCCTACTGAGTATCATTTAGCTGACTTGTTTACCAAAGCATTAGATGAAAAATGGTTTAATTTTTTGGTATACAAGTTAGGTATGTTAAATCGTTAGATTTAAACATTCAGTGGTTACAAATTACAAATATAAATTTACATTTTTTATTTTTATTTACATTTGATGTTAAATTCATGTGTTTTAAAGTTTAAATTTTTCAGAGTTTAACTGATATGGATTGTCATGTGCAGGGGGAGCAGAAAGTTATTTTATCTGATTTTGTAAAATCTGATAAATTTTTATCTGAATTTTGTTGGGGGAGCAGTCATTTAAAATGATATATACATCTGAGGGGGAGCTTAATTGCAAATATCAAGGGGGAGCAAATTTTTTTTTTTTGTTGTTGTTGCTAAAAATTTTTTAGATAAATTTTTTTAGCATTAAATTTTTTTTATTTTTCTTGTTATGTTGTTCAAATTTTTTTTATTTTTTTTGTTTTTGTTGTTCAATTTTTGTTGGAGTTTAAATTTTATTTTTTTATAATTTTAGTGGTTGTCATTTTTTTTGTTTGTGAAATGGGCTTAAAATCAAAGACTAAATTATTTTTGAGAGTAAATGGGCAGGATTTAAAATAATATTTGAATTTGAAATTTTCAACTATTAGGTTGAAATTCAAAATTCAAAATCAATTTTTTGAAATCCTTGCCACTGTTCACTGACTCACTCTATTCTCAATTTCTTCATCACGAAGCAATCTCAACAAACTCATATCAATTGATTTTAAACTTGTAAGCCATTTCATGTGTTGTTTTTCAGTTTATTTGTTCTTTGTTTAATTTCTGTATGTGAATAAACTGATATATGTGTGTGTTCGTATGAACATCACAGTGTGTTCATGGGTAAAATCATTTATAGTTGCTAATCTGAAATTAAATATGTGTTTACTTGCAGATTACCATCTTGAACTTGAATATTAAATTTCAAGTATGAATTTCAAACACAAAAACAGAAAATTGATATTTTTGGTTTAAAAACTTTCGAGTTCTTAACACTGAAAATTGGAATTTTTGCAAAGAAATTGTTGTTTCTGAACAAAGTTCAGTAAACAAAAGTTATTTGAAATCAATTTTCGAGTGGGACTCAAGTTTTTAATACATGAAAAAAGTCCCTGGATTCAAATTTTTGAAAATCAGTGAATGAGGACTTAGAAACATTATTTCAAAAAAAAATTCCGATTAATACTGTAATCGAGAGAGTATCAAGTCTCATGCGAGTTGACAGAAATGTCATTCGAGAAACTTATAAGTTCATTCGAGTTGAACACGTTTTTGTTCGAGAAAATGTCATATTGTATTCGTGTTGGGTTGTTTTCAGGAATTGAAATTTTTTTTCAAAACCACTCGACAACAACAGTCATTCAAGGTCATTCAAGTTTTATTTGAGTTGGGCTCATATATCATTTGAGTCCACTCATGAATCATTCGAGTTGAACTTATCATTAGTTCGAGAAACTCAGTTTGATGATCGACTTGGGTAGTGAAAAGGACTTAGAAATTTTTCATTCAAGGTCTCGATATTCACTTTCATTCGAGACAACATTCAGGTTCATTCGAGTTGAGTTGCATGGTCTTCGAGAAAACATTATTGTTAATCGAGTTTGTCTTTAGTGCCATTCGAGTTGGTCCTTAGATACATTCGAGAATAGTCTTTATCATTCGAGTTCTATATATGTGTCTACCGAGTTGAGTTAAACTTTATTCGAGAAATTCAACATATCACCCGAGTTTTATACTCAAATTTTGTGAAAAAGTTTCTAAGTGTTGGGAATTTAAATTTTTTAGAAAAATTTCACATTTTTCAAGAAATTTTTTAAAATCTGTGTTTTTCTAACATTGGTCTCTGAAATATTGACTTTGGAATCCTATCAATAATATTTTAATATTATTGTCTGGAATCTCGATGCTTTAAACAGAAAAACACATATTTTTATAATTTCTAGCAAAATGTTTTATTTTTCTATTTGCGGTATTTCATTTGATTATCTGTTGAGTCTAACATGTTTATTATTTTTCACAGGTTTCAAATGGCATCACAAGCTCAATCTTAACCCTCAAACCTGGCTCTGATACCAATTGATAATTCACATTTCATGCAATTCATAACAACATTTAAAAAATATATGAATACACAAATAATAAAACACAATCTGCTGAATGATTAGAGAGAAATATTATATTGGGTTTGACTTTCTTCCTTGACAATTCTTCTAATCTTCTCATGCAATCATCTGTCCACTTCCCCCATCCGTATCCTATATTCCTATATATATACTCAATACAAATTATTGAGTATTTACACAAACAACCCCTGAACTTTATACAATATAGATTGTTTTTAACTCTATTATAAATTGTACCCAACATATAGTTTGTCATTTCTTCCCCATTTGAGTCTTGTTTGCCGATCAGACCGTGAAACATGATGATAAAGAGAAAATACATGTACGAGGGAATTGGCTAGTGTTGATAGGATATTTTATAATTAAGAAAAGAGTCGTAGTAATAATTAAAACTTTTTCCATGTAAAATGAATTTAAGTATGTTAAAATTTATTTGGGCTTAAATAAAATTAATGTGTCAAAATATTTTGGAAACCCATGCAATAAGGGGGAGTGGTTGACAGAAATCTCGTTACATGGACCATCTAGCTAATCTAGTTTGAAAAGAAAATAGATAGAAGCATGGTGTTTAAAAGAAAATTTTGTCTTAAACATGCAAAGAGGAAATGATGGTCGAATGATACACATGTTTTAAGTATCGTAACCTTGAGCTAAAAGGGTATTTCCAAGAGTGAGATACATAATATAAATTCTAAGGGAAGTATTTTTAACTGAAAACGTCTTCAATTTACATGTTAAAAATTTTAGTGCATTAGTGCGAAGCCTAGCTTAACATAAAATTCTTAGAGTCACTGCTAATACATGCTCGTTACATAGTTAGTTCTGATTACAAAAGCTTGTTCGGGATCGACCAAGAGTTAAGTTGGGAAGATTTTATGAGTCTATAATTTATATGGTTTCAGAGTCGTTTTATGATCATTTTAAGCACCGAGACCTCGTAAAATCCATACTATTACTCCAAGTTTGTGTTTCAGGGCCAAGATTTTAAAAGAGAGCATTTCGAGGAAATTCAGAGCAAACCGAGCCGAAGGAGGCGCAGGCATGCGCCACCCTGCGCTCCACAAAGAATTCCCGCTGTCCAGATATGTTCCAGCGCATGCCAGCAAAACCCTAGCCGCATCCAGGCAGGGGGGGGGGGGGCAGGCCTGCGCCTGGATTGCGCTAGAGCGACACAAAAACGCGTTTTACAGCCAGTTGAACCAAAATCTTGACCTCTCTATAAATAGAGGTCGAGGGCAACCTTGGAGGAGAGTCCCGACGTGTGTGAAAGTGAGCCGAAGCCCTGCCGGAGTGGATCTACGATACGATGACGAAGACGGTAATTCACAAGCTACGCAATGACTCAGATCTACATTGTTGAAGAGCATACGATGAGCGGCTAATCCCATTAGCCGTTTGCGGAGGATCTACTTCTAAGTTTACTCTACTTTAATTTCTCATGCTTTGATGTATTTGTATTGAGTGAGATCTATTATGTGTATGCAAATGATAAGCATTCGACTATAATTATGATTGTATGTGTTGATTGGTAAAAGCAAGATAGTTTATCGTGGTGTTATTATTTGTACCGAGTCCAATAGCTTAGGGATTAAGACAAGTATTAATAATGTGTATGCTATGCCAAGATTTATTGGTTAAAACATGTTTGAGTAATTTAGTCGCGCAATTGATTATGTCTATGTGATTGTTGCATGAAATTTTCATGAGTAATACTTATTCCGTAGTGATTCCTTGAATGGTTATTCGTCTCTTGATTGTTTATTTACTACGTTAGTTATTTTGCCACTAGTTTTAGTTACAAAGCGATAGTAATTCATTAATCTAAACAAATCATTCAAATCCACAATTTCACAATTTAAGTGCTTTCAATAAACTTATAAGGCTGATAACCTAATCCTATTTACGACCACACTCCCTATGGATTCGACCCTTAGTTCTCTAAGCTAAATAGTGGATTTAAGGACTAAATCTGTGGGTCACAACGACGGCCCGTCATCTGTAGGAGTTCCATTCATGCCTAATCCCCTAAAAGCATTTGGTTTGGGAGTGGTTGACCGAAATCTCGTTACACGGACCATCTAGCTAATCTAGTGAAAAGAAAATAGATAGAAGCATGGTGTTAAAAAGAAAAGTTTGACGTAAACATGCAAAGAGGAAAAGATGGTCGAAAGGCCCCCATGTTTTAAATATTGTATCCTTGAGCTAAAAGGGTATTTCCAAGAGTGAGATACATTATAAAAATTCTAAGGGAAGTATATTTTAACTAAAAACGTCTTCAATTTACATGTTAAGAATTTTAATGCATTAGTATGAAGGCTAGCTTAAGATAAAATTCCTAGAGTCACTGCTTATACATGCTTGTTACATAGTTAGTTCTGATTCCAAAAGCTTTTTCGGCGACGACCAAGAGTTAAGTTGGGGAGATTTGATGAGTCTAAAATTTATATGGTTTGAGAGTCGTTTTATGATCATTTTAAGCACCGATAGTTCGTAAAATCCATACTATTACTCAAAGTTTGTGTTTCAGGGCCAAAATATTAAAAGAAAGCATCTTGAGGAAATTTAGAGCAAACCGAGCCGAAAGGGGCGTAGGCCTGCGCCACCCTGCGCTCCACAATAGAAGGATTCCAACTGTCCAGATACATTCCAGTGCATGCCAGCAAAACCCTACCTGCATCCGGGCGCAGGGGGGGGGGCACAGGCCTGCGCCTGGCTTGCGCTAGAGTGGCGTAAAAACGCATTTTACAGCATGTTAAACCATAAGCTCAACCTCTCTATAAGTAGAGGTCGAGGGCAGCCTTGGAGGAGAGTCCCAACGTGTGTGAAAGTATGTCGAAACCCTGCCAGAGTGGATCTACGATACGAGAACGAAGACGGTGATTCGCAAGCTATGCAATGACTCAGATCTACGATTGTGAAGAGCATACGATTAGCGGCTAATCCCATTAGCCGTTTGCAGAGGATCTACGACTAAGTTTACTCTACTTTAATTTCTCATGTTTTGATGTATTTGTATTGATTGAGATCTACTCTATGTATGCAAATGATAACCATTCAGCTATGATTATGATTCTATGTTTTGATTGGTAAAAGCAAGATAGTTTATCATGGTATTCATATTTGTGTCGAGTCCATTAACATAGGGATTAAGACAAGTAATGAATATTTCATATGCTATGCCGAGATTTATTGATTAAAACTTGTTTGAGTAATTTAGTCACGCAATTAATTATGTCTTTGTGATTGTTGCATGAAATTAAAGTAAGTAATACTTATGTCGTGGTGATCCTGTGAATGGTTATTCGTCTCTTGATTGTTTATTTACTACGCTAGTTGTTCTGCCATTAATTTTAGTTACAAAGCGATAGCAATTCATTAATCCAAAAAAATCATTCAAACCCACATTTTACAATTTACGGAGCTTTCAATAAAACTTATAAGGCTAATAACCTAACCCTAATTACAAACACACTCTCTGTAGATTCGACCCTTACTTGTCTAAGCTAAATAGTAGATTTAAGGACAATTTCTTCGGGTCACAACGACAGCCCGTCAGTTGTACGTTTCCTGGTTATTTTTTTTTTAAGTATTTTAGATGTGCCTTAGCTTTATTCGCAATTTATCACTTGCGGATATTACGACTTAACACATCATCCACAAGTTCCTACTTGCGGATCCCAAAGCACACTAATTACACTTCTGATTTTCCTAAGTCAGTTAATCTCCTAAGTGTTCGCAAGTTACAACTCGCGGATCCATGGTACCCACAAGTTCCTACTTGCGGTTCTACTAGCAAACTCAGTCAAGATTCAAATTTTTTTTTCTAAGTAACTCATCCACAAATCCATCCGAGAGTAACAACTCTCGGATAAAGCACACTCGCGAGTTCATTCATTTTTTCAGCACTTAAAATTTTTCTTTAATCTCACTTAGTGTGTTTGTACAATTAAGGATAAAATCACTTACCAATCTCACTCCAAAGAAGCGTTCATCATGAATCGCGACACTCTCGCTATGGGATTTGGCGGCCTCCAGCTGTGTATTGAGGACGCTACACTCTGTGGAAATCTCCTTTCCTCGATTTCATTGAACGTCAAGAATTAGCTATTAACATTCTCGATTCCATCTACAATGGTCCTGTACAACCTAATATGCCTAAGCCAAATAATCTGATTCCGGAGACGAGGACACTTCGAAGCTAGTTAAAACACCTGAACAAATTAATCGGATTAAGGCTGATAGGATAGCTCGCTCATACATCATCCAGGCTAATCCGAATGAAATCTACATCAACATAGACAGTTTAAGACTGCCCAAGAGATGTGGGAGGCAATTGAGGGACAAATGCAAGGAAATGATCAGAATGCAAAGCAACGTGAAGCGAATGCGTTGAACAACTATGACAAGTTTTCTACAAAAAGATGGACAAACTCTGGAAACCACGTATCACCGTTACCACACGCTGATGAATGAACTCCGCAAGAATGGAGTCAACAAATCTCAAGTAGAGCTGAATAGGAAGTTTGTGAACTCCATGAAACCAGAATGGAAACAATTCGTCTAGTTGATTCGTGAGATAAATGACATCAGCATACACGATCTCTTTAATAGTCTCGTAGTCTAGCAGTCTGAAGTCTCGGGTAAGCTCGAACACAAGAAGCCCGAGAAAACCGCCTCGTCTGACCCTCTTTCTCTTCTCATAGACAAGAAACATAAGTCATCCGCTACTACTAAACTCCTCAAAATACTCTCTGAGTCCTCTGAATCCGATACTGATGATGCTGACAATGATCCTGAGGCTACTAAACTTCAAAATCAGATCTCTCTTCTCTCACGCCTTTCATAAGAAGTTTCCAAATCATCAAAGAAACTTCGACGAGAAACAAAGAGTAAAAAGTATGATAACAAGAGGGACGTGGCTGAGAAACCAAAAGAGGAGGAACCTAAAGCTGACGATAAAGAGAAAGGAAGCTTCGACTGTGGTAAACTAGGCCATTTTGCACGGGAATGTCGTCTTCCGAAAATTGAGAACTACTACAAGCCAAAGTACAATCTCGCCAAGCAAAGGAATGCTTGTAGAGCTCTATTTGCTGAAGAGGAACACTGATTTAAAGATACTGACAAAGAAGAGGATGCTGCAGATCCCATGTGCTTCATTGCCGACACTCAGCCACCAGAATATACGATTCCAGTACTGGAAGTCTCTCTGATGGCTCAAGATGCAAGCTCCAGCAACCCATCTCCCTCAACAGATAAAGAGGTAACCTCTATTCCCGAAGAATTCCTTGTTGAACTAAATGCTTTGCGTAAAGCAGCCGACAAGCTAAAGGTTGGTCAAACTTCCCTTCGGGATGCTCGAAATGAAACATCTGATTTGAAAAAAAATATTTTAGGGTTACGGGCTGATCTATCTAAGACTAATACTGTAATGATGGAATTAACTACTAAATTGGCCAAATTTGAATACGATGATCAAGTGCTTAAGTCTGAAAAATCCCAAGTGATTATAACTATCACTGTGTCCTGGCTGAGAAACAGAATTAGACGAAAAAGTCAAAGACATGGAAGATAGATTTTACAAACGTGGTCAAACGAATCAAACTATAAATATGTATAAACCTAGAAAATTGAAGTCAAAAGACGGTTTAGGTTATACCAGTCATGGGGTCATGCACGAAATGATCAACATACAAGATGATCCCATGTATGATGTTGAGACCATGGGTCGTGGTTTTAAAATGCCTTAACACAAAACCCTGCCGGAAGTGTTAACCGAAGAAGAAGAAAAACGAGCCGAACCTGATAGAAAAGACATTAAATTTATTTATAATTTGTTAAATTACAATTCTCTTCAAAGAAAATTAGATAAAACATTTCGAGAAGATGAATTTGTTGAACCAAAAGAGATCCCACTTGATCCGAACGTGCCAAAACCCCGTGAATATGTACCATATTCTGCTCTAGAACATCAGGCTTCTGATCTAAAACAAAAATTGGAAGATGCAACACGAGATTTTGAGCGAGAACGGATAGATTTTACAAACAAAATGTTAGATCTGGAAGCCGAAATTACTCGACTTAATTCTTCTACGGCTGACACTTCACTGGCTGTTAGCAAATTCCATGACCTTGAGTTAACATTAAACGAAACCAAAGAGTTGTTTGATTCAGACAGAAATAATTTTTTAAGAAAAGAGTGAGTTTAATGAGGCAAGACAACAGTTTTCAGTTCGAGAACAAAATTTCAAAATTGATGCCAACTCATTTGACAAAGAACGAGATCAACTTCTAGCCACAATTAAGGGACTAGAATCTCAACTCATTTCTAATCCATATAATTTAGAAAAACAAGTTTCTGTCTCTAACAACTCTAAGGCAATAATTTCAACTACAGCCAGCGACACAAAAACAATTCTAAGACAACAACATCTCTTAGAAATAAAGAAAGGCAAAGCACCGATGATCATACCTATCATAGAACATGTTGGTAACACTTCTAAATCAGTTCCCGGAAATTCCACTGCCTCTAGCAATACAGGCAAACAGAGTTCCTTGAAACAGAAAGCGCACACACGGTCTAGTAACTCTAAATCTGCAAAGGCTAACAAACAAGTTCGTTTCATTTCAGAAACTCGAGTAAGACCAGAGGGCACACCTCAAAGGTTGGCATCTAAAGACAAGAGTCAAGGAGCAGTTTTAAATTCTTTAAAGTTTTCAATTTCCAATGTAATAAAAGACAAACGTGTGGTTGATTTACATTCTAGTACTGTTTTGAATGATTGTAATGGTTTGAATGCTGTTCTAATTAATGCATACTCATTTGATCAGTTGTTTAAATTGTCCAAAACACCACAAAGAATGTCTAGACCTACATTCTTAAATTATGCTCCTATACTCAAACATAAACACCTCCGCAAACCTAAACTTATGGTCAACAAGAAAACTAACAGGCCTATTAAATATAAGTCTATCTGGGTACCTAAAAGTAGCATCTCTGCAAACAACGACATTAAGTGCACTATCTCTAACGCCGATGGTGGTTCTTCCATTAAGAACCGTAACACAAACGCTAACCCATCTGGACTCAAATTCCGCATAATTTGGGTACCAAAAGTGACTTAAGTGTCTTGCAGTCAATGGCTTCTAATCACCTCGGATTAGGACCCGTTGTTCTTTTTCAACGGCTTTTGAACACCCAGTTCAGAACCCGCTCTTCATATATTCACACATTGCTCTTTCCCTTGCTTTCAGGCAAACAGTGTGTGGATTCTAGACTCTGGATGCTCGTGGCACATGACTAGCCGACAAGATATTCTGTCCAACTACACGTCAACTGATGGTGGTTCGGTGAAATTCGGTAACAATGGTGTTGCTCGAATCTGCGGTTTTAGAGATCTCGAAATGGAAAATCTAAAGATAACTCAAGTCTCGTATGTCCAAGGTCTTGGCCACAATCTCTTTAGTTTTGGCCAACTTAGTAATAAAGGACTTGAGGTATCCTTCAAAGCCAAACGATGCGGTATTCGATCTCTAACGGGTAAGGAAATACTCGCCAACATTAGACGGTCAAACCTCTACACCATCGTTCTCTCGAAAGTCAAGGTCAGCAAGACGATATGTCTCCTGTCCAAGGCCTCATCTCAACAGTCTTGGTTATGGCACAAGAGATTCTCTCATCTGAATTTCAAGAACATAACCAAGCTCGTATCCGAAAAACTCGTCAAAGGTCGACCGGAACTGAAGTTCGACAAAGATCAACTATGTTCAGCTTGTAAAAAGAGTAAGAGTAAGAGTAAGAAAGCCTTACACAAACCGAAGCCAGTCCCCACACCACAAAACCTCTGGAGCTTATCCATATGGATTTGTGTGGTCCAATGCCCAATCAGAGCATCAATGTCAAGAAGTATATACTGGTGATGGTCGACGATTTCTCACGCTACTCTTGGGTAAAGTTCCTACGCACGAAAGTTGAGATGCCAGAACTGATCATCTCATTTCTGAAGCAGACCCAAGTAACCTTGTAGGTCCCAAAAGGTTTCACTAGTGTATTGTTCTAAGCTGTAGAGGGGGGGGGGAGTGAATTCAGCAAATTAAAACTCAACACTCTTTTCTCAATATTTGTGTATATTATCAACAAGTGTTAATTATAAACAAGTTTGAACTGCGGAATGGTTCAAACTGAGATGACAGATACAACATATGTTTAACTAATCTAAGACACACTCAGACTAGATACAATGAATACACTCACTAAGATGAACTCACTGCTTACAAGACACAGATGGACAGCATGAATTAGAACAGCTTGGATACACGTTACTCTTTTATTCAAGCAGACATGCATGCATGAAAAACACACTTCTATGCACCATCTGGATTTCTCACACTTGGTTCTCTCACATTCCTTAAAAGCTTCCTTTTATACTCTCACTGAGAATGTCAATGAAGCTTCCTCATTCGACAAGGAGATAGTGGGATGTCTTTCCAAAAAAGACAAAAACAACTTTTTTGTACATTCTAATAATGCAGACTTGTCTCTATATGGCAAAATATTTGTCTTTTCCATTTTGTCTCTTTTTCAGAAGCCTTTAACCAAAAGAGAAATGTCAACTTTGAACATTTCATCTTCTGTTAAGGCCATTTTGATATAAGAAATGGTCTGTCACCCATTTCAGATATCCCTTTGTCTTCATGTAACAGAGCAGCGTAGGCAGCTTTTGGAGCTTCTGTTTTTTCACTTTCTCTTTGACTTTGTAACTACTCTTGTAGTCCAAAACAATACATGGGAACATGGAAACATATTCCATAAAGTGTTTAGCCTGTTCACAAAGAACAGCAACTGTTCACAAAGAACAGAACACTTAGCATTTGTCCAAGCTGCTCAACACAATAGAGCAGCGTAGACAATTTATGTCCAGCCTGTTCAACAGAATGAACAGCTTGGGCAATCTGTCTTAGTTGCAACAAATGTATCAGGGTAAACAGCTTTGACTTATATGGCAAATCACTTTTCAGATTTCAATAAGGCATTAACATGCCTTAAATTATACCTTCAAGTGCATCAAACAGGTTTGATTAAAAATATCCCCGTAGGATGTAGAACAGTTTTGACTGAGGCCTTTTTGTGCCTAACAATCTCCCCCTATTTGCAATAATCAGTTTAAATTGATCCTATGAATAAACATTATATAATTTTACAATACATTTTATTGAAATAAAATTACTACATTTAGGTAAATTATAGGATCAGTTTATATATACTAATTTTGATTACAAACCAACATATGTTCTTACAAGAGTACAACTAATGTACTAATGTAGATTACCACTAATGTATAATAAAAATTACAACTAATGTAATAGAGTACAACTTATGTACATAAAGAAATTCAACATGCTGGACTGTTGATGGTGGGAGCAAATAACGGCAAGCCTGTCCAAATGATGGACAGCTTCCATTCTTCATCTACTCAGTAGCAGATGGACCTCCAAGCTGTGGTGCTTCTTCTTCAAACATTTTCTCGAGTTGCTCCCTAGTTTCTTAAATTTCCTTCATTTCAACCCTTAGGAATCTAAATTTGGGATGTTGAAGCTCTCCTCTCTCATGGAACCCTTTGAGCTGTTCCTAGAAAGTTGCTTACCATTTTACAGATTTTCTTAAGTAGTTTGCGTGTCTAAAAGCAATGAGCTGCTTAAGACCAACCTTGTGCAAAGCTGACTCTGGAAACAATTTTTCTTCGTTAGGGGATCTACAAAAAATACCCCAAGTTCAGGTTCCTCTATCAGCTTGTCTTCCTCATGTTCCACTCCCCTGGGCAGGCTGTGATCTACTCCTTTGATCTCAACGGCTACATCACCTTGATCAATCATTATCAGGAGTTCTTCCAGCTCAGTATCCTTTCTCCTCCTTCTGGCCTTTATCTTGGGTTCAACCACTGAGGTACCCTTAAATTATTCTTCTGGAATCAGGCCAAGATTCTTCACTCTCTCCATTAACGTTTTGACACATGCCCTAATAGTCTTAGCAGTTTCAGACATAGACTGGCTCATGTAACAACCAATTCCACCCATTCTCTGAATCCCATTTGAGCAACATAAGTGTGTTCATATGATTCCAGTTCTGGACCTTCAACATCGATTCTGGTTATTTGTAGTTCCCACTGTGTGCCTTTCTTTGAGATGGGAACAGCTTTGACAATTGTTTCCTTAGCAAGCCTTCTGTTTGCAACATCAAAGTACTTTTTCCTTGCAAGGTTGTCAAAGCTAATCTGGGCTCTTGCAGAGGAGGATGCTGGCTTAGACTTGGTCACAAAGACCTGAGCACCTTGTTCTTTCTCTCATTCCTTCTCAACCACTGACTCTTTGGCAGCCTCTAGCAGTTTCCTCTGAACATCCATGGAAGGCATTTTAATTTTTCTTGCCTCCTTGTATGCAAAGGCTTTTGTAGCTTTAGCAGAGGCTTGATATTTCTTTAGCTTTTCAAAGGCTCGAAGCTGCTCTTCTTTGAACTCATAATAGGTCTTCATAGGAAAACCCATTTCTTAGGCTCTGGCCTTGTCAAACTTCAGTTCAACAGCTTTGAGGTAGTCAGGGTCCACTTTGGCTTTCCTCTTTCCTTTAGCTGTTGTGGTTGGAACAACTTAATGTTCTTCTTCTTCTTCTATTTGCTCTAGTATTAGATGCCTCCTTCTGCTTGGATTGTCCCTAGGAATGGACTTCTCCCCCTTAGATGGTGCAGGGTTTGGATCCAACCTGACTAGGCTAAGCAGCTTCAGTTGATTGTGAGACATCCACAGTAGGACCTGTTTGTGAAGCACCTGCTGCTTGACCTACAGATGTTGACTTCTTCATAGAGGGCGATGAAGATTTCTCCCCCTTAGACTTGGTCTTTGAGGAACATGTGTTCTCCCCCTTTGAAGGAGATGGCACATAGCCTTCAACACTGGGTCTTCCTGGAGAAACGAATTCAGCAGGCTGGGCAGTAGTTTTGGCAGCAGGTTTGGGGCCAACAAGGCTATGCACTAAGACACCCAGGTTGTCCTTCACCTCTGCAAGTTGGGCAAGACAGATTTGAAGAGAAGAAGATTGGGAAGTGGCAAGAGATGACAGCTGAGAGATGGCTTCCCTGTCAAAAGCTTTGAAAAGCAAACTTTGAAGCTGTGCAAGATTTAATTCAAGAGAATCATGCATATCATAAAGGTTTGATGACACAGAATTTGACAGAGAGACTACTAAAGTGTTCAAGCTGGCCAACGTGGAAGGATGAGTATTTGTGCAAGTGTCTAGGAGAGTTGACAATTGTTGGGATACAGGTGCCAGAGAGGACACAGAGTCCTGTTGAGTAGAAAGAGTGGAGGAGAGGGTAGTGGAGAGTGTTTGCAGCTGTCAGGATTGATCATCTTGAGGAGGAGGGGTTGGAAAGGAAGTCTTGAACGAATCAAAAAATCCTTTAAGTTGTGCACACACAGAGTCTGAGATTATGTAAGGTAGGGAGGTCATGGAGTTTTCCAAAGAGCCAACTTTGTTGGTCAGCAAAGAGATTTGATCCTTCAAAGGAAGATCTTTGGGGGATGGAAGAGTATGTGTGGATTGTTTGGATCGGGTTGATGGTGAACAATGAGAATGAGATGATGATGAAGCATGTGTTTGAGGATTTGTGGGGGAAGGCAGGGAGACTTTAGAGAGAAGTTCCATAGCCTAGGCATATGATAGATGACCCAGGGTGGAAGGGTTAAGAGATGCTTCAGCAGTGGCTACATCTGCATCATCAGGAGTGGTGGTAGGAGTTGGTGGCCTTTCAGATGCTGCTTGTGTTGCAACACCTTCATCAAGACCTGGGGTGGTTCCCTCAGCTGTACCTTGGTTTGTAGTTACCTCTTCATCAGGAGATGGGATGTGCATTTCAACATCAGCAATGGTGAAACCTGCTGATGGAGTTTGAAATAGGGTGGCAGCCCAACTAGAGGGATGTTCCATTCCCTTTGGTTCATCAGCTTGGGAGGATGGTCCTTCAGCAGTTGTTGGGTGTACAGCAGCTGCATCATCAGGAGCAGAAGTTTTAGGCTGATCTGCTGGATGGTCTATTCCAGCACTTTTGGCACCTCGTGCAGACTCAGATAGTGTTGGAGAAGTATGAAGTGGAGACTGTGTGGACTCAGTGTGTAGTGGAGTGAACTCCTATCTTTCAATATCCTCAGCCTGTTGGTAGGCTGGGATAGTGGATGTGGTAGTCTCCATGTGTACAACTGGTTCCTGTTGGGAGGAACCAGATGGTCTAGGCTGACTTTGGATCGACTCATGTTGGAGTGAAGCCTGCTCCAAAGATGCTGAACCTTCTTCCAAAATAGGAGAGGCAGCATGGGTTGCTTCTTTTTCAACTGACTCCTATTGAGAGGGATCAGAGGGGCTAGTTTGGGTAGATGGTTTCTTCCTAGCTAAGGATTTTCTCCTTGAATATTGAGACATTGTGGGGGATTGAGGAGAAGTATTGTTTGGACTGGTGGTGAGACTGGGTCAGAAACAAGGGGTTAACCTGTTCCATAGTTGTAGGTGCCACAGAGGCACCAGCCACAAAGGCTTCAGGTTCAACAAATGAACCAGGGTGAGAAGTCTGCTCCCCCTCAGCCACTGAGGCTGATGGGGCAGACTTGGAATAAACGGTTTTAGCCTTCTTGAGAACAGGCTCAGCTTCAGTCGATTCCAGGCCCCTTTTGATCAGCTTGGGCCTGGATTTGGATTTTTTCTTGGGAGCAGCCACTGGATCCACCCTCACAGCAGAGGGTCCTTCCACCAAACCAAGTAACCTCCTCATTGGTGTAGAGAGAGTAGGTTCATTTGAAAGAACTGGAGTGTAGAAAACTCTATTCCCAATGACAGGGAATCCAGCAGTAAGTAACAGGGGTTGAGAGTTGTAGAGTTGCTCACAACAAACATGTCTGAATATGAGGCTCAGAAACCTTAGATATCTGACAGCAACTGGGCGAGTTTCCTACTGCACCAAGTTCCTCAGATTCACAAAAATCCAACAAGCCATGTTCAGAGTAGTCACATCCACAAGCTGTAGGACTATGGGGATTTCATCTCTGCTAAGCTGGTCAAATGAACCAACCTTGCTACCAAAGCACATCACCACCGAGGAAAATAAGAAGCTGTAAGTAGGTGATAAATCCATTCTGAACAGAGTGACTCCAACTTTGGGTTCTGCTACACCACAAGATGTCGTAGTTCTAAAGGACAAGCTTAGTGAACAGTGTGTTAGATTAGAACTGTTGTACGAACATGTTGAGGCATTGACAAAAGAGCTTAAAACCAAAGAAGTAGAGCTAGCAGAATCTAAGGTAAAGGTAGCTGAGGTAAATAGTAAACTTGAAAAGTTTAGGAACTCATCACTCAACCTAGGGAAAATCTTAGATGCACAGCGTCAGTCTAAGAAGCCTGTAGGTCTAGGGTATCATGAGAGTCCTCCACCTTTCAATGATAATTATGTATCTCAACCTCAGAAGAAAGCTGAAAAATCAGTTGAATCAGAGGAAATACCGGAACCAGTGTCTGAAATTGCTAACGAAAATGAAACTAAGGTGACTGCTAATAATATCAAGATTAAGAAAGTTAAATTTGTGCCATCCTCTAGTGATAAACCTGTAGGACAACACAAAATTGACTTTAATGATCAGGAGGAGGAACTAGTCGCTATAGTTGAAACAAAAGAAACAGACACTAGTGAGACACCTAAGTCAAAGGGCACTCATAAAAAGTCAATTGACAAAATGTATTGCTTTAGATGCACGAAAGCGGGCATGTTGCTTCTCGTTGTCCACATAGGAAGGTAGAGTATACACCTAAAACTGGAAAGCAGGAACAACATAAGCCTTCTCCAAGTGTTGCAAGCACTAGTAGTTCTCAAAATACCGAGAAAACTGTGCAAGCTGCACCTAAATCTGCTGTGAAACAAATGCCTGTGTTAGGTCGACCCAAAGAAGTGATTAGGACTAATTCACCAAATAGAGTCATTAATCAATCTAGGTCAGGACCACAACAGAATTATAGGTGTACCACACCTAGCAGAGCTTACACTCCGGTTAGGTCACATACTCCTGTAAGACATCAAACACCAGGTAGAGCTCAGGGATATCAGTCGGAAATGCATTATAATCGTTATTATTCGAGACCTCCACAACAAATGCCTACTCAAAGGCCGAGAGTGAACTTAAATCACTCTGCACCACAACAGACTCCAATTCAAAAACCCAAGTCACCTGAACGGAGAGATGGGTATTTGAAAGAGTTTAAGTATGTGGACGAGAATGGTATTACCAAGTCAGTTGTGGCTTGGGTTCCCCGTGATAACTAACCTATTTTCTTTCATGTGCAGGAGATAACTACAGGTCCAAACAACAAATGGTTCGTCGACAGTGGTTGCTCCAGGCACATGACAGGGGAAAGAAGTCTCCTTGCAGACTTCAAGGGAGGGAATCGGGGATTTGTATCATTCGCTGGCAATAAAGGAGGGAATATCACCGGTACTGGAGTGGTCACTAATGGGACTATCAAACTGGATCAAGTTTATCACGTTGATAAACTGGTTCACAATCTCATTAGTGTATCTCAAATCTGTGATAAGAAGAACTCAGTACTCTTCTCTGATACTGAGGCGTTAGTGCTGAAACCGGGATTCAAGGTACCTGAAGAATGGATACTGATGAGGGCTCCAAGGAAAAATGACCTGTACATGCTCAACATGAACAAGCCGGAATCTTCGATGGGACCAATTTGTCTGCTATCAAAAGCTTCAGAGACTGAGTCGGTTTTATGGCATAGGCGCATGGCACACTTGCACCTAAGGAAAATGAACTACATTACTAAAAATGGACTGGTGCAAGGTATTCCCAATAAGAGTTTTCAGTTCGAGGATAAGTGTCTACCGTGCAAGAAAGGCAAACAACACAAGAAGGTACACAAATCCAAGACTCAGAACTTAATCGCTGCCACATTCGATTTCTTGCATATGGATCTCTTCGGACCAATCTACAAAAGGAGTATAGGTGGTAGTTGGTACTGTTTGGTTATTACTGATGATTACTCACGTTTTTCTTGGGTTTTCTTTTTAGGTACAAAGGACGAGACGGCTGCCAAGCTCATCGGGTTCTTATACCAAGTGGAAAACTCTTACGGAACAGAAAAACAGGACTTTGATTGAGGCAGCAAGGACAATGCTTTCGGATTCAAAGCTTCCTACCATGTTTTGGGGGGAGGCAGTGAATACCGCGTGCCATGTTTTAAACCAGGTCCTTACTGTCAAATCATTGAACAAAACCTGTTATGAAGTTTTGAATAAAAGGCCACCAAATTTAACTGGCTACGAACCTTTTGGGGTACCATGTACTTTAATGAACACAAAACATCAACCTAAGTTTGGTGAAAAGGCTGACGAAGGATACTTCCTAGGTTATGTGCCGAACTCACCAAATAAAAGTGTTTTTAATAAATCAAATGGTACAGTAGAGATTGTTTATAACATTGAAGTCACAAGTTATACACCTGAACCCCAAACAGGTCCGGAATGGATAATTGATTATGACAAATTGTTTGAGTCATTTAACATTCCTTTGGATGGAAATGCAGGTACAATCGAACAGGACTTGTCGTCATTAAACTTGAATGACGAGGGTTAAAGTTTTCCGAGGACCACCTTTCCATCAACATCCAAGCCTACATCAACTGAAGATAGATCTCCAGAGGAAAATGATTCTGAAGTGCCTACAGACGAAAATTAGACAACAAATTCTAACTCTGAAGACAGTGTCCATGAGGAAGAAAATGTGGAGTCTGAAGTCGTTCCCCCGTTAGGAGAGATAGGATCAAATTTGGGAGATAATCTGAGAGTTGACGAGATAGAAACATCTAGGATCAACAAGAATCATCCTATTGAGAGTATCATAGGAAATCCTAATGCTGGTGTGAGGACTAGGAGTAGTTTGAATAACAACACAGTGATGTTTGTCGATAATCAATGACTCCGAGGCCTTTCATACTTGCCTCTACTCATGTTTCATCTCGCAAGTAGAGCCGAAAAATGTGCAAATGGCACTAAAAGACAACTCTTGGGTTGAAGCGATGCAGGAAGAACTGGCACAGTTTAGGAAAGTAGAAGTGTGGGAGTTAGTTCCGTTACCTCGAGGAGAAGTTGCTATAGGAACCAAATGGGTTTTTAAGTGCAAAAGAGATGATCGGGGTATTGTCACTCGCAACAAAGCAAGACTGGTGGTAAAGGGTTTCAACCAAGAGGAAGGAATCGATTACAATGAAGTGTTCACGCCAGTGGCAACGTTGGAAGCAATTCATTTGTTTCTGGCTTTTGCTTCCTTCAAATGATTTAAAGTTTATCAGCTAGATTGTAAGAGTGCTTTCCTTTATGGGAAAGTGAAGGAACTGGTATATGTGGAACAGCCGCCCGGGTTTACAGATCCGAAATATCCAGAAAGAGTATATCGTTTCGATAAGGCTTTGTATGGATTACATCAAGCACCGAGGGCGTGGTAGGAAACACTATCCAATCATCTTTTAGACAACGGGTTTGAAAGAGGGAGAATAGATAGTACGCTGTTTGTGAAGCGAAGAGGTGAACATTTCATCTTGGTACAAGTGTACGTCGATGATATAATTTTCGGGTCATCAGACGAGCAGATGTGCACAGATTTTGAAAAGGTGATGAAGTCAAAGTTTGAGATGAGTGCAATGGGTGAGTTAAACTTCTCTCTGGGTTTGTAAGTCGAACAGAGGAAGGAGGGCATGTTTATTCATCAGACGAAGTATGTCTATGATATCTTAGAGCGCGTCGGGATGGAAGGAACCAAGCTGACAGCTCACTTCAGCACGCCGATTCAAGTGAATCATTATCTCGAACCGGGTACAGAAAGTGATACCGATATGGATCCGACGTTATATCTGGCCATGATTGGGTCACTCATGTATTTAACTACTTCTAGACCTGATATAATGTTTACTGTATGTATTTGTGCTAGGTTTCAAGCTAATCCAAAAGAGATGCACATGAAAGCTGTGAAGCGGATTCTGAGATACCTCAAGTCGAAACCGAAGCTGGGACTTTGGTATCACGCGGAGGGTGATCTGGAATTGGAGGCGTTCACGGATTCAGACTACAGAGGATGCAGCTTGACGCGCAAGTCAACAACTGGAGGTTGTCAGTTCCTAGGAGGGAGACTCGTTTCCTGGCAATGCAAGAAACAAACTTCGGTAGTCGTGTCAACGTGCGATGCCGAATATGTTGCTGCTGGTAGTTGCTGTCCACAGGTTCTGTGGATACAAAAACAATTGCGGGATTACGGTTTGACTTATACTCATACTCCTATTAGGATAGATAACCAGTCAATAATTGCAATAACCAATAATCCAGTTAAACACAATAAAACCATGCACATAGACATAAGACACCACTTTATACGTGATTGTGCTGAAAAGAATTTAATTAAGCTGGTAAAAGTGGCAACGAATGATAATAATGCGGATTTATTTACCATAGCTTTTGATAAGTCACGTTTTGAGTATTTAGTTCAACAAAACAGAATGCGTAATCCAGAGTAAGTTGACCTTAGTAGAGTTTATTTCCTTTTATAGCAATAGCATTTCTTTCTTTTTATAGTAAGTTTAGCAGCTTAGGATATTTTCCTTTTATAGTAAGTTAGTAGGTTATTTCATTTTCTTACTCTTATTTATGAAAAACATAAGAAAAAGAGAGAATACCATAAAAAGTTAAAAAAAAAAAAGAGAATATCAAAAAATGAGTTAAGTCTTAGACACATAGGTTCAAAGTGACGAAAATTAGCACAGTCGATACAATCTCTAAGTGTTTAGCTTGCACACAAAATGCACCTAAAATTCTAAGTGTTATACATTATCTAGTATGATGTGTTGGTAGGCATAATACATATAGGGAGTCTCAAGGCTAATAAAATATTCAAGAAAAAGTCAGACGTGTCACTAACTTAGATGTATGACCAAATGGTCTTAATTTTTATGTTAGAGACATACAGACATTGATTCTAAATGAGGTATGCAAACTTTCTGGGGGATGTATAGCAACATCAGATACATCTTAAAGAAAGGAAATGAATAGAAAAATCATATACTGAGTTAAGAGTCAAAACAAGTAACTCTGTTGTACGTAAGTACAGACCTGTTGCCTCTGTTTTGACTCGAGTTAGCAAGATAAGTCGCTTTGTTGTAAGTTGGTACAGACCTGTCACCGTTGTCTTGCTAGCTTTAAAAATAAACTTTAAGACACACTAAGACACTTTGTTGTATGTAAATACAGACCTGTGTCCGACGTTTGTCTTTTAAAGAAAGTTTGCAATACTGAAAAGTTAAAATCATTGTGTGTATGCCTTGATCATAAAAGTATGTCTATGTATGAGTCACGTAGGGTAATTTCTTGATAAATAAAAAGGCCAAGGGATATTCCAAAATTTAACATGTTTAAAGGGAAAATAATACCAACATTCATCTAGAAATGTGTGTCACGACAAACAATAAAAGGAATCAAAAAATTCCTAAGTGTGAAAGCAAGAGACTGAAAGTGCGTATTTGACATCGCTATCTGATTGAACCTTTCTTTGACTATTCTCGTCAAAAATATTCTGTTAGTGTTAAGTATAGATTGTAAATTTTAATAAAAATTTGTAGATTAGTTTAAGTTTAAATTGTGTTCAAAAATTTTAATTTCATTTTATTTTATTTTATTTTACTTTATTTTTATCTTACTTTATTTTATTTTAGTTTATTTTAGTTTATTTTATTTAGGAAAAAGGTCAAAGTTACTGAGGATGCATTTTAGTTGAATAAATAAACATTATGTGAAAATCTTGTGCTTAGTGCAAATAAATTTTGCATAGTTTGTTCCGTTACACGAAAAAGTTGAAAAAATTGAAAAAGTTGAATTTAATTCAAAGATTTTCTAAGTCTTCAAAATTTTCAGATTCAATTCGAATTTAAGCCAAAGTCAAACATTACATTCGAATTTGGCAGATAATTCGAATTAGGAGACAAATTCGAAGGTGGTTAGTATAAATAGGTCAACAGTGAACATTCATTATTCACCTATTTTCGAATTTAGTCCTTCGAGTTTACATTGTGCGATTTCGAGTTTATAGCTTCGACTTTGTCGACTTCGAGTTTTCTACTATTTGTCGAGATTTTGTCAGTTTGTGTTCGAGTATACTACCAAATCTAGGTGTAATCAACATCTTTATACAACAATTAGGAAGTATTTAGACCCAATTTGTGCAAAAATCGACCGATTTGGAGGTTTTAATTGTGTGAACTTTGTAATTCAAAATCACAAAGTTTGAACCGTTCAAACTTCAAATAAATAGCAAATATTTTCAATTAGAACCTATTAGGACTAATGAATGTGATTTTCTAAGTCTAATTGGTTTTAATCTTGGATTTTTGTTTTGAAATAACCGACGTTCGAGTTTGTTCTTAGTTTCGAATTTGTCACTAAATTCGAACATACCAATAAACTCGAATGAGGGCTGGTATTGAATATGATATTCGAATTTGCTATTAAAATCGAAATATTTGACTAATTTTTAAGTCAAAATTGTAGAAATTCATACGTGTTGGATTTTGAACTTACATAAGTTCAAAATAAAACAAATTTGAATTTAAACAAGTTTATTTTTATTTTGTCCATTCTAATATATTATATACTTAAATTTGCAGATATGGCGGATAGAACGTTTATCCAAAAGCATAATATGGTCGTGTCTCCAGACCGTGAGATGCCTGAAGCTCAGGCATTCCGCCAGATGATGGATTTTTTGGCTGCTTCAAGGGTTTCTTATGCCCTTTCGCACAATGTACAGATAGTGCTGGCTTATGTTAGGCAGTTTTGGGGTCATCTGCAGGTCGACTGTACAGTTACTCCGACTGTATTAAGGACCAGAATAGCCGGGCAACCCCTTGTGTTCTCAGCAGATGTATTGCGCAGGGTCTTGCAGTTGGGGTCTGCAAAGCAAGAAGCTGGACCAATAGACTTTCCGTTGGATGTTAGGCAAGCTGCGTTCCTAAGAATGGGGTATGGCCTTGATGTGGCAAAGGCATCATATATAAAAAGTGGTTTAATAGGGCAGTGGAGGTATTTAGCACTTGTCTTCATGGTGTGCTTCGCTCCAAAGAAAGCCGGTTTTGACTACATAGTATCAAAGATGCAGTCGGCAATGATAGCATTAGTCTACAATCAGAGGTTTAGTTATTCTGAAATGTTCTTTGCGGAGTTTGTTCACTAAATAACAGCTCTAGCAAGAGAAAGATTTTTGATGTATCCAAGGTTCATGATGATGCTGATCAGACATTTCTTGCCAAATCTGCCGCAATTGCCAGAGATTCAAAGTGTTGCAGTGATCGACAAAAGGATTTTTGCAGATTATCAAGCCCACAGGGGTGCATTGGTGAGACCAGCAGATGCGCCACTTTTTGGTGCAAACTGGGCTGGAGAAGTACAAGTTCAGCAGCAGCCGCAACAACAACAGCAACAGCAGAGGCCTTAGCAACAACAAAGAAGGAGGCAGAGAGCTCCAGTTATACAAATTCAGGCTACAAGGCCTTCATCGAGCAGAGTACAGGAGTCAAGTGAAGCAGGTCCTTCAACGGACGCTGCTGGTCCTTCAGTTGTAGCCCCAGTAATTGATCCACGGGTGGAGACTTTAGAAGAGATTTGGGCTCAGGGCTCGCATGCAAATGAAGAAATTACAACTGAGCTTGTTGGAGATATTCTGGAACCTCCAGTTGATGAAGAGGATATTCTGCGCTAGATAGATGAGTATATACCTGATGTAGAGGGTCAAGCTGTGACCACATCTGAATCTGAGTCAGAAGAGCCTGAAGAGCCTGAAGTAGAAGAAGTAGCTGAAGAAGAAGCAGCAGAGGAGATTGAAGATCCGGCTGTCCGTATAGGCAGATATGGATCCAAAATAGTAGTTATCGATGAAGAGGCAGTAAAGAGAAGAGCATCGAGAGATTCCAATGACAATGACTCTAACTATGAAATTTAGGATACTGCTCCTTTGGTGCCTAGGCAGAGGGCCAAAAGGCATCGATTTATGCAGGGAGCTTCGTCTGCCTATGCCTCTGAGCCTGAAACACCATCCGCTCAACCATCTATTCCACCACCACCCGTTCAATCATCAATTCCACCACCAATCATCCCGTCACCTATCACATCCATACCATCAACCTCATCCACCTTCACTGACAACCAAAGGTTTTCTGAGTTCAGAAGCAAGGTTGATTTCCAACAAGTCCAAATATTTCAGCTTACGAAAGCCGTCGGCGAACTTCTAGCACATAATGCAAATATTGATAAAGAAAATCTTGAGCTGAAGACGTTCGTTGCCGATCAGGCTTCAGAGATCCGCACTATGAGGTCCCTTATTGAGCAATTAATGAAAAATCTAAAGGCTCAGGAAGAGACTAGTTGCAGGGATACTGAGGAGTTAAGAAGGGAAGATGATGACGAAGGCAATGATTCCGATGCACCAAAAGACAATGAGCCAGTAGATATTTCTGCTGCTCAACACGCCGAAGTTCAGGGGGAGCCAAGTCAATCTGGAGCTGAAGGAGGTGAAGGAGGTGAAGCTAGTCCCTCAAAGACTGTTGAGAGCGAAATAATAGACGCTCTAAGGGATATTGAGGAAGAAGTGATGGAAATTGATTTTGAGGAGGAGATAGAGGAGTTGGAAGAAGGAGAATTCGTACCGGAGGAAGTAGTTGATTGGAGCTTTTATGACGAAGTGATAGAGGATGAAGACGACAATGTCAATGAAGTAATTGTAAATTCTCAGCCTATCACGGAGTTATATGTTCAATGCCATCACAATGTGGTTGATATTGATGACATCAAGCTAGCCTCGGTAGCGGATTTTGAACTTGAAGAAGCCGAGAAAGAGCCATCTAGGGCTGAATTGATGAATTTGTGGTTCAGGAAAGAAGAAAAGAAGACAGAGCCGAAGATGAAGATGAAGAAAAGAATGAGAGTTCCGGGCTCAGAAAATCTCTCTGGAGGAATTATCAGCTGGTTCTTTGACAGAGAATTACAGCTATTTATATTGAAAAGGAGAGATGGACTCCAATACCTAACGCGGACGCTTAGAGTTTTTAATACATTACTGAAGGTTGAAGTAAAGGATTTGGCATGGAAAGAGCTGATTAATATTGGTGACGACCCGTATGCTGAAGTGATTGCAAAGATTATAAGAAAGGAGGGTCGGTCAGGCAAATTTGAAAGGATCAACCCAAGAACCGGGAAGAGAGTCTAGGACGAATCAAGAATAGATCCTAATACAGGTAGGCCATGGGCCAAAATGGTATACAAACCTGTAAGATGTTTGAAGAAGGTGCCAATGAAATCGATGCCACAAAATGTTTTAAGTAACTTGAAGTGGTGGTATATCGATAACGAGACTGCTGAAGCTGTAATGGAAGATGCACAGGACAAAGTTATTTTGAAGGTGTATGATCCACTACACTTAATAAATCTATCAAAGGACAACAAGAAGAAGCTACATGATCAGCCTATCTTCTTCCACGAAGGATGGAGATCTAAAGCCAGGAAGTTCCAGAAGATAGTAAGAATATGTATAGATATAGGTCTATATGCAGGTAGTAGTCTATACGGACCAAGTACTTAGTCAAATTGTAAATAGTTAGAAGCTATCGTCAAGGGGGAGTCTGTTAGTACACTCTGTGTGACGATAGCAGTCTAAGTTTTGATAGCATTTTGTGGAAGTCAAGTAACTTGGTATTGAATATTGAATAGTGTTTGATATATATGCTTATGTGTGTTTGATAGTTGGTTGATTGTATGTTTGAACTTGGTGTAATGTGTTACAAGAAGTTCAAACATAAAGTTCAAAAATAAATTCGAACATAAGTTCAAATATAAGTTTAATATGTTTAATATGTGAGGTTCGAATTTAGAGGTAAATTCGAATTTGTCATGAGGACAAATTCAAATGGGCCTTGGGCCTGATTCGAATTTGTCCTAAGACAAACTCAAATCTGTCAGTATAATTAAGGGTTAATTGGATTAATTATCAGACTTTTTGGCAGAGACTTTGCAGACATGTTTAGTGCGATTAGCAAAGGCGATCTCGAACTTGCAAGTTTCCAGAGAGTTGTTTCGGAGAGAATCATCATGTAGGGGCGTTCGTAGTCGTTCGTCTAACACCGTGGTAGTCTCCGTGTTTCAGTGTGTGTGATCTTACCGTCAAGCCGCTAACGAGGATTCCGCACTCGTTGGACGGTGTCGCGTCGAGATGGATCCGTAGAGTCAAGACCTTACACCTGTTCATCTGTTGAACATGACCTTCCATTGTTGAACACATCAGCAAAAGATCCAAGGAAATCATCATTGATTGGTTCAGGACATGGTGTATTATTTATGTCAGTACATTTATTCACACAGGTTGTATCAATATAATCATCATCATGTCCATTGTGGTTAACAGGTTCCACTCTTGGTGTAGTGGGAGCTTTTGAGTCCTTTTCTTCATTGATGGAACGCATGAGATTATCAAAGCTGAACTCTCCTGAAACTGATTCAGGAACAGCTTTGGTGGAAGCACTCCGGGACTCTTCAAAGGTGACATTTATAGATTCATCTATCACCTTTTTTTGCAGTTGTATACTCTGTAGGCTTTAGAGATAGCAGAGTATCCAACAAACACACCTTCATCAGCTTTGGGTTCAAACTTTGCCAGTTGGTCTCTCTGATTAGAATGAAGCAGGGACATCCAAACACATGGAAATAGTTAATATTTGGCCTTTTCCCTTTGATTAACCCATAGGGAGTCTTGTTGAACCTTTTCACCACCAAGGATCTGTTTTGGGTGAAGCAGGTAGTGTTAACAGCTTCAGCCCAAAATGATGAAGGAAAATCTGATGCACACAGCATGGTTCTAGCAGCTTCAATGAGAGTTCTGTTAATCCTTTCAACAACTCCATTTTGTTGAGGTGTTCTTACAGCTGAAAAGTTTTGTGAGATCCCTCTTTCTTCACAGAAGTCCTCAAGAGTACCGTTTCTGAATTCAGTACCATGATCATTTCTAAGCTGCTTAACTTGAGCAGAGTTCAGCATCTCCATCTTTTTGATAAACCCAATATTTTCTCTAGCAGCCTCTCCTTTGCTCTTCAGAAAGATCACCCATGTAAACATGGAGAACTCATCAACCATTACTAGAGTGTATCTTCTACCTCCTAGAGTTCGGACACTGACTGGTCGAAACAAGTCCATGTGGATTAAGAAGAGAGGAGTATCAATAGAGAAATTATGCTTAGATTTAAAAGATATTTTTCTCTGCTTGCCTTTCTCACAAGCTGTGTAGAGGTTTTCCTTAACAAAGGTTATAGAAGGCAAACCTGTTACCAACTCATTCTTACAGTGTTTGTTGATATTCTTGAAGTTCAGGTGTGATAGCCTTTTGTGCCATTACCAGTTCATGTCTGTATTGCTTCTGGAGATAAAGCAGGTTTCAGTTGTGGGATCAACAGATTTCATGTCCACAACATCTACACCTTTCTTCCTTTGTTCACACAACACAACTTTGCCTTCGAAATCAAATATGTAACCCTGGTGCTCATCAAAATTAACCTTGTAGCCAACATCACACAGTTGACTTATGCTTACAAGATTGCGTTTCAGCCCAGACACATAGGCTACTCTTTTGAATATAGCAGCACCAGCTTGAAGGTTTCCAAATCCTTCTGTAGATCCCTGAACATTGTCACCAAATGTGACTTTTGGCCCTTTTTCAGGCCTGAGATCACTCAGCAGATCCTTGCAACCTGTCATGTGGCCTGAGCAGTCACTGTCCAAGTACCAAACCTGGGATGGTTGTTTGACCTGCAGAGTGTGATAGGAAAATATTAGTTATTTTTAGGGGAACTCATCATAGGTATGAGTTCTCCTACTTCATCAACATTTGTTGATGGACCAGTAATATCAACAGTAATATTTCCTATTTAGATTGTATCAGCTTGGATACTATATTCATTGACCATGTTACTTCCAACACTGCTGGTTTTTGCAATGATGGAATTAGCAGAGTCAGCAGGCCTCATATCCTCAGTTTTAGGACAGTCTTTGGCTATGTGTGTCTTCTTCCCACATTTATAACATTTTCTTTTCTTGGTCTTTTTGGAACAAGTACTTCCAGAAACACATTCTGATGCATTTTCGTTGAGCTTCTCAGCATGTTTAGCAAACTTATTACTGTTTTTAGAGGAATCAACACTTTGAGTAGAAGGAATAATGGCAATAGCTTTACCTGTATCCTCTTTCCTGTTTTTAGGAGGACATATATCAAATATAGGAAGTTTGATTGGCCTTTAACCTTCCACAGGTTTGAGAAACTTATTCCCAACATTCTCAGGTTGAGCAATGGCTTTGCCTTTGCCCTTACTGAGATGTGATAAATGTTGCCTATCAACATAATCACCATTTTTGGTTTTGAAAGACTTACCTTCATTTATATCCAATTTTCCACTATGATTTAAAAACTTATTTGAAATCACAGCAGATTCACTATCAACATGAGACTTACCCCTGTTGAAAGCAGGCTGCTTACCTTTTGAAAACTTTTCTCAAAATGTTCAGCATCAAAAGGATTAACAGGTCTCTTACCATCAGCTTTGGACCTAGAACCTGTTTTGTTAACAGGTTTAGTATCCAAGGCTGCAGATTGAGCTTGTTTTCCCTTTTTTTGCTTGTGTGAACCAGCTGAGCACTTAGCAGACTAATTTGATGGAGAACACATTCCATCATCAGTTTTTAGAGCTTTTTCACACAAGCTGTCAGTGTTTTGAGGCCTGTCAAACCTATTTGTTGAGACTAGCTTATCATTTTACTTTCTGAATGAAGGTACTTGGAAGCTCACCAAGAGTGGATAAGTCTTTTTCCAGATTATTTATCTCAACTATTGAAGCTTCTTTGTCAAGATCCCCTCCAAGATAGGCTTTGATTTGAGCAGGGATCTGTTGACTGATACAACGATTGACTTTTTGTGCAGATTCGCACCAAGAGTCAACAATCTTTTGAAGCTTGGCATGTTTTGTATCTGTTTCTCTCTTTTCTTCTAATAAAATGGAATTGATGTGATTTAATTCATCAAGTTCAGTTTCCAACTTATGGAAACTGTCCAGTTTACTAGTTTTTATTTCAAGATCAGTTTTTAGCTTGGAGATTTCAGACAGCAAAACATTATGATTCTCAATAGCAGCTTTTAGATCAACAAGCAGATATTCAAACATTTTAACTTTTTCATCAGAACTGTAATCCATAAAATTTGTACCTTATACATCATCGTTAGATTCCAGTTCTCCAAGCTGCTGAGAGCCTCAGCTTCCACCAGGTCTTGTTTGAAGATGCTTGTTTATGGGACATCAGTGTTGGCCATCAGACAGTTGTTATCTTCTTCATCTGATGATGAGTCAGATTCCTCCCAGTCACGTGTCTCAGCCATGAGTCCATTTTGCTTGTTGGAAGCCACTGAGTCTTCCATCTTCCTCAGCTTAGCCATGGCCATTAGGTACTTAACCCTGTAGCCATCGTCCTTGTTAGTCTTGTATGCTTTGGATGATGAGCCAACAGGTTTAGACACACAGACAGGAGCTATATGGCCAGTTTTGCCACATTTAAAGCACTCAGCCTTAGTTTTGTCAAATGCTTTCTTTTTTATAGCACCTGACTTCTTCTGCAGCATTTTTCCCCCAAACCTCTTTAATAAATTTTTCTGACAAGCATTGCAATTATTTTCTGATCATCTAATTTAGTAAGATCTTCACAGTCTTCCTCCTCAGACATTTCTTCCCTTTCATCATCAGCCTGTTGATCAGCTTGTGTGAACACATCACACACCTGACCAGCAGGTTGTCTCATGCTGGCCACTAAGGCAGCACCTCTTTTTGACATCTCCAAGGCCTTTCTTTTATGTTGTCTTGACTGCTCATCATTTAGTAAAGATCTATACAGATTTACAAGATCCATACCTTTGATAGTGCCTGAGTTTCTTAAGATAGTAGAAAAATAATTCCATTCTTCAGGCAGAATGTCCAAGAACTTGTTTACCAGAGTCAAGCTGTCATTGGTGATCCCAACAGCTTTGAGATCATTGAATAGAGCAGTGAATCTGGTATAGGTTTTAGTGAGAGGCTCCTTTGGCTTTGCAAATAAGAGTTCATACTATCTAACAAGATTGTTGATCCTGTTATCCAGTGTGATTGTGGGACCATCATAGACGGTACACAAAGTATCCCATATCTCCTTTGCAGTCTTCATTTTCTCAACCTGTTTGAACACATCATCAGGAAGAGAAATTAACCAGGTTGTTCCTATCCTTTGAATCAAGAGCAACCAGCCTTTTATCTTTAGACCATTGAGCTTTTTCTTTTTCAAAGGTCCTGATCTCAGGGGCATCTCCTTCAACAACAGGAGTGATAGTAGTAACAGAGGTTGGTACATAGGGACCCTCCATCACTCTCTCTGGCAGTTGTACATACATATTCTCTAAGTAGAGGATCATTCCGCCCTTCCAACAAAAGAAGTTCTGATGAATGAACTTTAGGGGTTTGGCCATTGAACCATCGTCGTAGTAGGAGGAAAAGCTGGCAGCACTGTTGTCAATGGGAAAATAGGGAGAATGAGAGATCTAGAGTTAACACGCACTCTATCTGCTCTGATACCAGTTGTAGGTCCCAAAAGGTTTCCCTAGTATATTGTTCTAAGCTGTAGAGGGGGGGGGGGGGTGAATACAGCAAATTAAAACTCAACACTCTTTTGTCAATGTTTGTGTATATTATAAACAAGTGTTAATTACAAACAAGTTTGAACTACGGAATGGTTCAAACTGAGATGACAGATACAACAGATGTTTAACTAAACTAAGACACACTCAGACTAGATACAATGAATACACTCACTAAGATGAACTCACTGCTTACAAGACACAGATGGACAGCTTTAATAAGAAGAACTTGGATACACGTTACCGTTTTATTCAAGCAGACTTGCATGCATGAAAAACACACTTCTATGAACGATCTGGATTTCTCACTCTTGGTTCTCCCACATTCTTTAGAAGCTTCCTTTTATACTCTGACTGAGAATCTCAGTGAAGCTTCCTCATTGGACAAGGAGATAGTGAGATGTCTTTCCAAAAAAGACAAAACAACTTTTCTACACATTCTGATAAACCAGACTTGTCTCTATATGGCAGAATCTTTGTATGTTCCTTTTTGTCTCTGTTGCAGAAGCCTTTAACCAAAAGAGGAATGTCAACTTTGAACCTTTCATCTTCTGTTAAGGACATTTTGATATAAGAAATGGTGTGTCACCCATTTCAGATATCCTTTTGTGTTCAAGTAACAGAGCAGCGTAGGAAGCTTTTGCAACTTCTGTTTTTCCACTTTGTCTTTGACTTTGTAACTGATCTTGTAGTCCAAAACAATACATGAGGACAAGGAAACATATTCCATAAAATGTTTAGCATGTTCACAAAGAACATGTTCTGTTCACAAAGAACAGAACACTTAGCATTCGTCCAAGCTGCTCAACAGAATAGAGCAGCGTAGACAGTTTATGTCCAGCCTGTTCAACAGAATGAACAGCTTGGGCAATCTGCCTTAGTTGCAACAAATGCAACCGGGTAAACAACTTTGACTTATATTGCAAATCACTTTTCAGATTTCAATAAGGCATTAACAAGCCTTAAATTATACCTTCAAGTGCATCCAATAGATTTGATTAAAAATCTCCCCCTAAGATGTAGAACAGGTTTGACTGAGGCCTTTTTGTGCCTAACAAACCTCCAACTTCAAGCCCAAACCATCCGCACAGACAATGGTACTGAGTTCAAAAATAAGGAATTAAATGAATTCCTTGATTCCGTCGGTATTTCCCACCAATATTCCGCTTCCAGAACTCCTCAACAGAATGGAGTCGTCGAACAACGAAATCCAACTACAGTTGAAGCAGCTCGTTCCATTATCATATACTCAAAGATGCCTCTTCAATTCTGGGCTGAAGCCATGGACACTACGTGTTACACTCAAAACCGATACATCATCAATAAACGGTTTGGCGAAACACCCTATTAGATTATTACTAAACGCGCACCTAATGTCAAACACTTCCGTGTTTTTGGTTGCAGGTTTTACATTCTAAACAACAAAGATTATCTCGTTAAGTTCGACGCCAAAGGAGATGAAGCAGTATTCATCGGATACTCAAAGAACTCACCCTCCTACCGGGTGTAAACCAAACGGACTAGAGCAGAAAATGAAAGTGTGAACATCACATTCGATGATTTAGCTGAGTCCGAGAACGTCTCTGAACACATCAGTTCAGAACTGGATCCTCTTCAATCGTCTGACCCAACTTAGACATCATCTGCGTCCACCTCCGTACACCAAATGGAGAACATGATCTAGACCTAGACTCCCTATTTGACTTATTATATTCGCACTCTAAGTCTAGTACTAACTCTTGTCTTAAAACTAATGCAGACACAAATGAGGTCAGTCCAAGCTCACCTACCCTTGACACACCTGAGTCCACACCATCTGACTTCACACCAACTTCTCCCAAATCCCCATCTGGTTCTGTAATTCCTAACCTGAGCCCAGAGATAACCGCCTAACCTTCGACATCGGTTGATGCTCCTCAAACCGATATATCCCAATCTGAATCACCCCAATTCGCAAACGACCTCGTACCACTTCTATGCAAGTGGACCTTATCCCACCCCAAATCTCAAATCATTGGGGATAAGTCCGCTCTAGTTCGAACCAGAAGAGCTACCAACGCCGAATGCCTCTTTGCTACTTTTCTGAGCAAGATCGAACCGACAACCATAACCGAAGCTCTACAAGATCCAGACTGGGTGAATTCCATGCATCACAAGCTACATCAGTTCGAATGCCTACGCGTATGGAGGTTAGTCCCACGACCAAAGGATCGGTCCACTATCGGCACAAGCGAGACGAGAACGGAATTATCATGCGAAACAAAGCCAGACTCGTGGCTAAAGGGTATCGACAACAAGAAGGAATCGACTATGATGAAACATTCACCCCATTTGCAAGACCTGAAGCGATTCGCATACTCCTGGCATACGCGGCCGACAAAGACTTTACAGTCTACCAGATGGACGTGAAGACGACGTTTCTCAATGGGATTCTGAAGGAGAGGTGTACGTTTCTCAACCTGAAGGTTTTGTCGATGAGTCTAGACCATCATACGTCTATGCTCTTGACAAAGCTCTATATGGTTTGAAACAAGCACCTCGGGCATGGTATGACAGTCTAACTTGGTTCCTGCTCGATTCTGGATTCTCCAAAGGTACTGTCGACACAACCCTCTTTATCCGACATAAATGTAATGACATTCTACATGTTCAAATTTACGTAAATGACATTATTTTCGGGTCTACAAAACCTTCACTTTGTGAATAATTTTAAAAATTAATGGAATCGAGGTTCGAGATGAGTATGCTGGGGGAAATGAACTTTTTCCTTGGATTACAAGTCAAACAACTTCCTGACGGGATTCTTATAAACCTGTCAGAGTACATCCATGGTCTGCTAAAGATATTTAAGATGGACAACTATACGTCTATGAAAACTCCCATGTCCATTTCCTCAAACCCTGATGTGGATCCAATGGGTAAATCCACTGACATCACGACTTATCAAGGAATGATCGGTTCCTTGTTATATTTAACTGCTATACCGGACATAATGTTTGCTACATGTCTTTAAGCTCGATTTCAAGCCGACCCTAAAGTGTCAGATTTGGCTGTCGTAAAATGCATCTTTCGATACTTAAAAGGCATGCCTGACCATGGTCTCTGGTATCCGAAAAGAACCAGTTTCGAACTAACTGCCTACTCAGATGTAGATCATGCAGGTTGCAAACATGACAGAAAGGGTACCTCGGGTCACATCCAATTCCTCGGAGACAAACTGGTAAGTTGGGCATTGTAGAAACAATACAGTGTTTCTCTGTCCACCGCTGAAGCAGAATATGTTGCTGCTGCAAGTTGCTACTCACAACTGCTGTGGATGCACACACAACTCCGAGACTATGGATTAAGACTTAGTCGGATTCCCGTCTATTGCGACTCTATGAGCGCAATAGCCATTACTGGTAACCCTGTACAACACTCTCACTCTAAACACATTGATAATACGGTACCATTTTATAAAAATCATGTTGAAGAAGGTACCGTAGAATTACATTGTGTAAACACTGAAAATCAGATAGCTGACTTGTTCACAAAACCTTTGGATGAAAAATGTTTTAATTTTCTGGTCAACAAGTTAGGTATACTGAATTTGTTAACATAATTTAATTTAAAATGAAATATTTCTGAGAAGTTTTTCTGCCTTTTCGAACGACAGATTTTCCTTTCACTAATGTTACATTTTCTTATAAATTATGTTCGGTGTTTATTTTATTTTATTATAATCGTTATGTTAATTTCATTTTTCTGTCACGTTTTATCGGGAGGCAACCAAGTAAGTATCCGAGTGTTTCAATCATGTATGCACACTCGGAGGGGGAGAAAACATGTTGGTAGTTGTTCTATTTTTTTTCTTAAGTTTATTATTAATTAAGAAAATCCAAAAATATTTTCTTTTCTGTGTTTATTTTTCATTTAGGGTGTTTAATTTCTTAAGTTTATTAATTATTAAGAAAATCCAAAAATATTTTCTTTTCTGTGTTTATTTTTCATTTAGTGTGTTTAATTTCTTAAGTTTATTAATTATTAAGAAAATCCAAAAATATTTTCTTAATAGTGTTTATTTTTCATTTAGTGTGTTTAATTTCTTAAGTTTAGTATTGTAGGTCCCAAAAGGTTTCCCAAGTGTATCGTTCTAAGCTGTAGAGGGGGGGTGAATACAGCTATTTAAAAATGTAGCTCCCAAAAGATATCCCAAGTGTATAGCTTTAAGCTGTAGAGGGGGGGTGAATACAGCTCTTTAAAAACTACACACAATTTTCTCAATATTTGTATGTATTATTAACAAATGTTAATTACAAACAAGCTTGAATGCGGAAAGGTTCAGGCTGAGATGACAGATACAACAGTATATCTAACTAGTCTAACACTGACTTAAACTAATTACAATGAATACACTCACTAAGAATCACTCACTGTGTTTACAAGACTCTGAGGAACAGCTTGAACAAGAACAGCTTAGACACTGAGTATTGTTTTATTCAAGCAGACTTGCATGCATGAAAGACACACTTTGAATGCATGTTCACTCTCGTTTTCAGCACTTAGCTTTTTGGCTTTTTCGATCAATCCTTGGAAGTTTCTTTTTATACACTTAGTCACTTTTCTTTAACATGCCCAGCTTTCTTACCAGAAAATTAAACCTGTTTTCATCAAGAGGTTTGGTGAAAATGTCTGCAAGCTGTTCATCTGTGGGAATAAAACTTACCTCCACATTACCTTTCCAGATGTGATCTCTTATGAAGTCATGTCTGACCTCAATATGCTTTGTTCTAGAGTGAAAGACTGGATTGTTGGAGATAGCTATGACACTTGTATTGTCACACAGAATAGGAATTTTCCTATATACAAGTCCTTAGTCTTCAACCTGATGCTGCATCCACAGAATCTGCCCACAGCAGCTTCCAGCAGCAATGTACTCAGCTTCAGCAGTAGAAGTAGAAACTGAATTCTGCTTCTTGCTACACCAACGTATCAACTTACCACCAAGGAGTTGACATCCACCTGTTGTGCTTTTCCTATCTAGCCTGCAGCCTGCAAAATCAGAATCTGAATAACCTGTTAGCTCAAGGCTTGAGTCTTTGGGATACCAAAGACCCAAACCTGGTGTACCCTTAAGGTATCTGAAGATTCTTTTCACAGCAGCTAGATGTGATTCTTTACGATCAGCTTGAAACCTAGCACATAAAAAGGTAACAAACATAATATCAGGTCTACTAGCAGTTAAATACAGCAAGCTCCCAATCATGCCTCTGTAAGCTGTTACTGAAACAGCTTTGCCACTGGATTCTGCATCCAACTTTACATTGGTTGCCATTGGGGTTTTGATAGCAGAACTTTGATCAAATTTAAACTTTTTCAAAAGATCTAAAGTATACTTTCTTTGATTTATAAAAATTCCATTTGAGGTTTGTTTAACCTGTAATCCTAGAAAGAAAGTTAGTTCTCTCATCATACTCATTTCATACTTAGATTTCATGAGTAGTGAAAAATTCTTGCATAACTGCTCATTAGTAGAGCCAAATATAATGTCATCCACATAAATTTAAACAAGCATAATATCAGACTTCACCTTCTTTATGAACAATGTGGTATCCACTTTACCTCTGGAATAACCATTACTCATAAGGAAATCAGTAAGAGTTTCATACCAGGCTCTAGGGGCTTGTTTTAGACCATAGAGAGCTTTGTCCAACTTATAGACAAAACCTGGATGATGTTCATTTTCAAAACCTGGAGGCTGTTTGACATAGACTTCTTCTTGCAGCTTACCATTCAAAAATGCACTCTTCACATCCATTTGAAATACCTTCATGCTCTTATGAGCAGCGTAGGCTAGAAACAAACGAATTGCCTCTACCCTGGCCACAGGAGCAAATGTTTCATCATAGTCTATACCGTCCTCCTGTCTATAGCCTTGAGCAACCAGTCTTGCCTTATTTCTAATGACATGACCTTGCTCATCCATCTTGTTCCTGTAAACCCATTTGGTGCCAATTATAGTCTTACCTTTAGGAGCAGAGACCAGCTTTCATACCTTGTTTCTCTCAAACTGATTAAGTTCCTCTTGCATGGCAGTGATCCAATTGGCATCTTTAAGTGCTTCATCCACTTTCTTTGGCTCCATTAGGGACACAAAGCTAGAGAACATACAAAAGTTCCCAAAGCTGTCCCATCTTGTTTGCACCCCTTTGTTGATGTCACAAATTATTTGATCATTGGGGTGACACTTGATCCACATAGGATCATTCTTCAATGAGAATTCTTCTGAGTTGTTTGCATCTTCGACATGTCCTGTTGAACAGCTCTCAAGATTTTCAGACACACTGATATCTTGAGCCTGTTCACTTGTTGAGAATGACTCTCCATTGTTGAACATATCAGCAGAGGATCCAGGAAAATCAGCATTGATTGGTTCAGGACATGTGGTTGTGATTAAGTCAGTACACTTATTCACACAGGGTGTATCAACATAATCATCATCATGCCCATCATGGTTAGCAGGTTCCACTCTGGATGTAGTGGAAGCTTTTGAGTCCTTCTCTTCACTGTTGGAATGCATGAGATCATCAAAGCTGAATTCTCCTGAAACTGATTCAGGTGCAGCTTTGGTGGAGGCACTCCTGGACTCTTCAAAGGTGACATTGATAGATTCATCTATCACCTTTCTTTTGTTGTTGTATACTCTGTAGGCTTTGGAGATAGTAGAGTATCCGATAAACACACCTTCATCAACTTTGGGTTCAAACTTTGCCAGTTGGTCCCTTTGATTCAGAATGAAGCAGGGACATCCAAACACATGGAAGTAGCTAATATTTGGCCTCCTCCCTTTGAGTAGCTCATAGGGAGTCTTGTTGAACCTTTTCACCACTAAGGATCTGTTTTGGGTGAAGCAGGTAGTGTTGACAGCTTCAGCCCAGAATGATGAAGGTAAACCAGATGCACACAGCATGGTTCTAGCAGCTTCAATGAGGGTTCTGTTTCTCCTTTCAGCAACTCCATTTTGTTGTGGAGTTCTTACTGCTGAAAAGTTTTGTGAGATCCCTATTTCTACACAGAAGTCCTCAAGAGTACTGTTTCTGAATTCAGTACCATGATCAATTCTAAGCTGCTTTACTTGAGCAGAGTTTAGCATTTCCATCTTCTTGATAAATCCAATGATTTCTCTAGCAGCCTCTCCTTTACTCTTCAGGAAGATCACCCATGTAAACCTGGAGAACTCATCAACCATTTCTAGAGTGTATCTTCTTCCTCCTAGAATTGGGACACTGACTGGTCCAAACAAGTCCATGTGGATTAAGAATAGAGGAGTATCAATAGAAAAATTATGCTTGGATTTAAAAGATGATTTTCTGTGCTTGCCTTTTTCACAAGCTGTGCAGAGTTTATCCTTAATAAAAGTTATTGAAGGAAAACCTGTTACCAACTTTTTCTTACAGAGTTTGTTGATATTCTTGAAGTTTAGGTGTGACAGCCTTTTGTGCCATAACCAGTTAATGTCTGCATTGGTTCTTGTGAGAAAGTAAGTTTCAGTTGTGGGATCAGCAGATTTCATGTCCACAACATATACACCTTTCTTTCGTTGAGCACACAACACAACTTTGCCTTAGGGATCCAAATGTAACCCAGGTGCTCATCAAAGTTAACCTTGTAGCCAGCATCACAAAGTTGACTTATGCTAACAAGATTATGTTTTAGCCCAACCACATAGGCTACCCTTTTGAACACTGCAGCACCAGCTTGAAGAGTTCCATATCCTTCTGTGATCCCTGTACATTGTCACCAAAGGTGACTTTTGGCCCTTTTTCAGGCCTGAGATCACTCAGTAGGTCCTTGCAACCTCTCATGTGTCCTGAGTAGCCACTGTCCAATTACCAAACCTGGGATGCTTGTTTGTCCTGCAGAGTGTCAAAGGAAAATATTAGTTTCTTTTAGGGGAACTCATCATAGGGATGAGTTCTCCTACTTCATCAACGTTTGTTGATGGGCTAGTGATATCCACACTAATATTTCCTATTTGAATGGTATCAGTTTGGATACCACTCTCATTGACTATGTTACTTCCAACACTGCTTGTTTTAGCAATGATGGAACTAACAGAGTCCATTTTCAGGACAGTCTTTGGCCATGTGTGTCTTCTTTCCACATCTATAGCATTTTCTCTTTTTAGCATTTTTTGGAAGAAGAACTTTCAGAATCGTATTCTGAATTGTTTTTGTTAATTCTGTCAGCAGGTTTAGCAAACTTATTACTATGCTAAGATGAATCAACAGTTTGGGTGGAAGGCACAATAGCAACAACTTTGCCTGTTTCTTCTTTCCTCTTTTTGGGAGGACAGATGTCAAATACAGGAAGCTTGATTTGTTTTTGACCTTCCACAGTTTTGGGAAACTTATTCCCAAATTTCTCATGTTGAGCAATGGCTTTGCCTTTACCCTTACTGAGATGTGATTGATGCTGCCTATCAACATAATCACTGCTTCTGGTTTTGAAAGACTTATTTTCATTTATGACCAGTTTTCCACTGTGATTTAAAAACTTATTTGAAACCACATCAGATTTGCTTTCAACATGAGACTTACCCTTGTTGAAAGCACGTTGCTTACCTTTTGAAAACTTATTTTCAAAATGTTTAGCATCAAAACGATTAACATGTCTCTTACCATCAGCTTTGGACCCAGAGCCTGTTTTGTCAACAGGTTTAGTGCCCACGGCTGCAGTTTGAGAATGTTTTCCTTTCTTCTGGTTGTGTGAATCAGAAGAGCACTTAGCAGGCTGATTTGATGGAGAACACATTCCATCACTAGCTTTGGGGGCTTTTTCACACAAGCTGTCAGTATTTTGAGGCCTGACAAACCTGTTTGTTGAGACTAGCTTTCCATTTACTTTCGGGATGAAAGTGCTTGGAAGCTCACCAAGAGTGGATAAGTCATCTTTCAGATTGTTAATCTCAACAATAGAAGCTGCTTTCTCAAGATCCCCTCCAAGATAGGCTTTGATTTATGGAGGGATCTGTTGAATGATACAATGGCTGACTTTTTGTGCAGATTGGCACCAAGAGTCAACTATCTTTTGAAGCTTTGCATGTTTTACATCTGTCTCTCTCTTTTCTTCCAGTAAAATGGAGTTGATGTGTTTTAGTTCACCAAGCTCAGTTTCCAACTTATGGAAGCTGTCCAGTTTACTGGATTTTGTATCAAGATCATTTTTAAGCCTAGAGATTTCAGACAGTAAAACATTTTGCTTCTCACAGCAGCTTTTAAATCAATATGCATATATTCAAACATTTTTACTTTTTCTTCAGAACTGTAAGCCATAAGTTTTGTACCTTGTACATCATTGTGGGGTTCCAGTTCTCTAAGCTGCTGAAGGATTCAGCTTCAGCCAAATCCTGTTTGAAGTTACTTGTTGATGGGACGTCAGTGTTGGCCATCAGACAGTTGTTGTCTTCTTCATCTGCGGATGAGTCAGACTCCTCACAATCACATGTCTCAGCTATGAGTCCCTTTTGCTTGTTGGAACCCACTAAGTTTCCGTACTTTTTCAGCTTAGCCATGGCCATAAGGTACTTAACCCTGTAGCCATCATCCCTGTTAGTCTTGAATGGTTTGGATGACTGACCAACAGTTTTTGACACACAGTCAGCAGCTATATGGCCAGTCTTGCCACATTTGAAACACTCAGCCTTAGATTTATCAAATGCCTTCTTTTTTACAGCATTTGAGTTCCCCTGCAGCGTTTTTCTTCCAAACATTTTCTTGTTGAACCTTTTGACAAGCATTGCAATCATTTGCTCATCATCAAGTTCAGCAAGATCTGCACTGTCTTCCTCATCAGACATTTCCTCTCTTTCATCATCAGCCTGTTGATCAGGTTGTATGAACACATCACATACCTGCCCAACAGGTTGTCTCGCGCTGGCCACTAAGGCAGCACCCCTCTTGGACATTTCCAAGGCATTTCTCTTCTACTGCCTTGACTGCTCATCATTTAGTAAGGATCCATATAAGTTTACAAGATCCATACCTTTGATGGTACCTGAATTTCTCAAGATGGTAGAAAAGTAGTTCCACTCTTCAGGCAAGATGTCCAAGAACTTTTTCACAAGAGTCAGGATGTCCTTTGTGATCCCAACAACTTTGAGATCATTTACAAGAGCAGTAAACCTGGTGCAGGTTTCTGTGAGTGACTCCTTTGGTTTCGCAAAGAAGAGTTCATACTGTTTAACAAGATTGTTGATCATGTTATCCAGTGTGATTGTGGGACCATCATAGACGGTACACAAGGTATCCCACATCTCCTTTGAAGTCTTCATCTTCTCAACCTGTTTGAACACATCATCAGGCAGAGAGATGACCAGGTTATTCCTGGCTTTTGCATCCAGAGCAACCAGTCTTTTGTCTTCATCAGACCATTGAGCTTTGGCCTTCTCAAAGGTTCTGATTTCAGGGGCAGCTCCTTCAACAGCAGGAGTAATGGTAGTAACAGAAGTTGGCACATAGGGACCTTCCATTACTATCTCTGGTAGTTGTACATCCAGATTCTCTAAATAGAGCATCATTCTGCACTTCCAACCAGAGAAGTTCTGATGATTGAACTTGGGGGGTTTTGCCATTGACCCATTCTGATAGTACGAGGAGGAACTTGCAGCACTGTTGTCCAAGGGAAAATAGGGAGAATGAGAGATCTAGAGTTGACACACACTCTAAGACACTCTGATACCAATTGTAGGTCCCAAAAGGTTTCCCAAGTGTATAGATCTAAGCTATAGAGGGGGGGGGGGGTGAATACAGCTATTTAAAAACTTAACAATCTTTTCTCAATGTTTGTGTATATTATTAACAAGTGTTAATTACAAACAAGCTTGACTGCGGAAAGGTTCAAGCTGAGATGACAGATACAACAGTTGTTCAACTAATCTAAGACACACTCAGACTGGATACAATGACTACACTCACTTAGATGCACTCACTGATTTTACAAGACTCAGACGGACAACTTAAACAAAGACAGCTTAGACACACTCTACCGTTATATTTAAGCAGACTTGCATGCATGGAATAACACACTTCAATGCACGTTCTGATTTCACACTCTTGGCTTGATGTCTCACAATCCTTGGAAGCTTCCTTTTATACTCGAAAGGAGAATCTCAGTGAAGCTTCTTCATTGGACAAATGAGATAGTGGAAAGTCTTTCCAAAAAGACAAGACACCTTTCTGCACGTTCTGATAAAGCATATTTGTCTACACATGGCAGAATATTTGTCTTTTCCTTTTTGTCACTGTTGCATAAGGCTTTAACCAAAAGAGGTATTTCAACTTTGCATCTTTCTTCTTTTGTTAAGGCCATAATGATATAAGAAAAGGTCTGTCACCCTTTTCAAATATCCGTTTGTCTTCATGTAAACAGAACAGCGTGGGCAGTCTGTGCAGTTCTCTTTTCCACTTTGTCTTTGACTTGTAAACTGATCTTGTAGCCAAAAACATTACATGAGGACTTGGAAACATATTCCATAAAGTGTTTAACCTGTTGACAAAGAACAGCATCTGTGTTGGGAAATAGTTTAAGTAGGTTCAAACTGTTAGTTAGACTTCTCAAGATGTTAGTAGAGTTTATATGTAAATCCAAAGTTCATGCTGCTAGTTGAGGAAACTCGAGCTGCCAGTGTAAAAGTTCAAGCTGCCAGAGTAAATCAACTCGAGCTGCTCTGTTCAAACTGTCAAGGGATTCAAGCTGCTCAACAGTTTCATAAACAGAGAGTGCTGATTTTCAGGAAAAGATATCTACACGAAGATTCCAGCATATCTACTATCAGAGAAGTCGTAGTCCTTCAAGGAAACATATCAAGAAGCAATATATACATAGAATAGGTCTTTCTATTATATGAGAGTTTTCCTGCATATTCAAGTTTGTAATTGCTTCTTGTTTCAGTTTTCATAAGCCTCTAAGGTTGTAAAACCCTAAGAACAGTTTGTGTTCTTCGTCTAATCAAACAGATTAGAGGTGATTGTAATCAGTTAAATCAGCAATACAAACAGCTTTGATTATTTCTTATGTTTATCTGCTATTGGTTCTGAAAGCTTTTGCTAAAATAATTAAGTGTTATTCCGCAAACTTCTTAATTAAACTTTGATTCAAAGCAAGATTATTGATTTATACTCTGATAAATGCAAATCAGTTAGTCTTGGTTAATTAGTTTTAGATCCTGACAAGTGGTATCAGAGCCACAGGTCGTTCTTTGTTTTTCAAAGTCGAAAGTTTTCTTTTAAAATTTTAATATTTTGCAATGGAATTTGAAAATAGCAGCAGTGGATCTGGGCAAGGACTCAAAGTGCCTATGCTCAAGCCCACTGAGTTTGAGATGTGGAAACTCAGGATTAAACAACATATTCAATTCATTGATTATGCCATATGGGAAACTGTTGAATTTCCTCCTGTAGTTGATCCAGAACTTGATGATGAGGGAAACAAGTCAAAACTCCTCCAAAAACTGACTTGAAAGAAGGGCTAGAATGAATGAAGTGAAAGCTCTTACACTCTTACAAATAGCCATTCCTAATTCTTATCAACATCAGTTCAAAAAGTTTTATACTGCTCATTCTCTTTGGAATGCCTTAGAGAAAAGATTTGCTGGTAATGCCAGTACCAAGAGAAATCAAAAAGATCTTTTGAAACAGCAGTATGAGAACTTTTCTGGTGGCAAGAATGAAAACCTTACTCAAATTTTTGACAGGTTCAACAAACTGATAAGTGAATTAGAAAGTGCAAAAGTCAGTCTGGATCAAGATGAAGTCAACAGAAAGTTTCTCAGATCTCTTGGAGAAGAATGGACAGTTTATGCTGCACAATGGAGAACAAAAGACACTCTTGATGAGATAGAACTGGATGATCTGTACAACAGTCTGCGAGTGTTTGAGACTGAGATTGATACTAAAAAGAAATCCTTTTCTTATAATCACAATACTGCTCTTCTGTCTTCTGAAAAATCTAATAGCAGTGATTCCTTTTCAGGTGGTGATGGCAACTCTGCTGAAAATCACTATGAGGCTTTTGTTGCCAATGATGGACTATTTGCTCTAAATGCTGAAGATTTAGAACAAATTCATCCAGATGATCTTGAAGAGATGGATTTAAAGTGGCAACATGCAATGCTGACCATGAGGGCCAAAAGGTTTCTTAAAAGAACTGGAAGGACCAACTTTCAAGCCTGTACAGAAGGCAAACCAGCTTTTGATAAGTCAAAAGTTGAGTGCTATAAATGTCATAAGCTTGGTCACTTTGCCAGAGAATGTAGATCTCAAGGTCAACAGTCATCAAGGACTCCACAGCCCAATCAGACATCATCATTAATAGCACTTGTCTCTCAAGAAGACAATGTGTTTGACTGGAGTGATCAGACAGAGGAAGAGTTTTAAAATCAAGCTCTAATGGCAGAAACATCAAATGTCTCCTCCACTGACCTACCATCTAAGGTAAACTGTAAACTCTGCTCTCAATCATGCAAAAATATGGTTAAAAAGTACAGAGATCATAGTGAGAGCATGTGCAAAACTCTAGCTAAGATGGAAGAAAGGAGATATGAATACATGCAAGCCATAGAAGATCTTGAAAAACAGATCAATGACTATAAGGATAATGAGATCCAAATGGGAAATGATAGAACATATCATGAGTAGGAGAAAAAGGAGCTAAATAAGAAAATAGACTCTCTGAATAAAAAGGTAGCAGAGACTGAACAAAAGGTGTTAGAGGCCAATAAGAAACTAGAATCTGTCAATATAGATCTTGGTAACTTTAAATTGGCTAATCAAAAGCTAGAACACCTAATGGAAGTCCAATTCAAAGATAGGGTAAAATCTCAAGTTAATCCCAAAGAAGGCATAGGATACAGGGCTATCCACCTCCATACAACAACAAATACATTCATCCAATGAGTGAAGTTGCTGATAGACTTGTCAATGAACCATTAGATGAGTCTATGACTACTGTAGATCCTATCCTTGATACCAGCCCTGAATCTAAAGAAGATCAGATTCAAAATAAAGAGTGTGAGTGCACAACAGTTGAGAAGGCACACAAAACAATGAGTGCACCCATAGAGATCCAAGCCCCCAATAAGAAAGGAAAAGAGAAGATGAGTGTATGCAATGCTGCTCCACAAGTTTCTCTACACTCTAACTGTAACACTGCATCTTCTTCAAAGAATAATAAAAGGGGTAAAAATGTTCCTGTCTGCACTTGCCAAAAGCATGGTGTTCAAAAGTTTCCCAAACAACAGCAGGTAAGGGGAAATCAGAGGAACAAGAACCAGAAATTGTCAGAAAAGTCTGGTTCTCAAATTCAAATAGTCAAAAGGTGTTTTCACTGTGGCAGGAAGAATCACTTGGCCACGGATTGTTTTTATAAACCAGCTGTTGCAAAACAGACTGTGAATCAAAAAAAATCAAATCCTACTCAGGCAAAACATTCAAAGGTCAAACCTTCTGCTACACCAGTTCCAAAGAAAACAGTTGATCACAGGTTTTTAAAAGTTAATAAAAAACAGTCCACACACCAAAAACAAGTTTTGGCAAAGCCTAAATTAAGTTTTAAGCAAATATGGTGTGTCAAGGACAAATCTTCAGATCAAACTGCTGATGCAACAGATCAGACTGCTAAGCCAAATTCTGAAGCTGTTAGTACAAATACTGAAGCTGTTAGCACTAAAAACACAGATCAAGCTACTAAGCATCAATCTGGAACTGTTAGTGAATCATCTGAGACTGTTAGAAGAAAAGATGATCAAAATACCTGGATACCTCATATAATCACTAAATATTCTCCAAAGACTACATCAGTAAATCTCACTAAATATAGGAAGTCAAAATCAGTATTTAGTTATGTCAATGCACAAGGCCAACCCAAAACCAATTTGGTTTGGGTTTACTCCACTACTAACTAAGCTTCTATTTGTGCAGGGCAACCACAGGTCTCCTCATAAAACAAGATGGCATTTGGACAGTGGATGCTCTAGGCACATGACAGGCAATTCTGAGTGCCTGTCAAATTTCAAAGGCTTTGATGGAGGATTTGTTGCATTTGGAGGCAACTCAAAAGGAGGTAAGGTTACAGGTAAAGGTACTGTTAATGCAGGCACCATGATTTTCAATGATGTTTTGTATGTTGAACAGCTTAAGTATAATTTATTAAGTGTCTCTCAAATTTGTGACAAACAAAACATTGAAGAAAGTGCCAATGTTGAATTTAATGAAAATACTGCCAATGTTAAAGGCACTGGTCCTGATTGGTTGTTTGATTTAGATTCAATAACAAATTCTATGAGCTTTGTTGAGTATACTGCAGAAGCTGATGCATACAGTATTGAAGCTGCCAACACAAATTCTCATGCTGCCAATCCAAATTCTCAAGCTGTTGGCACAAAGTTTCAAACTGCTGCAGATTCAACAAATTGGGATGATTACACCACTATACCACTTCCGTCTTGTGATCCTCCAGGGGTCCTGAATGTTCAACATGATACAAATCCAGACACTGAAGTGCAACTCCCGAGTCCTAAGAGCACAGCTCCACCCCAAAGGGAACCAGTCCCAGATTCAAGTCAAGCTGTTACTGAAACTGAACCATTCACTGGTCCTGATAGAGATGATACAAATCTTGGATCCTCTTTTCAGACAGAAAAAGAGCCTACCCTCAGAGTTCACAAGTATCATCCTCTCAATCAAATACTGGGTGATCCAAGTACTCCTGTACAAACAAGGAAGATGGTTCACAATGAGACTGCAGCTGCTGAACAAGCAGTTTCTGAATTCAGTCTAGCTGCTTTTGAACATGCCTGTTTCATGTCTCAACTAGAAACTAAAAAGGCATCAGAAGCATTGAAAGATTCATCCTGGATTGAAGCAATGCAAGAAGAGCTTCTACAGTTCAAGATTCAGAATGTATGGACCCTGGTTGATCTTCCTAAAGGAAAGAGAGCAATTGGTACAAGATGGGTGTTCAGAAACAAGAAAGATGAGAGAGGGATAGTCATCAGGAATAAAGCAAGGCTAGTAGCTCAAGGGTACACTCAAGAAGAAGGCATAGAGTATGATGATGTATTTGCTCCAGTAGCAAGAATTGAAGCCATCAGACTATTTTTGGCCTATGCAAGCTTCAAAGGTTTTAAAGTGTATCAAATGGATGTGAAGTCTGCTTTTCTGTATGGGACAATTGAAGAGGAGGTATATGTGTGTCAACCTCCTGGTTTTGAGGACTACAAGTATCCAGACAAAGTCTACAAGTTAGACAAGGCTCTCTATGGTCTCCATCAAGCCCCAAGAGCATGGTATGACACTCTGTCATCATATCTTCTACAGAATGGGTTCAAGAGAGGCACTCTGGATAAAACTCTTTTCACTAAGTCCATCAAAGCTGAGATTCTGCTTGTCCAAATCTATGTTGATGACATCATCTTTGGCTCAACAAATGATTGTTTGTGCAAAGAGTTTGAAGCTTTAATGCACAAAAAGTTTCAAATGAGTTCAATGGGAGAACTCACTTTCTTTCTAGGATTGCAGGTTAAGCAGAAACCCACTGGTCTCTTCATCAGTCAATCAAAGTATGTTAAAGACATACTGGAAAAGTTTGGGTATCAAGACACCAAAGTTGCAAGCACTCCAATGGATCCTCACAAGCAGCTTCATACAGACAAAGATGGCATAGATGTGGACATTCTTTATACAGATCTCTGATAGGATCACTTATGTATCTAACATCTTCTAGACCTGATATTATGTTTGTTGTCTGTGTGTGTGCTAGGTTTCAATGCTCTCCAAAGGATTCTCATCTGGTTGCTGTTAAGAGAATCTTTAGATATCTAAAAGGCCAACCTCATTTAGGCCTCTGGTATCCTAAAGGCTCTCCTCCTACATTAACAGCCTACTCTGACAGTGACTATGGTGGATGCAACATTGACAGAAAATCCACTACTGGTGGATGTCAATACTTAGGAGCAAGATTGGTCTCTTGGCAGTGCAAAAAGCAGACAACTGTCTCCGCATCATCCACTGAAGCAGAATATGTAGCAGCTGCAAGTTGCTGCTCACAGGTAATGTGGATTCAAAATTAACTGAGAGACTATGGTATGAACTTTATATACACTCCCATTTATATTGACAATTCAAGTGCAATCAGCATTGTGCAAAACCCAGTGAAATTCCCAAAAACCAAGCATATAGAAATCAGATTTCAGTTTATAAGGGATTGAAATGAAAAAAAGTTAATCCAAGTTACCAAAATACATACTGATGATCAGTTAGCTGATCTATTTACAAAACTTTTTGATGTAGGAAGGTTCACTTTCCTGGTATCAAATATTGGTATGGTAAATATGGATTAATTTGTTTTCATTATTATCTAATTCCTATGCTTTGTTAAGGGGGACTCACTGTTTCATTAAAAGATGCATAAGTTTCAACTACGAGCTTGAGTATTTTCTCAAGCTGCTAGTTCATTTTCTCGGACTGTTAGTTATTCACTTGATCTGTCAAAGCGTGCAGGATATTTCGGTAATTTCAAATGTGTGTGCGCGGGACCCAACCTTTTTCAAAACCTTTAAAGGTCCCCGTTTCGTTCAGTTGTAACTACCAGTTACAAAATTTCCTTCCACGGCCTTTCTTTTCTCTCTGAACGATTCACACACTCTTCTTTGCAAACCCTAAACCCTTCGTTTGATCTTCAATGGAGTTTGTTAAAGAACACAACTGCCTTCCCTACTCTCTAAAGCACCCAGACCTTCAACCGTTCCATGACATGATGAACTTTCTTCGACACTCCCATATCCATCATGCACTCAATATCAATCCCACCATATACATCTCCCATATTGAGCAATTCTGGAACCGTGCCTCTGTCCAAATCATCAATGGAATTCCTTCTATACTATCCAAAATTGATGGCACTCCCATCACCATTACTGAGGAATCCATTCGACGCCATTTGCATCTTCAAGATGCCACAGTTATAACAGACCTAACCCTTGATGCTTTACATGCTGGTCTTTATAATATTGGATATAGGGGTCCTGCTGATTCGTTCACTTTCTTGAAAGCACATTCTTCACCTAAGTGGAAATATCTTGTACATATTATTCAGCAGTGTATAAGCCCCAAAAGAACTGGTTGGTCAGAATTTTCTTCCAACATTGCCACTGCCTTAGTGTGTTTTTCAACGGGCCAACGGTTCAATTTCTCAAATATGATTTTTCAAGGAATGTTAAGGCATCATTCCCTAAAGAGTGGGAGATTTTTAATGTATCCTAGATTTTTGGCAGAAATCATTGCACACACTTGCACCACTTCTCATTTACATAAGAGGATACATGTTTCCCACAGGCACTCACTATCTTCAATCAAACGACTTTTAAAACAAAGTGCCAATTTTTTGAGCGTAGATTTTCCATTGCCTTCTGCAATGAGGAACATCATTCCAAGAAACAGAGGAGAGGGTCCTGAGCAGGCTCAGCCTATCATCACTGCTACACCCCCAGGACCCCAATCCCCTCCTCATGATACACAAATTCCTTCTGTTCCTTTTCATCAGCCAAGAGCCACACTAAAATTTCTATATACAAGGAAAAGAGCACCAGGAGCTCCTTCCTCCTCAGCCCTCAGACAAGAGCCATATAACCCTGTGCAGGAGGATACTTCTGCACAGGATATATACAAAGGGTACACACTGAGGACACTCCCCTCCTCACTCAGGAGGTGAACATCTCTCCAGAGATTGTTCATATGGGTTCTGTGGCTGGCACTACTGCTGTCTCTGCACAAGAGGCACATGACAGTGCCAACATCACTAAGACCACGCCCATGGCAACAGCAAGTGTGCAAACACAAGCTGGAGGTCCCCAGAACCAAGAACAGAGGGGCCCAGAGGTTTCTACTTCTAGTATTAATGTCAGTGATAGATCACAAGCACCACAGGTGTTTTCTGATCTTGAGGCTAGTTTGCAAATCATGCTTTTAACGGATCCCAAGATGAAACCTGTTGTAGCTATGTTGGAATACCAAATGTCCATCATTGCTGCAAAGGGAGCTCAGATATTTGCACTAAAGCAGGCAGAAGCATCTCAAAATCAAAGAATGGATTATCTCCACAAAGGGTTTACCCTCTGTGGAAATAAGATCATGAAATTAGAGCGGTTGATTCAAACCCAAGTGGCAAAGGTTGTAGGTCCTCCTGACCAAACCAATGCTTCCAAAAAGGGGGAGAATCAGGAGTTTCCAAAAGCAGTCCAAGCAGCCTCAACAGTTCCACCTTCTAGGCTAACAGTCCCTACAGCTTCTCAAGCTGTTAGCCTAGAAACTCAAGCTGCTGCCTCCTCAAAAGCAACTGGAGTTGTTATAAGGGAAGGTGTTCAAGCTCCATCCAGTACAGTCCAAGCTACAACCTCTGCTGCAAAAGACAAGGGCAAGGGCATTCTCATTGAGTCTCCAAAGCACAAATTTTCTTCCAAAGAAGCCCAGATTGCCTTTGATGCTGAAGTTGCCAAAAAGTTAGCAGAAGAACAGGATAAAGAATTAGACCAGCAAACCCAGCCCCTAATGGACGATGATGCAACCTTAGACGATTATATAAAGGGTTTTGTGGTCAAACAAGGAGAGAAGAAGAGGAAGCTGCCAACATGGCTCCAAGGCTGAGCACAGAAGATTTCTGATAAATTTTGCCTTTGCAGCTGGCATTCCAAAGAAAATGGCTCAGTCCATGACCACTGAACGGCTGCAAGAGATCCATGACAAAGAAATGGACAAAAGAAAGAAAACAAAAGTCTCCGAAGAAGTCCAACCATCACAAGAACCAGTTCAAACTGGTACAAGTCATATTCAAGCTGCTGCCAGTGCCCCTGCTCCTTCTGATCAAGCTGTTGCTTCTATTCCTGCATCTGAGTCATCTTCACAAGCAAAGCTGCATCAAGTAAAAAGGGTATTGTTTGAGCAACAACTGCAAAAGGCCATGGAGATAGAGAAATTGATTGATCAGCATGACTTTACAAAGTCTCTTATCAACTACTGGTATGCCAAGCCACTGGACAACATTGATTTAAGAGTTCAGTTTATAGTGAGAAAGGAATCTGGTCCAGAAGAAGAGTATGATACATTCTGGCATATGGTTCAAAAGTTGACCAGAGATGAGCTGACAAAGATGCATAACATTGGGTCTGTGACACAAGTAAGCTCTGCTCTACCACAAGTGAAACAAGTTATCAAAGATCTGAAGTCCATTTTTGACCCTGAGTCTATAAGGGAAGAGATAGAGGATGCCAACAAAACGAGAAAGAAGATCAAGCAAGTTGATCTGTTTGTCAAATCAAGGACTTATAGAATCAAATTTTCAGATGGATCTGGTATGTTCTTTAATCTTGAATTTCATGATCTAACAAAGGAAATGCTACTCCAGATAAAATCTGTTAGGATATCTTGTGATAGAGATGAGATGAAGAAAAAATTTTTGAAGGCTGTAGATCAGAAACTTGCACAGTTATAAGTTTTTGAAAGCCTTGGTTTGTAAATAACAGTTTACTTATTCATTTCCATTATTGTATAGAACTTAAAGTCTTGTGTAAAGAATTTAAGTTAGGGGGCGATTGTTGGGAAATAGTTTAAGTAGGTTCAAACTGTTAGTTAGACTTCTCAAGCTGTTAGTAGAGTTTATATGTAAATCCAAAGTTCATGCTGCTAGTTGAAGAAACTCGAGCTGCCAGTGTAAAAGTTCAAGCTGCCAGAGTAAATCAACTCGAGCTGCTCTGTTCAAACTGTCAAGGGATTCAAGCTGCTCAACAGTTTCATAAACAGAAAGTGCTGATTTTCAGGAAAAGATATCTACACGAAGATTCCAGCATATCTACTATCAGAGAAGTCGTAGTCCTTCAAGGAAACATATCAAGAAGCAATATAAATACATAGAATAGGTCTTTCTATTATATGAGAGTTTTCCTGCATATTCAAGTTTGTAATTGCTTGTTGTTTCAGTTTTCATAAGCCTCTAAGGTTGTAAAACCCTAAGAACAGTTTGTGTTCTTCGTCTAATCAAACAGATTAGAGGTGATTGTAATCAGTTAAATCAGCAATACAAACAGCATTGATTATTTCTTATGTTTATCTGCTGTTGGTTCTGAAAGCTTTTGCTAAAATAATTAAGTGTTATTCCGCAAACTTCTTAATTAAACTTCGATTCAAAGCAAGATTATTGATTTATACTCTGATAAATTCAAATCAGTTAGTCTTGGTTAATTAGTTTTAGATCCTGACAATCTGTTCACAAAGAACGGAACACTTGTAAACTGTCCAAGCTGCTCAACAGAATAGAGCAGCCTAGATAGTTTATGTCCAGCCTGTTCAGCAGACAGAACAGCTTGGCCAAACTGCCTTTGTTGCAACGAATGCAACATGGTAAACTACTTTGGGCTGATATTGCAAATCACTTTTCAGGTTTCAATAAGGCGTAAACAGGCCTTAAATTATACCTTCAAGTGCATCAACATGTTTGATTAAGAAATCTCCCCCTCAGATGTACAGCAGGTTTGACTGAGGCCTTTTTGTGCCTAACAAGTATTTATTAAGAAAATCGAAAAAGATTTATATTTCTATTATATTTATTTATTTCTCTCTTATTTTATTTCCCCTAAATTTTAATTATTTAATAATTAAGATATTTGTGGTTAAGATTTTTTTGGCATGGGTCGGGTGCCCCAAATCGGGTCTAGGGCGAACCGGTTTTTCAAACTCTATAAATACCACCAAAATTCATTTCTTTCACTTCTTCTTCTTCATCAAACACACTTCAAGAACACACACAAGAGTTCAAAAGGTCTCAACTGTTTCATCAATCAATCGAGATTGCAAAGTGTTTTTAAAGCGTTTTCGTGCATCAAAGTGAGTACACATTGTGTTTTTATACATATATCACCTATTTACTTTGAAATTTATTGTAAAGAAGTATTCCCGTATATTTTCAGCACCTTAATGATATTCTTATCATATACATGAAGAAACAAGCTCAATAAATGTAATATGATGAAGAAGAGACAATATGAATATGAGAGAATAAGGAACAGTGGCGGCTGATATGATATTCAAAATAGTCAACCGTGTACATTGAAAAGTAACCCTAGGAGCCTTTTGTAGGCTCCTTTAATTAACTTACATAATATGACACTTTTGGCCCCTACACTTTCCATAACCATAAATTACATAGAAATAAAATACAAGACAAATTACAAAGACGATAAATATTACAAAACAACTCCTAAGATCGAAATAAATAAATCTAACAATCTCCCCCTTTTCGATCACTTAGGAGGTCCTGGAACTCGGGCATGGTCAGTAGATTCTCGAAGACCAAGTATGACGTCGAAGCGTCTGGTTACTTGTCTTGTATGAAGCCGCTCGTTCAGGTAGTCTATGCCGCTGAGTGTATCTTGTATTTCCTTTGGTGAGCATCTCTGTTCAGGATCTGGTTGAGCATCATAATCTTGTACTTTCTTTGTAAGAGCAGCTCGAACCAATCTAAGTGTACCATCGGAATAGCAAGGAAGGTCCTCAAAGCGCATATACCTTTTGTAGCCCTTGTAGTTTACAAAAATGACACCCGGATCTCGAGAAAGTATAACTCTGTAGGCCGGGTGGTGGGCTAAAAGAAAACTATCTTGTTCTGGTGCTCGTAGGCCTACCTTAACCATAGCACTCTCGATCGCCATCTGAAAATCTCTTAAGCACATTATGATCGATCGGCGGTTCATGCTTCGTACTAGGGCTCCTACGGCGGTCATGTGCGTTAGACGTTTCCTGATGCGATTTTTCAGACTATTGTGAAGGAACTCTACGTCATCCGCACTTATGAAGTCAAGATGATACTCAAAGATGTCATCTCCCGTACCATCTTCTCTTTCTACTTGGTAGGAGGGATAGAAGACTCTGGCTCTTTTGCACATAGTGATTGTCTTGAGCTTTTTGATCTTTGACTTTGACACTTTAGACCTTTGTTCCCGGAGCATCAATTGGTAGTATTCAGTCTGTTCAGCTTTGGAGACATTCGTAAGTTCCATGAGTAGGCATCTGCTGAAGGCTCCAGGTTTCTTTCTGAATACCATTTTAAATCTTTCTTCAACGTAAGGGTTCTGAAACTGCTCCAGGGGAAACATTTGCAAGAAGTCTTTAAGGCCCTGAACGGGGGGTTCTTCTATTTCATCCTTTTTAGCTTCGAGAAGCTTTATAATAGTCCCCCGCCGTTCTTGTCGCATTTGATCTTTTTCTTCCTGCGGCAGTGTATGAACCTTGCCTTTTGTGTAGTGATCTACCCAAAATAAATAATCTTTTCTGTATACGCCAGGGCCCTCCGGAGTTTCGTCGAAGCAATCGACCCTTTTTGTTGGGGAGGGACCTGAACGTTGGGTTTGTTGGACTGGAGGTGGGCTTGGGGATCGTGGAGGGCTGATAGTAATGTGGGATTCTTTTAATGACAGGGGAGCTTGGATGGATGAGAGTATATCTTCCTGATGGGCTCGGGGTTGTGAATTCAGGAAATCGAAAGAAGAGGATGAGGATTTTTTCGTTGGAGAATCAGGCTCAGGCTTAGGAGTTAATAAAGGTTGGTTGTCCTCGGAATCGGAATCTGAGTCAGAAACTAATATGATTTCAACCTTCTCGTGCGGTTCCTCAAATTCTACCATAGCTGTCATCGGATCCAGTGGAGCTGGACCCTCGACCATGGGCTCGTCTTCTATTAACATGTATTCCTGAGCCTCCTGAGACTTTTCCCCCGACCCCTGAAACTCGGACCCGTCGGCGGTCTCTGCTCCCCCTAAACTCAGCACTGGATCCTCTAACTGAACTTTTCTGCGCTTCTCCCCCTCATGACGATCAGGGTCGTCCTGGTCGTCATGTTTCCTTTTAGGGGCTTCGGCCTGAGTGCGGCACTGAAGGTCTATGACCGACGACTCGAGGCGATCCATTCGCGAATGGAGCTGCTCTTGGACTTGAAGAATCAAACGATTAAGAGCATCGATCTTGTCCGAGAGCTCGGCTATCTGAAGATGGACTGAATGGGAACCTGGTGAGGGGCCAGCTTCGGAGGCGACACCCTTAGCCTTGATAAGAGAAAGAAGGGCGGTGTGACGGTCCTCGGCGGCCTCCCTTTGGGCGTCCAGGTCAGCCCGGGTAATAACTCTGGCAGCACGTAATGCTGCCGTTAGCATCTCCAGATTGATGGGGAGATGGCCGGAAGTGGACGGTGTTGATTGAGCCACTCCCGGTCTTCCTTCCGTCATCTCTGGCTCCACTACGGGATGCTCAAATCCAGAAGTTTGTTGAGCTGCCACGGAGGCAGCTCTTGGGGATGCCACAAAGGCATCGTGCGTGGTGTGTATATGTGGGGATGGAATCGTGGGTGAAGGAAGTTCGGTCACGTGGGGAGGAGTGTGACCTCTTTCAACACCGCCACTCTCCGAATGAGAGGGCGATGGAGTGTGTGGAAGATCCCCGTGGAATGAAGTGGTTTCCCTTTGAGGGGAAACCAAGTGGGTGCTAGGGGTTGTTTCGACCGCTGGACTAACGGTCTTATGAAGGGGAGTCCGGCTAACAGGGCTTGGTTCTCCCTCAGACTGAATATCCCTCGCTCTTACGACAGAGACGGTTCTTTCGGAATCCGCCGTCTCTGCCGTCTCACCTACATCTCCCGCCCTCACAATCTCAACCTCCCGCTCACCGAAACCCATAGATTGTTGAACATCCATCCCTTCTCCCTCATGCTCACTCTCTTGTTGCTCACCTTCGGACTGGTTAGTCTCAGTCGATTCCGACTGAGACTCATCCGGATAATTCTCTCTTATATACGCCCTTACCCGCTCTGTGCCCCTTGACCTCGTTAGAGTAGATAGAGGAATTTTCATCACCTGTAGCGTTGGGGCCCCCTTTGGCAGAGTTAACTTTTGGATTGCCACTGTGGGGTAGACATCAGCCTCCGGACGTTCATGTATGTCATCGTCTTGATCCATTGCACACTGGATGATGAGTTGAAGGAATCTTTGATAAGGAACATACTTGCGACCTTTCTTTGTGCTTCTTTCGACGTAGACTCTTCGTAATTCTTCAAAGATGAAAGCAGCATAGTCCACGTGTCGGTCAAAGGCAAAGCCGGTGAACATGGCTAATACCTGGGCCGACGCCGAGTCATGTCCTGAATGCTTGGCGGTGAGGCATTTGTTAAGCACATCGAATAGAATCCGCCAGTGGGACTGAAGGTTTTTCGTGCGGAAGTCTGATGGGTTGGTAAGAGGACCGTCATACCCTAGAGTTTGTATCTCAGTTAGGGCTTCAGATACCGATGCGTTTGGGTCAAATGAATCAAGGGTGGGAAGGTAGTCTTCTATTGGTAGATGAAGAATGTGGCGGATGGCAGCGGTGGTGATTTTGACCGGAACGCAGTCAATGGTGGAGGTGAAGTGAGGTTCGGGGTCGGTTATATATTGGAGCCTGTTCCAGAATTGTTGGAGGTATATCTGGGGAACAGCTATGGCAGTTGATAGTGCGTAATAGATGGGATGGCGGGTGAGGATGTCGAAGGCAAGGGTTTGGGTTTCTTTTGAAAGGATGGAAACGTCGAGTTGCCAGTTATGTGGGATAAACTCGACAAACTCGGCGCTGGGTAGAATGGATTCCTCAGGTAGCTGAGCATTGTTATTTGGAATGGGAGGATGGGGTACGGTGAGAATGATTGCGGGATCCATTATCCTGCAAAGTGCAACAAAGATAGAATCATAAGACTTGATATGATAATGCACTGATGTGAAGTCTAGATGAGTGTGAAATAGAAATTGTCTGATCTGTTTAGCATCAGGTCTTTATTAGCAGAATAAAATTCCACTAATAAAGTCCAAAGTCAATCGTTAAGAGACCGATGTTAGATAAGACCGTTTCACTAAAACATTGATCGTAACTCTAATCAATGGTGCACTTGGATGGAACTATTTTTGTGAATTTTTAATTTATATAAACATGCAGAAGTGGAAAAATGAAAAAATTTAAAATTTAAAAAATCCTAAGTGTTGGATTTCGGATGGTCCGAATTCGGATGAACAGTGTCATCGAATTCGGATCTGTCCGAAATCGGATAATGCATGAATGATGTGTGGTTGTCCGAATTAGGAGGTGGTGAAAAATGTGGACCGAATTCGGATGAAGGTCCGAAGTGTGAGGCATGAAATGGATGAAAGTGGTCCGAATTCGGATGAGTTATGAACAGGGCCCGAATTCGGATGAGGACTTATGCAAATGCATGCAATGAGATGGATATGTCCTAATTTCGGATGGTACCTGGGATTCGGATGGGGACCGAATCCGGGTATCATCCGAATTCGGATGCACAGTGGTGAACAGACTTAGACAATTTTCAAGTTTTGAAAATTTTGACCCTGCTTTGATGGTCCGAATTCGGATCAACAGTGAACCGAATTCGGATCAACAGTGGTCCGAAATTGGATTTGTACTTTGAAAATTTTTTTAATCTAGTCTAAATCGGACATCCGAATTCGGACATCCGGAACTGCATGAGTGCAGTTAATGTTCATGCAAAAATAAACGTGAACAGTTGAAATGTTAATAAAAATGCATGAAATTACAGATCCTAGTCTAAAACAAGTTACTAAACATTTTATCTAACTACAACTAAAGACAAATAACACATTTCAGTACTTAAAATGAAGAAAAACCGAAACTAAAAACTAGAAATATTTTGAAAATCAAACAAGTAATATACGAAGTTAAAGACTGAAATAAAGATTGAAAAATGTTACCTGGTGATGCCAAAGAAGGAAAATGCAAGAAAAACCGAAGAAGATGAGAATCGAAAAGCTTCGAAGGATGATAATGGTGGTTTGGGCGGTTGAGTCGACGGGAGCAAGAAGAAAGAAGAAGATGGAAAATATCTTGTAAGTGAAGACATTGACTGTTGACCGCCCCTTTTAAATCTCGCATGGGTCGGGTACCGGGTCAAGGATCCGCGCCCAAATGGACAAGTGGGCCGGCGGGTTGGTCACACAACACAACACAACATCAAAAAAATGTTTTTGGGCTTTTAAGGAAATTAAACAAAAAGAAATTTTGGTCCAATACAAAATAAAAAATATTTTTGGTATTTTCTTTAAATTTTGAAATTTAAAAATAAAATGAAATGAAGTAACCTAAACTCTTTTTGGTTTTTTGATAAATTTGAAAGTTAAAATCTTTTTGTGATTTTCTGACCTATTAAATTAAAACTTAAAATTAAATTAAAATTAAGATTAACCTAAAATTCAAAAATTTAACTATAAAAGAAATAAAAAGAAACAAAGAGAAACACAGAATTATAAAATTTAAAATTCTAACTCTACTCCCCCTCAAATAAATACCGATCCTTTTTCCTTTTCTTTTTTCAGAATTTGAACCACGACAACCCTTTTTAACCTTTCAAGTACAGATAAACCTGGATATTGTTTGCATCCCACTCTGTGATGAATAATTCACACAGCAATTTATCAGGATCATTAATTATTAAAAATATACGCAGATAAGGAAATATTGAGTTTCAATCTTGTGACATAATCCTTAAATTTAAATAACAGATATTTTCTAAAATAAAGGAATCTCAATCATGATAGATTGAAATAGAATTATTTGAGACAATATCTGATATTTAATTGGAAGGTGGATTCAACATGCCGATATGAGATACTAAAAACTGAAAACGAGGTTCGTCTAAAGCTTTAGTAAATATATCCGCAAGTTGGTATTCCGTGCCAACAAAATACAACTCAATGGTTCCCTTTTCCACGTGATCTTTAATAAAATGATACTTGATATCTATGTGTTTTGTTCGAGAGTGCTGCACGGGATTGCAAGAGATGGCAATTGCACTTCGAGAATCACAGTAAATAGGGATATTGGTGAGTGAGAACCCATAATCGCGTAATTGTGTTCTCATCCACATCACTTGAGAGCAACAGCTTGCAGCTGCTACATACTCAGCCTCAGCTGTGGATGTGGAAACACAATTCTGCTTTTTGGAAGACCAACTCACCGGTCTATCGCCTAAAAACTGTATTCCTCCCGACGTGCTTTTTCTGTCCACTCTACAACCTGCAAAATCAGCATCTGAAAACGCGGTAAGATCGAAATCGGTTCCCTTTGGATACCATAGACCATGTTCGGGTGTACCCTTAAGATAACGAAAAATGCGTTTTACCGCAGTTAGGTGTGATTCTTTTGGGTCGGCCTGAAATCTAGCACAAACACATGTTGAAAACACTATATCCGGCCTACTGGCAGTCAAGTATAGTAAGGATCCTATAATCCCTCTGTAAGTTGTATTATCGACACTTTTCCCGGAAGGATCGGTGTCTAACTTACAGTTGGAGGCCATGGGAGTTGCGATACTCGTGCAAGAGTCTAACTTATACTTCTTGAGAATGTCAAGAGTATATTTCGACTGGTTCACAAAAATCCCATTCTCAAGTTGTTTGACTTGTAATCCGAGGAAAAAGTTCATTTCCCCCATCATACTCATCTCAAACTTGGACTCCATTAGGGCTGAAAAATCCTTACAAAAATTACTGTCAGTAGATCCAAATATAATATCGTCGACATAAAACTGTACTAGCATTATATGTGGGCCTTCCCTTTTAGTGAACAGAGTTGTGTCCACCACACCTTTATAGAAACCGGCAGAAATAAGGAAATTCGAAAGACTATCATACCATGCTCGAGGTGCTTGTTTTAAACCATAGAGGGCCTTATCTAGCACATAAACATGGTCAGGTTTATGTGCATCAACAAAGCCTTGTGGTTGTTCAACATACACTTCCTCGTTAAGTTCACCGTTTAGAAAGGCAGTCTTGACGTCCATTTGGTACACTTTGAAGTCTTTGTGTGCCGCGTACGCCAAGAAGATTCTGATTGCTTCGATCCGTGCAACTGGAGCGAAGGTCTCGTCATAATCTATCCCTTCTTGTTGTCGTTAGCCTTTGGCAACAAGTCTTGCTTTGTTCCTTATCACAATGCCGTTCTCATCTCGTTTGTTCTTAAAGATCCACTTCGTTCCGATGACTGTGCGGTCTTTTGGCTTGGGAACTAACCGCCATACTCTTAGCTGTTCAAACTGGTTGAGTTCCTCTTGCATTGCAACTATCCAATCCGGATCTGTCAGGGCTTCATCCACACGAGCGGGCTCTATCATACTCAAGAATGATGCGTAGAGACATTCATTAGCAGATGCCCTACGAGTTTGGACTCCTGTTGATACGTCACCAATGATTTGCTCTGTTGGATGACTGCGGGTCCATTTGATTTCGTGTGGAAGGGGTGCTCGGGATGGAACCTCTATGGTTAATATGGAGATGGATGAGGATTCATGGTCAATGGTTTCAAATGATGGTACCACAGCGTCTGGTTCAATTCCCGAGTGTTCAGGAGAAGGAAGAATCGTTGGTATTATATGTGAGGGTATTATAGGAGTAGATTCAACTGCGGATGTGTCGGTGGATGATGTGGATGGATGAGGATATGTTGATGAAGATGGAGCGGAGAAACTTTGCGGCGCAGTTGAACTGGAAGGATTACCTACATTATTTACAACATTAGACACACTAGCGTTAGGACCGAAAAATTCAACATAAAAAGGAACAAATAAATTAACCAAATCAGAAGAAGAAAAAGAAATGGGGTTATTCGAAGAGTCTCCAGGCATTTGAGTAATGCGTGGTCCTGATTGATCAACTTCGGGTGCCAGTTCAGCCAACTCATCAAATGTGACGTGCACACTTTCATTGACTGTTCTGGTTCGGGTATTGAATGCGCGATACGCCTTCGAGTTGGATGAGTATCCAATGAAGATCGCTTCATCCGCCTTTTCGTTAAATTTCCCGAGGTTGTCTTTATCATTCAGCACATAGCACCTGCAACAAAATACACGTAAGTACTTGATAAATGGTACTTTATTCAAAAAGAGTTGGTAAGGAGTTTTGTTAAAGCGCTTATGGATGATGGAGCGATTCTGTGTATAGCATGCTGTTGATACGGCTTCGGCCCACAAGAACGGAGATAGCTTTGAGTATGTGAGCATTGTACGAGCGGCTTCTACTAGCGTACGGTTACGCCTTTCCACGATCCCATTTTGTTGAGGTGTTCTAGCAGCAGAGTATTGATGCTGAATCCCTTTGGATCGAAGGAAGCCCTCCACTACCGAGTTCTTGAACTCCGTGCCGTTATCTGATATGATTGATTGTACTGACAGCTGCTGTTGGGTCTCGACACTCTTGATAAAATCAATGATTTCTTGAGCTGTCTCGTCCTTGGAACGCAAGAACCTGACCCAGGTATATCGAGAATAATCATCAACGATAACCAACACATATCGTTTTCCATTTATGCTTTGAGTTCTCATCGGTCCACATAAATCCATATGAAGTAACTCCAAAACTCTTTTTGTTGATGGTTCGGGCTTTGGTTTGTGAGATGATCGTTTCATTATTCCTTTCTCACATGCTCGCACAGATGGTCCTTTTCGTAGCGCAACTCAGGAAGTCCTTTGACCAATTGCTTCGCAGCCAGCTTGTTGATATTATCAAAATTCAAATGGGATAATCTTCGATGCCACAACCAAGAGTCTTTTGAAGAGGCTTTTGATAGTAGGCAAATGTTATCCTTCACTTCAAGCTTAGCTACGTCAATGGTGTAAAGGTTAGATTTTCGGGAACCAGTTAAGATTTCTTTTCCATCCATGTTCTTAACACTGCAGTTCTTAGCCCTAAACGTTACTTCTAGTCCTTTGTCGCAGAGCTGTCCTATGCTAAAAAGATTATGACATAACCCCTCAACATAGTCAACATCCTTGATGACCAGATTATTTAGAACTAAGTCCCCGTATCCTTTTATGTGAGCCTGATGGTTGTTCCCGAATTTCACAGTTTCGCAATACTGTTCAACAACGTTGGACAGCAATTCTCTTCTTCCTGTCATGTGCTTGGAGCAACCCGAATCCATATACCAAATGGACTTAGCCTGAAAAACACATAAATTCATATAATGAAAAACTATATGCATTCAAACATATCCATTTTTTAATTCACAATCAAACCGTGTTCTGAACCGAGATGCTCAGAAAACATGATGAGTTAAGACCGGGTCCTGGGCTGTGTGCACAGAAGCCAAACGTGTCGGTTTAAGCACAACCGACAAGCAAAAGAACGGGTCCTAGTCTAAGGTAACTAGAAGCCATTTCTTTGAAGCACGGGTCTTGATCAGAATTAACCAAGAACCATCTGCATTAAGATCACACAACCTTGGGTACCCACCTCAATATGGGTCCCTTTTTGTTAGGATTTCCAGATTTATATGGCACGTGTACAGTTTTAGAATCCCAACTAGCATTTGTGTGTGGTCGGGATGCACAACCCTTTGGAATCCATTGAAGATTGGATTTATTGGGTTTTGGAACCTTAGGTGCTGAAATTGCCTTCGGTTTTTGTCTTTTTGAGACCTTTTTGACCGTTGCTTTGGGTTTGGGTCTTGGCAACGGACACATCTCAACTTTGTTTGTGGCCGATGATGCACTATTTTTTGTTTTCTTTTTCCGAATACGTTTAACAGGATAAGGCACAAAAGCATTCATTTCAGGAACCTGTCGTCTATATTTAGTTGGACATAGATTAAACAAATCCTTGAAAGAGTACTTTAACGGAATAGTAGAATTCGGTACATCATTACAGACATTGTCACACACATTGTTACATAAATTGTCTTTAGAGATTACAGACATCCTATCTCTAGTAACAAATTCACTTGGCATTAAAGCCTTCTTCACAAAAAAACTTGTAAAATCCTGCATGGTGGTTTTTGGGACTATCCTTATATGATCTGTAGGAACAAAACGATTAGAGTCAGTAAGCACGTAAGATTTAGACTTGACAGACTTTTCTTTTTGGTGGTGAGTGGGTTTCTTAAAAGACTTGGATTTGATTTGAGTCTTTTTAGGAACCTCATTTTTGAAAACTTTTGAGCACTCACCTTTGACAATGATAGAAGAAGATTCAGCTGTAGCCTTACCTTTATCTGATGACATACATGGAATTTTTATGGAATGAGAAAGTGTTTGTCGTTTGGAAAGATCTTTCAATTGTTGTGAAACTATTTCAAAATTTTCTCTGTAGACAGTGACTTCCACAGTTTGTTGAAAAGATTGATTTATCAATTCTTCTTCTCTCTTAAGAAGAGCATCTTGAAGATCAAGTGCTTTCTCTTGAGACGACTTCAATTCCTTTTCTAAAACAATGATTTGTTGTTGAAGAACTTTTGCAGGAATATAAAGTTGAGGAGTTGATATTACGGTTTCAGTTTTCAATTCAGTTTCTGAATAAGTTGACGAGAGATCTTCCTCTAAAGTGGGTACTCTAGAAGAATAACTCTCATTAAGATCTTCATAATGAAAAGAAATTTCTTTATCTTTACGTGCAACACGTTTCTCATTTTCTTGGTTTAAAACTTCTTTTGATGACTCAAAAAAGAAAGATTTAATACCGGCTCCCATATAATTCATGTCATAAAATACAGGTAAAACATTTTGTGCCTTTTCCAAATATTTAGGATTTTTAAAACCAATTCCTTGTTTAGAATGGTAAAACCTAGTTTCTTTGGGCTGATTTAAATGGATAGTTCTGTTTGACCCCTTTTTAAAAATGCATCGTCAAGGGTCTTTATTCTCGCGTACAAACTTATCCTTTCTTCTTCAATCATTTTGTATTTTTCTAAACTGTCTATATTTTCCATATTTACCACATCTAATTGTTTTGTAAAAACAGAAATTTCTTCTTTTAAAGAGAGTTTTTCTTTTGAAAGCGTTTCCATGCAAGATTCAAGGTATATATTCCTATCCTGAACATCTACTTTTTCTATCAACATCTGTTTTATAACATTATGATTAGTTAACCATTTTGAATGATATAATTCAGATGATTCTTTCAGAATATGAGCTTGATGTTCAGCATGTACACACTTTGCAGTTTCAGCATTTAATCTATCTTGTAGATCAAGTATTTGTGTGTGTAGTGTACATTCATTATCTACAAATAATTTATTTACATGTGCAGGAATGTAATAGGAATATACCTCACTGGACTCGGAACCGGATGTGGAGCATTCGGGATCGTCGGTTGTAGCCATCAGACATGCTGGTGGATGTTTCATTTTCTCCCCCTCAGCAGCAATGTCTGAATTTTTAGCAGTGAAATCAGCACATGTCTCCAACCCCAGACGATCAACCATGTAGCAATTCTTGCCCTAGTCATCCTCGTCTTCAGAATCTTCAGCATCCCAGTAGTCCTCCTGGGCGACGAGGGCTAACGCATCCGCTTTCTTCTTGGCAGCCTCGAGCTTTCTCTCGTAGTAAGCAACGTCTCTTTCGAAGTTATTCTTGCATTCCCTAGCAAAGTGGCCCGGTTTGCCACATTTGTAGCAGAGACGTTCATCAGTGGCCTTCGGCTCATCTGCCCTTGGCTTTTCCTCTCTTCTTTCCGCCGGCCTCTTGTCGGCCCGGCGGTGCTCGCGGCTGTCATCACGCCTCCGGTCCCTGCGGTCATCCCGACGATCATCCCTTCGATCGTCCCGCCTGTCATACCTGCGATCATCGCGCCTATCGTCTCGCCTTTCATAACGGCGATCATCGCGATAGTCGCGTCTATCATCATATCGGCGATCATCCCTGTCATCCCTTCGGTAGTCATCTCTGCGATAGTCATCGCGGCGGTCATCCCTCCTATCATCTGAGTACCTCCGTGGACCGGTGTCATAACAGAGTTGGTTGTTAGTCTTGTTGGAGAACCGTCGCTGTTGGAGACGGTTGGTCCACAAGGCTATCTGTTCTTGGATCGAAGCTTCCTCCTCAGACCTCACGCGGAGGAGAAGCATACCTGTACTGAGACGATGAAGAACCAGGAGCAAAAGATGGTGTCGGAATCTGCGTGTTGGTGATCAAGGCTAGCGAATCATTCGGTTTCAACCCTGTGTTGGCTGATAGCAGTAGAGAGGCCAACTGATTTGCCATCAGCTTCTGTTGATCCACATCCCCTTGATATTTCTTAAGCTCCTTAAAGACGACATTTATTGATACCTCAGGAATGTTCAGGACTCTTTTCGTTGCCCGACATGCAAGCTGCCACTCGGGGGCTAAGGCGGCAAAGAATTGGATGTTGATATCATCCCTATCATTCTTGATGTGCAGTTTATTCAATTCGTTAAGGACTGCACAGAACCTGGTGAATGTGGCTTGCAGAGATTCCCCGTCTTTGGCACGGAAATCCGAAAACTTTTCCTTCGCCTCCTCGATTTTGGCACGATCATCAAGATCTGCCCCCAGCATTTGGATTTCCAGCTCGTCCCACATTTCTTTTGCAGACATTTTACTGTCTACACCGACCAAAATATCAGTGGGGAGGGCTTGATAAATCAGATATTCTGCCCTCTTATCAGCGTGCTGGCGGTCCCTCTCGGCGTCATTTGCCGGCTCTCTTTCAACCTTTGAGGCTTGGACAGGAGGGTCAGCCTCAGGTCTGGCAGCTATCTCTCGATAGTAGATGACGGGTCCTTCAGATATAGATTGAAGCATCAGGTTCCCGAGAGGTTGCATTCCAACGAACTTAAGGAAACGGGATTTCCATTGTTCGTACTCGTCGGGATAGAGAACTGGTGGTCTGTTCTCAGATCCGAGTACTAGAGCTTCGCGAGACATTCTGATTATGGGTGCTGATTAAGAATTTGAAGATCTTAGAGGTGGAAACTGAACACGGATGGGTTGGATTGAAAACAGAAGGTTTTGAATTCGGATGGTTGAAGTCGGATGAACAGTGTTTCGGATGAGGGAACCGAATTCGGATGGGTGAATTCGGATGGGTTGATTCGGATGGATTAATTTCAGATGGATTGATTTCGGATTGATTGATTTCGGATGGTGAACAGTTCGGAAGATGGCCTAATTCGGATGAACAGTACTACGGGTGGGGACCAAGTTCGGTTGACCTAATTTCGGATGGACCTAATGGACCGAATTCGGATGAACCGAATTTGGATGAACAGTGGAAGGACCGAATTCGTGTGGACCGAATAGACCGAATTCGGATGGACCGAAATGGGTGAGGTCCGAAATTGGAAAATTTTAAAACAAGTCCCAACAATGAAAGATGGAAAGCCTGAGCTTAACTTCGGATGGTCCGAAGTTCGGATGGGACCGAAGTGTGGTCCGAAATAGGCTTATCGTGGTCCGAAATTCACTTAAGGAAGGTCCGAATTGGACCGAAAAGAGGTCCGAATTAGGAGGATTGGAGGTCCGAAAATGGTGCCTATTTGGTCCGAAATGCTACATTAGTAATCCGAAATACAGCAGGTTTTTACGTTTTTCTAAGGCAGAATGAGCAGAATTCGAGTTTTATCAGTTTTAAAGCCTAAAAACAGTTCTAAATGATTTATAAACTATTTTAAACACTTTTGGTGATTTAAAACAACCTAAAAAAACACTTAAAAATAGCATGAACACGTGAAAAACCCACTTAAACAACCCATATTTTCAAACTTAATAATGGTCGATTCTTGATGATTTTAACAAAGATATGGAACTAAGTGAGTTTAAAATCAGTAGAGAATGATAATGTGATGTTTATATGACCATTATAACATAAGAAACATGAAAAAACAAAGGAAATGAAGATCTAACCGACATGAGATGAAGAACACGGAGAACACTTTCAAAAACCCAGCAGAATCCGAACAAGTCAGTTTAAATCCACCCCTCTGAGCTCTGATACCAATTGTAAAGAAGTATTCCCGTATATTTTCAGCACCTTAATGATATTCTTATCATATACATGAAGAAACAAGCTCAATAAATGTAATATGATGAAGAAGAGACAATATGAATATGAGAGAATAAGGAACAGTGGCGGCTGATATGATATTCAAAATAGTCAACCGTGTACATTGAAAAGTAACCCTAGGAGCCTTTTGTAGGCTCCTTTAATTAACTTACATAATATGACACTTTTGGCCCCTACACTTTCCATAACCATAAATTACATAGAAATAAAATACAAGACAAATTACAAAGATGATAAATATTACAAAACAACTCCTAAGATCGAAATAAATAAATCTAACATTTATGCACCTAATCGGGTTTTAAAAAGGGTTTTAAGGCTGAAATGGACGTTTTCTTCGTGGATAAGAAACCCAAAGGGTTTTTGAAAAACAGTTTTTTGATCCATAAAGTTAATACTGAAAAGTTGTTTGTGGGATTTCAAATAATTTGCGCAAGTCCTAATGCCTTGTCTGAGTATTTCAACTCGCGGATGACCTATAATCCGCACAAATGGTCCATATTTTTGCTAAGTTACAAACAACTCTTGCCTTATCTGCAAGTTTCAACTCGCGGATAACACAACACCCGCGTGATGAACTTAAGATTTTTCTAAGTCACAAGGGGATAATGGTTAATCTGCAAGTTGCAACTTGCGGATAAAACTCCATGCTCAAACTTTTCAAAAAGGCTCTAAAATGACTAAGTGAAACATGCGGACACAACTTCATCCGCGAGTCAACACTCGTGGATAAGACTTCAACCGCATGTCATCGTCAAAGACTTTGTTTGTGAATTTTATAAGTTAAACCTGCGGCCAAAGGCTCATCCGCTAGTTCCAACTTGCGGATAACACTTCAACCGCAGGTTGGGGTCCATCTTGCCTTAGAAATTATTTTTAAAACCTTACATTCACTCACAGTTTCATCCAAAAGTGGCAACTCTCGGATGACACTACATCCTCAGGTTTTTGTTAAAAAAAAAATTTTCTAAGTCTGGAATTTCAAATGTGTTGAGCTCACTTGAAAGTTCACTTGTTCAGGGGTTTCAAATCTTGCTTTAAGGTTGTTTCTTGTGAATTAATAGAAGTCAGCACAACTACGCCTGGACCCTATGGAATGAATTAATAGAAGTCATCCAGGCTAAAGGAACCAAACGCGCAAGAAAATTCATCCCAGCTCAGCGATTCCTTCAGCTCGTCATCTCCCATTGCATGACACAAATTCCTGACATCCGTCATAGAGATCACGAATTCAGAATACGAGATTTCCAAATAAAATATTTTCACGATCCGATCTCTCTTCCTGATATTCAAATTATGCCAGTCCCAAAAGAGCTACTCACCTATGCAAACCAAGATTCTCAGGCTATTAGGCAATATAGAGAGAGAAGCTCCAATGGCACAGCCAGGACCGGCTGCACCTGCCCAAGGAGCAAACCCCGAGTTGCTAGGTTTAGGGGGAGCGCAGAGAGAAAATGAAACTGAGAGCGGCAATGAGGGTAGAGAGCCTGAGTATGAAGAAGCAGGAGATATGGGAAGTGAGGAAACGCATACTGCTCATCTATCACCCCTGATTATTCCCTCTCCTGATGATGACAACGATGATGATAATTATGATGATGATCATGTCACTCCCCCCGCCCGACCTCCAATGCGCTCTCTCGCTGCTATGCGAGAATATATCAAGAGTCTAAGGGGAGTTAGGAGAATTCCTAGGGATTACCAGCCTGATATTGTAAGGTCACCTACCTACGGATCTGATCTTGACGCGACACCGTCCAACAAGTGCGGAATCCTTGTTAGGGGTTTAACGGATCGATCACACACGGAAACCCAGAGAGGAACACAATGATAGATGTTACGAAGAACGACCCGACACGTGTATTTCTCCGAAACCACTCTCTGAAATCTTCACAAGTTCGTACGTGCACTATACGAGCTCTAGGTGCTAATCTCTGCAAAAGTATCTTCACCCGGATGCTCTGTTTGCTGTCAAGTTCGACATAACCTCCGAGCCATCAAAGATTACTGAACTCAAAAAGATAATGTCAGGATCTAAAATATGAATTACCAAGACTAACTGATTTGAATTTATCAAAGTATAAATCAATAATCTTGCTTTGAATCAAAGTTTAATCAAGAAGTTTGCGGAATAACACTTAATTATTTTGACAAAAACTTTCAGAATCAATAATAAATAAACACACAGGAATTAATCAAGACTGTTTGTATTGCTGAATTCATCAATTACAATCACCTCTAATCTGTTTGATTAGACGAAGAACACAAACTGTTCTTAGGGTTTTACAACCTTAGAGGCTTATGAAAACTTAATCAATAAAGCAATTACAGACTCAAAATATGCAAATTCTCCTCTATATAATAGGACGACCTATTCTCTGTATTTATATTGCTTCTTGATATGTTTCCTTGATGAACAATGACTTCTTTGATAGTAGATATGCTGGAATCTTCATGTAGATATCTTTTCCTGAAAATCAGCACTTTCTGTTTCTGAAATTGTTGAGCAGCTTGAATCTCTTGACAGCATGAACTGAGCAGCTTGAGTAGTTTTGCTCTGGCAGCTTGAACTTTTATACTGGCAGCTCGAGTTTCTTCAACTAGCAGCATGAACTTTGGATTTACAAGTAAAATCTACTAACAGTCTGAGAAGTCTAAACTAACAGCTTGAATGTACTTAAACTATTTCCCAACAATCTCCCCCTAACTTAAATTCTTTACACAAGACTTTAAGTTCTATACAAGAATTGGAAATGAATAAGTAAACTGTTATTTACAAACCAAGGCTTACAAAAACTCACAACTGTGCAAGTTTATGATCTATAGCCTTCAAAAATTCTTTCTTCATCTCTTCTTTATCACAAGATATTCTAGCTGATTTAATTTGCAGCAGCATATCTTTTGAAAAATTGTAAAAATCAAGATTGAAGAAGATACCAGATCCATCTGTGAATTTGATTCTGAATGTCTTTGACTTGACAAACAGATCAATCTGCTTGATCTTTTTCCCTTTCTTTTCAGCATCTTCTATCTCTTGTCTTGCAAACTCAGGGTCAACCACTGTACTTAGATCTTTGATGACTTGCTTGACTTGAGGAAGAGCAGACCTCACTTGTGTAACTGACCCTATATTGTACATCTTTATCAATTCATCTCTGGTCAGCTTCTGTACTATCTGCCAAAAAGTGTCATACTCCTCTTCAGGTCCAGACTCTCTTCTGATTACAAATTTCATTCTCAAGTCACGGTCATCCAGTGACTTAGCAAACCAGTAGTTGATTTGAGGCTTTGTAAAATCATGCTGATCAATCAGCTTCTCTATCTCCATAGCCTTTTGTAGTTGTTGCTCAAAAAGCACCCTTTTAGCCGATGAAGGAATAGAGACAACTGCTTGATCAGAGGGAGCAGGTGCACTGGCACCAGCTTCAGCTTGGACTGATTGGGTTGATGGTTGGACTTCTTGGGATGGTTGAGCTTCTGGAGAGACTTGTGTTCTCTGTCTTTTGTCCATCTCCTTATCATGAATCTCCTGCAGCCTTTCAGTAGACATGGACTGAGCCATTTTCTTTGGAATACCTGCTGCAAAGGCAAAATTGATAAGAAATCTTCTATGCTCAGCCTTGGAGTGCCCTGTTGGCATCTTTCTTTTCCTTGCTCCTTGCTTGACTACAAACCCCTTTAAGTAATCACCTAAAGTCTCATCATCATCCATTGGGGATTGGGCTTGCTGCTCTAATTCTTTGTCTTGTTCTTCTGCTAATTTTCTGGCAACTTCAGCATCAAAGGCAATTTGGGCTTCTTTTGAAGAGAATTTATGCTTTGGAGACTCAATGAGAATGCCCTTGCCCTTGTCTTTTGTAGCAGATGTTGTAGCATGGACTGTGCTTGATGGAGCTTGAATACCTTCCCTGATTACAACTCCAGTAGCTTTTGAAGGAGCAGCTTGAGTTTCTAGGCTAACAGCATGAGAAGCTGTTGGGACTGCTAGCCTAGAAACTGGAACTGTTGGTGCTGCTTGGACTGTTGTTGTTGGAGCTGCTTGGACTGATTTGGGAACCTCCTGATTCTCCCCCTTTTTGGAAGCATTGGTTTGGTCAGAAGGACCCACAACCTTTGCCCCTTGGGTTTGAATCATCTGCTCTAATTTCACAATTTTATTTCCACAGAGAGTGAAGCCTCTGTGTAGAAAATCCATACGCTTATTTTGAGCAGCCTCTGCCTGCCTGAGAGCAAAAATTTGAGCTCCCTGTGCAGCAATGATGGACATTTGATGGTCCAACATAGCTACAACAGGTTTGAGCCTGGGATCCGTTAAGAGCATTTGTTGCAGACTAGCCTCAAGATCAGAGAACACCTGAGGTGTTTGTGATCTATCACTGACATTAAGACCAGAGGTAGAAACTTCTGGGCCCCTCTTTTCTTGGTTCTGGGGACTTCCAGCTTGTGTTTGCACACTTGCTGTTGCCATGGGCGTGGTCTTAGCAATGTTGGCACTGTCCTGTGCCTCTTGTGCAGAAACATCAGTAGTGCCAGCCACAGAACCCATATGAACCATCTCTGAAGAGATGTTCACCTCCTGAGAGAGGATGGGAGTTTCCTCAATGGGTTCCCTTTGGATATTCTGTGCAGGAGTATCCTGCTGCACAGGGATATATGGCTCTTGCTGATGGGAGGAGGAGGAAGGAGCTCCTGGTCCCCTTTTTCTTTTGTATATGTTTCTGAGTGGGCGTGTTGGCTGTACAAAAGGATCAGAGGGAGTTTGTGTATCATGAGGAGTGGGTTGGGGTCTTGGGGGTGTAGCAGTAATGTTAGGCTGAGCCTGCTCAAGACCCTCTCCTCTGTGTCGTGGAATGATGTTCATCATTGCAGAAGGCAATGGAACATCTATACTTACAAAATTGGCACTTGGCTTTAATAGCCTTTTGATTGAAGACAGTGAGTGCCTATGGGAAACATGTATCCGTTTATGTAAATGTGAAGATGTGCAGGTGTGTGCAATAATTTCTGCCAAAAACCTAGGATACATCAAAAATTTCCCATTCTTTAGGGAATGATGCCTTAACATCCCCTGAAAAATCATGTTAGAAAAATTGAACTGTTGGCCAGTAGAAAAGCACACTAAGGCAGTGGCAATATTTGAAGAAAACTCAGACCAACCAGTTCTTTTGGGGCTTAAACATTGCTGAATAATGTGCACAAGGTATTTCCATTTAGAAGAAAAATGTGCCTTAAGAAAAGTAAAAGAATCAGCAGGGCCCCTATAACCAATATTTTGAAGACCAAAATGTAAAGCTTCAAGGGTTAGGTCGGTTATACCTGTGGCATCTTGAAGATGCAAGTGATGTCGGATGGATTCCTCAGTGATATGGATATCAGTTCCATCAATCTTGGAAAGGAGGGTAGGCACTCCATTGATGGTTTGAATAGATGCATGGTTCCAAAACTGTTCTATATGGGAGATGTATATAGTAGGGTTTATGGATAGTGCATGATGAATATGGGAGTGCCTGAGGAAATCCATCATTGTATGGAACGGTTGGAGTTCAGCATGTTTCAGAGTGTATGGGAGGCAGTTGTGTTCTTTTACGAACTCCATGGATGAACAAACGATGGTTTTAGGGTTTGAAAGAAGAATGTGTGATTCGTTCAGAGAGAAAGCAGAAGGCTGTGGAAGAAGAATATGTAACTGGTAGTTACAACTGAACGAAACCGGGACCTTTAAAGGTTTCGAAAAGTTGGGTCCCGCGCACACATTTTGAAAATTACCCAAATACCCTGCACACTTTGACAGATCAAGTGAAAAGAACTAGCAGTCCGAGAAAATGAACTAGCAGCATGAGAAAATACTCATGCTGTTAGTGTAAAATTGTGCAACTTTTCAATGGAACAGTGTCTCCCCCTTAAATTAGCATACTGAGTAGATAATAATGAAAACCAATTAATCCATGTTTACCATACCAATATTTGATACTAGGAAAGTGAACCTTCCTATATCAAAAGGTTTTGTAAATAGATCAGCTAGCTGATCATCTGTATGTATTTTGGTAACTTGGATTAACTTCTTTTCATTACAATCTCTGATGAAGTGAAACCTGATTTCTATATGCTTGGTTTTTGGGAATTTCACTGGGTTTTGCACAATGCTAATTGCACTTGAATTGTCAATATAAATAGGAGTGGATAAGAAATTCATACCATAGTCTCTTAGCTGATTTTGAATCCACATTACCTGGGAGCAGCAGCTTGCAGCTGCTACGTATTCTGCTTCAGTGGATGATGTGGAGACAGTTGTTTGCTTTTTGCATTGCCAAGAGACCAGTCTTGCTCCTAAGTATTGACATCCACCAGTTGTGGATTTCCTGTCAATGTTGCAACCACCATAGTCACTGTCAGAATAAGCAGTTAGTTTAAAAGGAGAGTCTTTAGGATACCATAGGCCTAAATGTGGTTGGCCTTTAAGATATCTAAAGATTCTTTTAACAGCAACCAAGTGAGAATCCTTTGGAGAGCATTGAAATCTAGCACACACACAGACAGCAATCATAATATCAGGTCTTGAAAATGTTAGATACATGAGAGATCCTATAAGGGATCTGTATAGATGAATGTCCACATCTATGCCATCTTTGTCTGTATGGAGCTGTTAATGAGGATCCATTGGAGTGCTTGCAACCTTTGTGTCTTGATAGCGAAACTTTTCCAGTATGTCTTTGACATACTTTGATTGACTTAAGAATAGACCAGTAGGCTTCTGTTTAACCTGCAGCCCTAGAAAGAATGTGAGTTCCCCCATTGAACTCATTTGAAACTTTTTGTGCATTAGGGCCTCAAATTCTTTGCACAAACTATCATTAGTTGAGCCAAAGATGATGTCATCAACATAGATTTGGACAAGTAGAATCTCAGCTTTGATGGATTTAGTGAAGAGTGTTTTGTCCAGAGTGCCTCTCTTGAATCCATTCTATAGAAGATATGATGACAGTGTGTCATACCATGCTCTGGGGGCTTGGTGAAGACCATAGAGAGCTTTGTCTAGCTTGTACACCCTGTCTGGATACTTGTAGTCTTCAAAACCAGGAGGTTGACACACATACACTTCCTCTTCAATTGTCCCATACAGGAAAGCAGACTTAACATCCATTTGATACACTTTAAATCCTTTGAAACTTGCATATGCTAGAAATAGTCTGATGGCTTCAATTCTTGCTACTGGAGCAAAGACATCATCATAATCTATTCCTTCTTCTTGAGTGTACCCTTGTGCTACTAGTCTTGCTTTGTTCTTGATGACTATCCCTCTCTCATCCTTCTTGTTTCTGAACACCCATCTTGTACCTATTGCTCTTTTTCCTTTAGGAAGATCCACCAGAGTCCATACATTCTGAATTTTGAACTGTAAAAGCTCTTCTTGCATGGCTTCAATCCAGGATGAATCTTTTAGTGCTTCTGATGCCTTTTTGGGTTCTAGTTGAGACATAAAACAGGCATGTTCAAAAGCAGCTAGACTGAATTCAGAAACTGCTTGTTCAGCAGCAGCAGTCTCATTGTGAACCATTTTCCTTGTTTGAACAGGAGTGCTTGGATCACCCAGTATTTGATTGAGAGGGTGATACTTGTGAACTCTTAGTGTGGGCTCTCTCTCTGTTTGAAAAGAAGTTCCAAGGTTTGTATCATCTCCATCAGAACCAGTGAATGGTTCAGTTTCGGGAACAGCTTGAGTTTCTAGGCTAACAGCATGAGAAGCTGTTGGGACTGCTAGCCTAGAAACTGGGACTGTTTCCTTTTGTGATGGAGCTGTGCTGTCAGGACTTGGGAATGGCACTTCAGTGTCTGGATTTGCATTAAGTGGAGCATTCAGGACCCCTGGAGGATCACATGACAGAAGTGGTAGAGTGGTGAAATCATCCCAACTTGTTGAATCTGCAGCAGTCTGAAACTTTGTGCCAACAGCATGAGAAATTGTATTGGCAGCATGAGAGTTTGTGTTAGCAGCTTCAACCCTGTATGCATCAGCTTCTGCAGTATACTCAACAAAGCTCAGAGAATTTGTTAGTGAATCTAAATCAAACAACCAATCAGGACCAGTGCCTTTGATATTAGCAGTATTTTCATTAAATTCAACATTGGCACTTTCTTCAATTGTTTTAGACACACTGTTGTATACTCTATAGGCTTTGCTTTGAGTTGAGTATCCTACAAAGAATCCTTCTTCAGCCTTACTCTCAAACTTCCCTAAGTGAGTCTTAGTGTGAAGAATAGTACATGGGCATCCAAAAGGCTTGAAGAAAGCTATTAGGGGACTTCTGTTATGGAATAACTCATAGGGAGTTTTTCCTTGAGATTGGACAACTTGAACCCTATTTAGAACATAACAGGCTGTATTAACAGCTTCTGCCCAGAAAGTCATTGGCAGATTTGAATCAGCTAGCATTGTTCTAGCAGCCTCAATTAATGTTCTATTCTTTCTTTCAGCTACACCATTTTGCTGTGGTGTTCTTGGTGCACTATATTGTCTAGCAATGCCTTTGGACTCACAGAAACTGTTTAGAATTTGATTTTTAAATTCAGTTTCATTGTCTGATCTTATCACCTTAACTTTGGAATTGGATTGGTTTTCTATCTTAAGGATAAAAGACTTAACTAGCTCAGTAGTTTCATCTTTGGACCTAAGAAAGTAAACCCAAGTAAATCTGGTGAAATCATCAACAATGACTAAATAGTATGCCCTTTTATTCAAACTCAAAACAGATGTTGGACCAAATAGATCCATATGTAACAACTGAAGAACAGATGAGATTGAATTTACTTCTTTGGCCTTATGAGAAGTTTTGTGTTGCTTACCTTTAAGACATGCTACACAATGATCATCACAAATGAACTCCTTTTGTGGTAATCCTCTTACCAGATTCTTTTTAACTAAGGCATTCATGGACTTGAAGTTCATGTGACACATCCTTCTATGCCAAAGAGCAGACTCATTTGATGATGCTTTGGATATTAAACAGCTTAAAGTATTTGATTTAGTCAAGAGAGCTGTGTCCAGGCAGTAAACATTGTCCTTTCTTGGTGTTCTAAGTAAAACAAGATTTTCAGGAACTTTGAAATCCTTTGAAAGAACAATGCACTCAGAATCTGTGAACAGAACAATGTTTTGTTTGTCACAGATTTGAGAGACACTCAATAAATTGTACTTAAGCTGTTCAACATACAGAACATCATGGAATGTCATGTTGCCTGCATTAACAGTACCTTTACCTGTAACCTTACCTCCCTTTGAGTTGCCTCCAAATGCAACAAAACCTCCATCAAAACCTTTGAAATTTGACAAGCATTCAGAATTGCCTGTCATGTGCCTAGAGCATCCACTGTCCAGATGCCATCTTGTTCTATGAGGAGACCTGTGGTTGCCCTGCACAAATAACAGCTTAGTTAGTAGTGGAGTAAACCCAAACCAAATTGGTTTTGGGTTGGCCTTGTACATTGACATAACTAAAAACTGTTTTTGACTTCTTATATTTGGTGAGATCTACTGATGGAGTCTTTGGAGAGTATTTAGTGATAATATGAGGTATCCAACTATTTTGATCATCTTTTCTTCTGACAGTCTCAGATGATTCACTAGCAGCTCCAGTTTGATGCCCAGCAGCTTGAGCTGTGTTTGTAGTGCTAACAGTTTCAGTTTTTGCACTAACAGCATCAGATTTTGACTTAGTAGTCTGATCTTTTGCATTAGCAGTTTGAGCAACAGATTTGTCCTTGACACACCACATTTGTTTAAAACTTGATTTAGGCTTTGCCAAAACTTGTTTTTGATGTGTGGACTGTTTTTTATTAACTTTTGAGAATCTGTGATCAACTGTTTTCTTTGGAGCTGCTGTGGAAAGTTTCACTTTTGAGTGCTTTGCCTGATTAGGATTTGATTTTGTGTGATGCACAGTCTGTTTTGCAACAGCTGGTTTGTAAAAACAATCCTTGGCTAAGTGATTCTTCCTTCCACAGTGAAAGCATCTTTTGACAGTTTGAATTGGAACACCAGACTTTTCTGTCAATTTCTGGTTCTTATTTCTCTGGTTTCCTCTTACCTGCTGTTGTTTAGGAAACTTTTGAACATCATGCTTTTGGCATGTGCAGATAGAAACAGTTTTACCTCTTTTAGTTCCTTTTGATGAAGATGCAGTGTTACAGTTAGAATGTACAGAAACTTGTGGAGTAGCATTGCATACACTCATCTTCTCTTTTCCTTTCTTACTGGGAGCTTGGACTTCTATGGGTGCCCTCTTTGTGTCACAGTCTCTATTTTGACTCTTATCTTCTTTTAATTCAGGACTGTTATCAAGGATAGGATCTACAATAGTCATAGACTCATCTAGTGGTTCATTGACAAGTCTGTCAGCAACCTCACTCATTGGATGAATGTACTTGTTATTGTATGGAGGTGGAGTAGCTCTATATCCTATTCCTTCTTTGGGATTGACCTGAGATTTCACTCTATCTTTGAATTGAACTTCCATTAGGTGTTCTAGCTTTTGATTTGCTAACTTGAAGTTTCCTAGATCTATGTTAACAGATTCTAGCTTCTTATTAGCCTCAAACACCTTTTGTTCAGTCTCTTCTACCTTTTTATTTAGAGATTCTATTTTCTTATTTAGCTCCTTTTTCTCCCACTCATGATAGGTTCTATCATACCCCATTTTGAATCTCATTGTCCTTATAATCATTTATCTGTTTTTCCAGATCTTCTATGGCCTGCATGTATTCATATCTCCTTTCTTCCATCTTAGCTAGAGTTTT